>JAKTRA010000005.1:0-521140 GCA_030579495.1 Pichia heedii | reverse complement strand
AAGATACTAATACTTTTGATGTTTACTGGAGAGATTGTGATCCTTTTCATGCAACTACTATTACCGCTGATCAGTTCAATACTGCTAAAGAGTCGCTTCGACATAGTTTATTCCATAATGCGAAAATGATTTGTGCTCATGAACAAGTTGTTTAGTATTACAAGTGGTTTGAATTATTTCGAAAAAAGTTTTATTTTGATTAAATTTAACATCGTGGTCGATGTTTTTGCGACAGGCGGGGTAATGTAAGGAAATAAATATGATATGCTATAATGAAGTCATGTGATAATTACGTAAAGACGATTAGTCTTTTAAATATGACGTAAAAGTGATAAAAGATAGATGATAAAGATTTGGCATGAAAATAACAATAAATTAGGTTTGGCATTAGATTGATTTAAGAAGTCCATTCCCTAAAGTTAAATAATAGACAAACAGTATGAATTATTGTACTGTTCTGTCGGGCATGAGTTGTGTATAAAAGAAACTACGTTTCCATATATAATTGTTATATAACTCTTCCTTGTGGAGAGAGGTACTCTTAATCAGAGTATTAGTGAGAGACAAGACTACTCAAGTTATCTTTCATCTAATACCAACCGTGCCCATTATACGCATATCGTATTTATCTGGAACAAAGATCCAACGTTAGATTCAACGTTAATTTAATTTAATTATATTATATCTAAGGGAATATTCATTGTAAGCTATATTGCTACAATTTAGGTTATTGATTATCATATTACATAATCAATATTAAACTTACTTTAACCTAACGACTTTTCCCTTCCAATTTCATTAAGTGATCCCTTGGCCCAGTTGGTTAAGGCGTGGTGCTAATAACGCCAAGATCAGCAGTTCGATCCTGCTAGGGATCATTTTCAAAATATTTTGGGCGTGTGGCGTAGTTGGTAGCGCGTTTGCCTTGCAAGTAAAAGGTCATCGGTTCGACTCCGGTCTCGTCCAATTTTTTTTTATCAAGGTTTTTTTGCATTAAAAAAATAGAGACTAATAGAAGAGAAGTGGAAAACTTTTCTAAGATTTTTTATCTATTATGAAAGGAGTTATCATTTTACAATGATGGTATGGGAATATGAAAATTAATGTTGACGTACATTTTTATTTTTAAGTGAGAAAAAATCGTATGTACAGGTCTCCGGTGTTGCTAAAATCACCACAATTTGTTGCTCATATGTTTAGAAAGTGGAAATGAAATTAGATATTTATGGAATAACCGTAATCAAAACTGAACCTATATGTTGGTCACAATAGTTTTCTGAAGGGGCAAAGATATAATCAGCCAAACTAACTGCAATGTACGACTTATTATTGTAAAAGAATGTTTGAATACAGGTAGTTCCAAAATTTGTGAATCCATTACCAGAATCACCTTCAATTAGCATTTTAAGACTTGTTGAATCTTCCTTCTCAAGTATGTTCTCATTTAGAGTTTTTTTCAGATCAAGTAAAAATAATGAACCTCTTCCATCATTATAACCATTACTGGATATAATGATTAATGAGTCAGACACTTTTTTCATATTCGAGCTAAACATTGAACTGATGAATTTATCAGTGTTATTATTATCATCAAGGTTTTCAGTAACTGGTAATATTTTCTTTACTAGTTTTATTGAATTATTTTGTTCAATTATATATAAATATGCAACGCCGCATAGATGACACAGATCTTTGTGTGAATATCCTGACATTGAGACTAACAGCCATTCTTTACCGTTGATTTCTCCTGTCAAAGTGGTATCATATGCAAATAATCCTGTTTCCTTTGAGGGTTTTCTGTTAATTGCATATATCTCATGTTTGGGTATAAGGCTTGAATTGGAATAAGTTAGTATACCTAAGAACTCCGAATTTTTTCTATCAAATACGGCAATTGAACCAATTGAGTTTATACCTATGAATATTCTATTTTTAGATTGTGAATATGATGTTCCAAAATTTTCGTAATGATTTGCTTGTTGCAATTCATCTGGAGTTTCAAAGATCATTAAGTTTATGGACTCAATTTCAATTATTATCGCATCATTGAAGTATGAAGAAAATAGCAGATGTTTTTTGATTTTTTCATAAAATTTTTTCCCATCAAGAGCTAAAACATAACCGGATTGTGAACCAGCGTTATCATCATCTGAGAACATTGATCCAATAACCATATCTGGATATCCATCATCATTTATATCATACATCTCATTTGTGAGAATATTCCACTGTTTTTTACCATTAGTCCCTAAAATGTTACTAGTTTTAGTGGACTTCAAAAGTGCAATCATTTTATCCAATAGGAACACTTTAAAATATGATAAACCAGGCTCTGAGATAATCAAAAATTCAAAACCATTCAGTCTCCAAGTAAAAATCTTATCGCCAAATTTGTTAGGGAAATTCAAAGGGGATTTATTCATATTTTCATTAGGAGTAATTCTCAATGAACCAACTTCTCTATATTCAATATTTTGCCCAAATAAATTAGCAGTTACATTGGGTATAATTTCTTTCAAAGGAATCAAATAAACAGATCCTTGGTTTTCTTCAAATGGGGCAGAAATAGCTATAGTGGGTTCATTCAAATAGTTACCAATTTCAAAAAAGGTTCCAAATTTGGAATTTGGAATCCCTGAAGTTAAAAAAATTTTAGAACCAATATTATGTGATGAAATTAAAAGTTCAGTTTCCTTTGAAATGTATACATTATTAGCATTATCCATACTAAAGTTAGTATTTGAATTAATTTGATGCTCTTTGAAAACAGGACTACAAATTTCCCATGGACTTGAAGGTATATTACTGAACCAATTGTTTAATTCCTTTAGACATATTTCTAACGTATTTGTTATTTGATCTAGTCCGCCATAATAATAATCATTGAGGATAGATATTGTTAGAGGTGATTCAATGAAATCTACATTTAATCTATTTTTTAACTTCTTTTCAGCCAATACTGCTAGAATTTCTCCTGTTAAAGCAGAATAACCTCTATCCATACAAAACTTTAAATTGAATGCATTTATATTTTCAAAGTTGATTTCATGGAAAATATTTACTATATCATCAACTGGATACTCCCATTGTAGTTGTATGGAATCTATCAAACTATTGAGATCTTTGTTGGAAAGATTTTGAAATTGTCTGAACAATGTAATAAAATCACCAACTGTATCTAAATATGCATGGGCATCTTTCTCATTTCCATGGAATTCAACCTCAGTTAAGAATTTTAGTAATCCTTGATTTGATTGTAATGAATGCCACGACACATCAGTGACTTGATGAGTAAATACACCATAAATGAAAGCTTTCAATTTATCATTTTCAATACCTTTTGATAAATAATGGTCATCATAATACTTTATTGAAGCTTTTAAAAATGGAGGCCAATGGGCAGTTTCTGCTGCTAGTGAATCAAAACAATTATAGAATGCATCGGGATGGAAACTACCCGAATAATATTCATTCAAGTTATTTAATACAGACTCTGGTAAAATATGTTTGATTTTAAATGCTATATTCAAATGAACAGCCACACCTGCTGAATTAGCTTGTGTGATAAATAATATACTCAGAATATATACTATCAGAATCATAAACTATATTGTTCATTGAATAGAAAATAAGTGATATAATACAAAATTAGAAGATCTATATAAATAATTAAAAGCTCAGCCCTTTCTTTAAAAAAATAATGTTTTGTAAATTCTGTGATTTATTTTTTAATTTCCATTTCCATTTTCATCTCCAGCTTCCAGTGACAATTAACCAGAATATATTTGATTAAATCAAAGGGAAGTAAAAGGGAGGAGAACCAATGGATTCAACATATAAACTTCCACATTGGACTTTAATATTATGTGGGGTTACATCTAGTGTTTCAATAATAATTTCAGTCTTAGGTATATTATTACATTTACTAAATTATCGTAAACCATTTGAACAAAGATTAATTGTTCGAATTCTACTACTTGTACCATTATTTGCAATATCATGTTATTCAATATTGGTGGTTTATGTTCTCGGTGAAATCATAGAACCAATAAGGGAAATATATGAAGCATTTGTTATATATACCTTTTATAAATTATTAGTTTTAATGTTGGGAGGAGAAAGGAGAATTATTTTAATGACATTGAACAAGGAATCCGTACCACATCCGTTCCCTATTAATCTGTTTTTTAAAAATGTTAATATATCACATCCACAACATTTTTTAACTATAAAGAGATGTATATTACAATATGTTTGGGTTAAACCATTGCTATATTTAGTTATATTTATAGCTAAATTAATTGGTATTTATGATGTTAATGATATCTCAACATCAAGCGTTTTCCTTTGGATTGGAATTCTATATAACTTTAGTGTTACAATGTCACTTTATTCTCTAGCTATGTTTTGGAAATGTTTATATGAAGAATTAAGCATATTTAATCCATGGAGAAAATTTTTATGTGTTAAATTAATCATATTTGCATCATATTGGCAAGGATTGATAATTGGTGGATTGAATTGGCTAGGTTTCTTTGATTCCAAAACAAATTCAATAGAAATTCTTAATAATGTCAATAATAATATTGGTATTCAAATTCAAAATGGATTATTAAGCTTTGAAATGATCTTTTTCGCAATATTACATTGGAAGTCATTCCCATATAGTGATTTTACATCAGATAAGATTAATGACGCAGCAAGGATGAAATTTTGGCATGCACTTAAAGATTTTATCAATATTGGGGATTTGGTACATGATCTAAAGATTACAACAATATATGGAGATAGTTATAATTTGAGGAACTTTGACTCAATTACAGATTCAAGGATATATAATAAATCGGATACATTCAATCAAAAGATTTATCATGGATTACGGATATCTGCAGATGGGAAAAAATATTGGATTAATGTAAATGTAAATAATACTAATCCCAATGGTAATAATAATATGAATACCAATAACAATACCAATAGTAGTACGATTAACAATATGATTACCAATAATTCCAATGAAATTGACAATGAAAACACCAGCATCAAAAGTAACAAAGGAATTAATAAGATTTCAAGTATATTGAATAAGAATGAATATACCAGTGAGATATTTAATGAATCTAAAGTAAAAATAACATCTAGCAATCAAATTCAAAATGATAAAACCCCATTGATCAGAAATGAAGTTGAAGATTCACCTACAAAGAAAACCTATATGAGTAATATCAATGAGTTATTTGATGGGGGGAATAAAGCATCTGGAGATGTTGAAAATGAAGATGATGAAATATTATTAAATGAAGATTATCTCAAAGATGAAAAACTATATAGATATGTGAAAAGACATTATATTCCTGAAGTGACAATAAACTATCCAGTAGAATATGACTTTAATTTAGTCAGTAATTCAGATAGAATAAATCGACTTCGAGAGTCTGTGAGATCAGCAACTAATGATAGTAATGATACTAGTATTATATGAAGCTAAATGGATTTTTTTTTGGGGAGAGGGGGGAGATATTATTGGAATAACTATAAGTTATATATAATAGAAATTTGGGAAATTATTGTGAATTGGGTAATTATCAAAAAAAATTTTTTTTTTCTTCATGAAATAAAATACGTGTTCAATAAATTTAATAAATGAAAGGATGAAAGAAAGAGATTTATTACAGATTTAAAGTTTATCTTATTTCTTTATTTTATTTTTACTCTACTTTACTTTATATTGATTTTACATTTATTTTGTATTTACTTCATACTTACTTCATACTTACTTCATACTTACTTCATACTTATCCAAGATACAATAAAGGAGAATGAAATTGAACAATATATTTACAATTGGATTATTATATATAGGAGCAACAGATGCATTTTTTGACCAGTTTTTCAAACAACAACAACAGCAACATAGAAGAGGTAATGGAGATATATCATATGAAGAACGATTTTATAGAAAAGAATGTAGTAATGGATATATCTGTCCGGATACATTAACATGCGTGAAGAAACCAATTGATTGTCCATGTCCATTTCCAGAATCTCAAATCAAGTGTATGATTCCTGGAAGTAAAAAGAATACTGGATCATATGTTTGTATAAGTAAAGGTGAGAGAGATTGTAAATTTGTTACTAATGCATACAAAGGATTGATTTAAGGGTCAGATAGATAAATATTGATTATATTCTTTTATTTTTATATATAGATTTTTTTATTTACTAATCAAATCCAATCCGATCCAATCCATACAAAATTACATTCTTGTTCTTGAAGGTGTCCAACGTTTCCAGTTAATTTCATTTATTGTGAAAATGTTCAATAGTTCAATTAAATTATCATTATCCAAGAATTTTTCCCAAATAATCAACCAATCTGATGAATCAAAATCTGGGAAATCAACAAAACATAGAATTAGATTTTTCTTTACACCAGATACCACTCTTGAAATTGCCGAATAATCAATCAAAGAATCTGTATCATTTGTATTTATAATTTTGATTGAGAATTCAGCATGTGAGAATGGTGGACCTCTTGAATATAATATCCAATCACAACTAAATTTTAAACCATTTTTAACACACCAACCTAAGGTTTTATAATGATAATAAACTACATAATCTAATAATATATTAAAACCATAAATACTAACCAAGTTTTTCAATAAATTGTTTAATGAGATAGATTTAATACCATTGAAGTCAATATTTATTATGTTTAATTGTAGTAGAAATAATGCTTCACATGGGTCAAGTTGTAAATATTCTAAATTTCTAATATTGTTTGAGTCTATAATTACATCAAAATCTTCCATTCTAATATTTTCGTAACCATTTTCGTTATTATTATTCTTATTATCTTTATTATTCCTATTGTTAATGAATTTTTTATTTATTGGAGTGTTTAAACGTGTAGGTATATTTATATTAATGTTATGAACACCTTTTATCAAATCATCCTTTAATTTAGAAAGTTTTTCTCTTTCAATATCTAGTCTTTGTTTGTCAATATCTGAGATAACTCCATTAATTGAATTCAATTTAATCTCCTTTTCCAAATTTGTTAATGAAATACGTTCATTTTTCCAAATTTCCCTTATGTATCTTCTATTTTTAGTTATTTCTTCACTGAATATATTGATCTTATTATTATTATTATTATTATTATTATTATTATTATTATTATTATTATTATTATTATTATTATTATTATTATTATTATTATTATTATTATTATTATTATCATGATTTAAAAAATTATTAATTTTCTTTTCCATTCTTTCTTTCCAAGTTGGTTCACTCCGACTCAATATTCCTTTACCATAGAACCCATTATTCCAAATATATAACATGTCATTATGATTGAAAATTTTAAAAGAAGAATCCAAATTAATATCGAATTTAACATTTATAGTTTTAAAATAGTTATGTTTTAGTTTTACTATGTAGTGTACAATTTCCAGAAAGCTAGATACAATTGAACCTAATATTTCTAATGGTTTATAGTATTTGACTGATAAATAAGATAATGGAATTACTAATGGGATAGGTCTAGGATGTTTAATATTATAATATTCTCTCTTTGAGATATTGGTGAATTTTGACATGAAGGGTTGAAGAGTTTTGATATATAGAATATGGTGATATCAACCAAAGTAAAGAAGGAAGAAAGAATGGAAGAAAGGATGGAAGAAAGGAGATAATTAAATGTAAGAATTACTGAAAGAATAAAGTACAATTCAAATATATTACAGAAAATCAAAGTTATGTTATATCAGATACCGTTGTAGTCATAATTCTTATCCTCCATTAAACCAGCTCGTTGAAAGACGAGGGTATATGCGTCAGGAAAGAATAAAAAATATCATCATTAAAAGTATTTATAATGAAGGGAATATGTAGATATAATACTATATATGAGACATATTCTCCTTGTAGAATAAGAAAAGGAGAAGAATATTTAACAATAGAAGAATTCAAGAATTCAAGAATTCAAGATAAGACAAAAGAGTTTTCTTTTATAGAAGAGAAGAGAAGAAAAGCAGCAAAAAAAAAAGAGAGAAAAAAAAAAAATTCCAACTATAAGGGTTTCATCAGGGTTTGTACAGTAGGTGTGGTGGATGTACTTGGATGTAGAATAATGGAAGAATTGCAAAAATTGTTAGATAAGGGAGTGGATGTCAAGGTCTTATTAGAGGAGTTACACTTTGATTGGGAAACTTACGTGGTAGAGAATGATGATCCATGTTGTAAATATACTCGCAATAGACTCTGTAAATGTGATGATGGAGAAGTTCTATTGTTGGTCTGGAAGAAAGGTGAATGTTCCGTCATTCATGATCATAATGGTAGAGAATGTTATGTTAAGGTTGTAAAAGGAATCTTGATGGAAGAGATATTCAAAGTAAATGGTGAAATAATAAATAAAAGTCTTGAAGTTGGAAGAATTTCACATATAAACGATTCCATTGGTCTACATCGTATGAATAATGCATCTATTGATGATATTGCTATTAGTATACATGTCTATTTGGGTCATTTCAAAGATAATGGTGAAATATATAAAGATTATTCCATTTAGTTACTGACATTTCTGGCAAAATATTCAGTCATATCACCACTATCATCACCATAAACCTTCCTACGTAATTTACTCAAATGTACACCAATATCATACCTTTCCTTTTTGATCGTCTGTAACCTGTTCAACAATTTCCCCTTAGCGTAGTTAAGCTTTTGAAATTCAACAGAGTCATTAAATGGAGTTGATGTTGATTTCAAATCAACTAACATCTTATCAACATAAATGATTTCACGTTCTAGTTTATAATATTTATTGTTTAATTCATTAAATTGATCTTCAAGAGTTGCAATTTTATCTTGTAATGATTGGTCAGTTGGATTTTTTTCTACTGGTGTGAAATTTCTAGTCTTTTTCAAAATTAGTTGTGGCTCTCTTGAATAAGGTACATTTATAATTTTATCAGTTGTTGTAGAAGAAAGAGAGATAGTATTAGTATTAGTAGTAGTAGTAGCAGTAGAAAAAGAAGAAGAAGAAGAAGAAACTGTAGTAGTAGTAGGAGGAGGATCTTTGATGATATGTTGTTTATCTGCTTCAGCTAAATCTTTGATACTTCCATTGAAATGTTCAAAAATATCATTATCATTATCATTAGTAGTAGTAGTAGTATCAGTATTTTCATTTATATTATTACCATTACCATTGTTTCTGGTGTTATTATTTTTATTTTTATTATCGTTACTTTTAAAATTTATTGAATTACATTCATCACTTGAGAAAGTCTTAATTGAGTTCAATGAATTTAATGAATTTAATGAATTTATTGAATCAATTTTGTTATTTATTAGATTCACTTGAGAGGATGAATTATTATTTTTATATTCTTCTTTATGAGCTATAGAAGGTGTGACTGGGGAATAGTCTTCAAAGGAACCAGATAAGGACGATACTAACGAATCAGGTGTTTTAAGAGAAGTGTTATTGGCGTCGGAAGGAGGAGGTAATGAAGGAATATCATTTACAGCATCCATTTTGCAAAAAGAAATAGTTAAAAAAAAAAGTATACTAAAAGTAAATGGTTAGTGGAAATGAAAAGAAAAACAAACAAAGAGAGAAAGAGAAATAAAGAAATAAAGAAATAAAGAAAGAAAGAAAGAAAGAAAAAAGAACAAAACGTGTTTTTTTTTTATTTTTTTCCCTCAGATGAACCATACACGAAACCAAATCAAACGGTTTCAAGAAATGTTTAATTATAATTAATTTTTTCGAAATTATTAAACAGCAATCAGATTGGATTTATCTATTATAGTGACTGTAGCTATCACTGATGTAAGTGTAATAGTGGTAAATGGTGCTTCATCAGTATATGTAGCACTTTCCCCATCTTCTGCATACAATATATAACACGTTCCAGCTGCTGATGCAGTAGTATATGGGAAATAACTTGGAGTGGTGGTAGGAGTAATGGTTGGAGTTGTAGTTGTAGTTATAGTTGGAGTAGGTGTAGGTGTTGTAGGTTCAGGTGCATGTGCAGGTGCAGGTGTTGTAGGTGTTGTAAGAGTAGAACTTGTAGATGTAGATGTAGATGTAGATGTAGATGTAGATGATGTAGATGTAGATGATGTAGATGTAGATGTAGAAGATGTAGATGTAGATGTAGATGATGTAGATGTAGATGATGTAGATGTAGATGTAGAAGATGTAGATGTAGATGTAGAAGATGTAGATGTAGATGTAGAAGATGTAGATGTAGATGTAGAAGATGTGGAACTTGTTGTTGTTGTTGGAGTAACAATTTCTTCAGATAAACTAGTTGAAGTAGTAACAATTGTAATAGGTTGTTCAGTTGAAGTATAAACAATATTTGAACTTATAGTGGTCGGAACACGTGAAGTTATCACTTTTTGTAAGTATGTACCTAGAACACCATTAATTTCAGTTGTTACAGTTCTATAATCTGGTGGATTGACAGTAGTACTTTTAGTAATTGTGACTGCATCAGCTGTAACATAAGCAACTGCACGTTTTTCTATTGGAAGAGGATAAGCCAATGAAAATGGAATTAAGATTGAGATTAAAGATATCAATAAAGTAACGAAATTTGAAGATTGATATAACATTGTAAATTGAATTAAATGAGAGACTATGGTTAGTTTTAGTTAAAGAAAGACTGTAGTTAGTTATTTTTTTGAAAGAAAAACAAAAAGAATGAATAAAGAGTGACTGTAGTTAAAAGAAGGACTGCAGTTAAATGAGAGTGTTTTGTTAATTAGATAAATAAGGTATCAAGTTAGATTTGGGGAGTTGATATGTATTTTTATATTGAGAAAAGATAAAAGAAACCAAAGAGAAACGAAAGAGAAACGAAAGAGAGACGAAAGAGAGACGAAGGGGATAAGGGGAAAAGAAGAAGAGACGAAAGAGAGACGAAAGAGAGACGAAGGAGAGACAAAGAAGAGACGAAGGAGAAACCAGGACACGAGTAGAAAGTAAAAGACAAACGAAGTTAGACGACATTGTGAACTCACCATAAACAGCAGAAACCGTTCCTCTTATAGTTGCAGAAGTGTTTGAATTGTCACAAGTATTCAAAGTGTCAGATGTGTCAGATGGGTGGCGGAAATTATAGCACAAGTGGTACAAGTGGTACAAGTGGTACAAAAGTGGTACAAAAGTGGTCAAATATGGATTAAATGATACCAAAGCAACATTAGAGAGAAAAGTTCTTGCATTGTAATTGTGTATTGAGTAGAAGCTGGTAATTAATACCTGAAAGAATAAAAACAATGAAAACAATTAAAACAATGAAAACATATTAAAAAGAATAATAGATAATGAAATAAAAAGAAAAAAAAACGATGAGCATTATCTGAATTGGTAGGATAAGGAAACCAGCCACCTTTTTATATTCTGCAAGAAAATTAAAAAAATTTAAAAAATTAAAAATTTAAAAATGATGAGCCAGCATTTGAGCCCAGCCACAGAAAAAAAGAAAAATTGCCCTCTTTTTCTCATTTTTCTCATTTTTCTTATTTTCAACAAATTTCAACGTGTCTTCTTTTATTTTAAATTTAAATATTCTTTTATATTATATTTTTATTTTATATTATTTCAATTCTGTAAATGAAGCTATCATTATCTACCACCGTATTATTTGCTACTGCTGCTTCTCTATCTTCTTTATTATCTCCAGTATCTGCTCTTGAAGATTCTTCTCCAAATGATATTGAAGAAAGAGAAATAGTATCTGATCCTAATTTTGTACCAACAAATGAAAAACCTTTCAATTTTATTATCGATTATAATATAGCTTTTAAAGAAGATAAATCATCTGGTTCAATTGAAGATTTAGTTAATGGGGAAACTATAGAATTGGTTTATGATTTCAAATCTTTAGAACCAGCAGAAGTATCAATTGTTGGTGTAGGTGGTGAAATGATTGATCCTGTATCTGGTGAGGTAATGGCTAATATTACTGCATCTCAAATTGGTCCAATCTCAGTACTTAATAATGATACTGCAACTTTCACTCAAAGAGTTGGTATTAATATGCAAACAGGTACTTATGTTTTAGTACCTGCAATTTATATAGTTTATCAAGATCAATTTATGTTATTAGGTTCTAAAAATAAAATTATTACAATTGTTGAACCTTCAATTTCTTTCTTTAATCCAAAATTAATAATTGCAGAAATTATATTACTAATTTCAACTGCAGCAATTTGTTATTTCATTTATATAACTTTTGCTGCTAAATATTTAGTAGGTATCTTACCTGATTCAATGTTACCAAATGATATCAAAAGAAAATCAAAGAAAAATAATCAATCTATTTCTTCTTCTTCTTCAACTTCAACTTCAACTTCTTCTGATCCTATTACTTCAACTGAATCTTTACAATCTTGGTTACCTGATTCTCATAAATCAATCTCTAAAAAGCAAAAGAAGAAGAAATAATTATAATAATAAAATTGGTTATATTGTATAGCTTGATTGACTATATATATATACATATATATATATATATATATTATTATTATTATTATTATTATATATTATTATTTTATAACCTATATAGATCTCTACTTCATTTTATTAGACATTAATTCTTTCCAACCCTTCTTTATTTTTTTTCTCCTTTCATTCTATAATTCATTCTCCAATCTTTTCTTTTTCTTTTTCTTTTTCTTATTCTTCTATTCACCATATCATCCCATCTCTAATGTCATTGACTAATAATCTACCACAAACAACTTATACATTTCAATTATCTTCATTAAATCAACTTGATTCTTTATCTTTCCAAGAACTATCTACTTTAAAATCTCAAATTGATAATGATTTATCAACATTATTCTCATATTTAAAATCTTTAAATGCTGATATGAATACTTCTTTACTTACTCTAGATAATTATCCAAGATCAGATATAGATGTAGTTGCAATTAGAATTACTCGTAATAAAATTATTCATCTACAAAATGATTATAAATCTATTAATGATATGTTATTAAATAAAATTAACTCACAATTATCTAAATAATTATATTATATTTTATATATATATATATATATATTTATCCACCATGTAATGTACTAGTAAATGAAATCAAATCTCCATCTTCTAATATATATTCTTCCTTCCCTTCTAATTCCCAATCTGTATCATTAATCAATACTAATATACCTGGACGTATAGTACCATCTTGTATAAACATTTCTAGATCTTTACTATTATTTATATAATCATTGGATAATTTATTGATTAATTCAATTAATTTAATATTCCCTTCATCTCCTTGTAATGTTATTTGAATATTCTTCAATCCTCCAAATACTTGATCTAAACCACCTAAAAATTCAACTTTAACTTTAACCATTTCTCAGAATAGATTCTATTTCTACAATTACAATTACAAATACAATTATAATTTATAATTATAAATGTCACAATATATTGGAAATATACAATACTCTCAATGAGACTACTATATAAATGTACTACAATATATTAATATATTGAAATATATATATATACATATATACATAGTGAGTCATGAGATTTTGTTGAAAAAAAAAAAATGAAAAAAAAAAAAAGAAATTAATAATAAAAATTACTCCGCATTCTTCAACTTTTGATTTTTTTTTTCATTAATTCATTCTATTCTTTCCATTACTTCTTTCTATTCTTTCTATTATTTCTTTCTATTATTTCTTTCTATTATTTCTTTCTAATATTTCTAATCTATAACCAATTCCAATATGATGTTAGAAGACCCATCAATAAAATATAAACCTTTTGATCCTCAACTTAAACTTAAAAATAGAGAATGGCCTGATAAATCACTTACTAAACCTCCAAGATGGCTTTCAACTGATTTAAGAGATGGTAATCAATCATTACCTGATCCAATGACAGTTTTAGAGAAAAAAATTTATTTTAATAAATTAATAGAAATTGGATTTAAAGAAATCGAAGTTGCATTCCCTTCAGCTTCTCAAATTGATTTTGATTTTACAAGATGGTGTGTTGAAAATTCTCCTGATGATGTATCAATTCAAGTTTTATCACCTTGTAGACCTGAATTAATTAAAAGAACAATAGATTCTTTAAAAGGTGCTAAAAATGCAACAGTTCATATTTATTTAGCAACTTCAGATTGTTTTAGAAATGTTATTTTCGGTATGTCAAAACATGAATCAATTAAATTAGCTAAAGAATGTACTTCTTTAGTTAAATCTTTAACAAAGGAAAATTCAAATCCTGAATTTAATAAAACTAATTGGTCTTTTGAATTCTCACCTGAAGCTTTCTCTGATACTTCACCTGAATATGCAATCGAAATTTGTGAAGTTGTTAAAAATGAATGGAATCCAACAATTGAAAATCCAATTATTTTCAATTTACCTGCAACTGTTGAAATGTCAACTCCAAATGTTTATGCTGATCAAATTGAATATTTCTCAAAAAATATTTCAAATAGAGAAACTGTTTGTATTTCTTTACATCCTCATAATGATCGTGGTTGTGCAATTGCTGCTGCTGAATTGGCTCAATTAGCAGGTGCTGATAGAGTAGAAGGTTGTTTATTTGGTAATGGTGAAAGAACTGGTAATGTAGATTTAGTTACTCTTTCACTAAATTTATATACTCAAGGAATTAATCCAAAATTAAATTTCTCAGATATTAATTCAGTTATTGAAATTGTTGAAAAATGTAATAAAATACCTGTTCATCCAAGAGCTCCTTATGGTGGTCAATTGGTTGTTTGTGCATTCTCTGGTTCTCATCAAGATGCAATCAAAAAAGGTTTTAAAATTTATGAAGAGAAAGTTGCTAAAACTGGTGATATTACTTGGACAATGCCTTATTTACCTTTAGATCCAAAAGATATTGGTAGAAATTATGAAGCAATTATTAGAGTTAATTCACAATCTGGTAAAGGTGGTGCTTCTTGGATTATTTTAAGAAATTTACAATTGGATTTACCAAGAGGTTTACAAATTGATTTCTCAAGATTTGTTCAATTAGAATCTGAATGGAAAAATAGAGAATTGAAAACAAATGAAATTATTAATTTATTTAAAGAAAAATATTTCATTTTCGATGATAATGATGATAATGATAATGATTTGATTAAAATGTTAGATTTATTCAAATTATCAAATTATAAATTCTCAAATAATGAAAAGAATGATAAATTGAAAAATATTTCTGCTTCAATTCATTCAAATACAAAAGATTTAGATTTGAATGGTTCAGGTAATGGTCCAATTTCAGCTCTTGCAAATGCATTATCTGATTACTTCAATATTAAAATTGATGTCATACATTATAATGAACATACTTTAGGTAATGATTCAAACTCAAAAGCTGTTGGTTATATTGGAGTAAAAGTTGATGATTCTGATAAAATTATTTGGGGGGTTGGAATCGATGAAGATGTTACTAAGGCAGGTTTGATGGCTTTAGTGAATACACTCAATTTTGCGATAAGAGATAAGATTATTACTATTTAATTAGTTTTAAAAAGAAAAAATAAATTTTGTAATGTTTGGTTTGTTAACTTGTAAAGTTATGAAAAGTTTATAAAGAAAAAATGATAACTCTTTTCAATTTTCTTTTTTCTTTTCTTTTTTTTTTTTTTTTTTCAATGTTTTTCAATGTTTTTCTTCGTTTTTGATTTGAGTTCATCAAGCCTCTGAGTAACATGCGATGAGGTGGTTCTTTTCTTTCTTTCTTTCTTTTATTCTTTCTTTTATTCTTTGATTCTTTTATTCTGTCAATCTCTTCTTCTTTCTCTCACAATCTGCAAATATGCCAATGGAAGTGTATATCAATGAATCATCTAGAACATTGGCAATTTGTTCAAATGACTATGCATTGATACTAATGGATAATACAAGTAGAGATTCATCTTCTGCTTTAAATTCAAATTATAATCATCATCATCATTATCATCATCATCACACTAGTACTACTACTACTACTAATAATAATAATAATAGTAATACTATTAGTAATAATACCTCCAATAATACCAATTCATCTAATTACACTAGTAATAACAATTCACATGAAAATACACGTAATGAACCATCGACTTGTTTGATTGAATTTATACCACGAAACTCATTACCTCTACAAACATTTCGGAAAGTTCAGAAGGAAATTCATGGATTTATTGGATTGATTTCATTAAAAGGCTCAACATATGCTGGATTTATATGTGGAAATTCTAAAGTTGGCTCAATTATACCCAATGTTAATGTTTTCAAATTACTCAATACCCTATTCATTAATTTCAATGGTGATATTTTCACAAATAATAACTACAATAGTAATTATAACCATAATCATAATCATATTCATAATATAAATTCAAACATATATCAAAAATCAATTCATCAACTGCATAATTTAGATGATATTTATGAATCATATGATCCTACTAACAATAATATAAATTTACCTTCTGGAATATCATCTATAATGAAATTACTCGAAACTGGTACATTTTATTATTCAAATGAAACTGATTTAGCAAACAAACTTCAAGATTGTAAACTTGAGCATAAAGATGATTATAGTTATACAACAATAAATGATATACAAGATGATTATTCTGGTAGATTTGTTTGGAATATAAATTTAATTTATGAATTATCAAATTTCAGGAATAGATTATCTGATTATGAGAAAAATATTTTCGATAAAGGTAAATTCTTTATTACATTAATAAGAGGATTCGTTAATCTTGAATTATTAGATGATAAAGGTGTAAGTTGGATTACCATCATTTCCAGACAAGATTCAAGGAAAATTGGTCATTTATTTGGTCCTGCATGTATGGATGATGAAGGTAATGTTGCAAATTTTGTTGAAACCGAAATAATCATTTGTACAGGTGATAACTTAGTAAGTTATTCATTACTTAAAGGCAATGTACCTTTATTTTGGAAATTGGATAATCATCTATTAACTACTAAAATAGATTTCCCAAGAAGTGAAGATGCTTCAAGACATGCATTCAATAGATTCTTTGAAACGATATGTAATGAATATCATAAAATATTCATTTTAGATTCATTAAGTAACAAAGGTAGTCAACCTGAGTTAAGTAGGAAATATTTCAACGCTTTCCAAGAGTTGAAAAATGAAAATAATGAATTAAAACTCAATATTAAATATAAAAAATTGGCATACTCAGAATCTTTGAGTAATAGATTAAAGGGTAAATCTGATTATATATCGATTTTAATGCAAGATGAAGAGATATTAACTGAATTGAAAAATTACTCTTCATTCATCTATAATTTAAAGGAATTGAAGATAACTTCTAGACAGTTGGGTATATTTTTGATAAATACATTAGACTCAAATGATAGATCTAATCATATTGAATGTAAATTGAGTGAAATGTTACTGGAAATTTTATTTGGTAGTAATTTCAATGCTACTATTTGGGAAAAACATAATCGTTTATGGAATTCTAATGGTGCCGCATTGGGCAAATTAGCCACCACTTACAATACATCAATTAAAACGAAAAATAAAACTGGTGGCTTTATTGGTAAATTTGCTGAACAAGGTAAAAAATATATTTCTGCTAATAATGATCTTATATCAAATAACAATACAGGTAGACAAACTCAATTTGATAGACTATTAGGTAGAAGAAATAAGGAAATTCAAGTTAAATTAATCGATCCAATACATAATCATGTTGTTCAAACGTTAAATAAGATTAGAAATCAATTTACACATTTTAAAGAACTATTAATTTATGCTGTTACTTTCAATGTTAATGCTGTATTATATGATGGTGATTTAACTGATTTATTCTTCCCAGAAATTGAATCTTTCAATAAATATGATTTGATTGCAGTTGCACTGGAGGAAGTTATTGAACTAACACCTAGTAAAGTTATGTCAATTGATCTAAAAATAAGAAATTTTTGGGAGAGGAAAATCAGAGATTCAATAAATAAAAAGAATGAGAAAAAATCATATCAATTGTTAAGAGGGGAACAATTAGGTGGTATTTTATTATTAGTATACTCTAATACTGAAATTATTGATAATTTACAAAATATCGAAACAAGTGTCAAAAAAACAGGGTTTAAAGGTATAAGTGCAAATAAAGGTGGTGTTGCAATCACATTTACGTTCTCTAAACATTCAAGAATTTGCTTTGTTGCATCACATTTGGCTGCTGGTCAAAGTAATAGTGAAGAAAGACATCATAATTATAAAACCATCTGTAATGGACTAACATTCAAGAAATGTAAAAATATAAAAGATTCTGATGTATTGATTTGGATGGGTGACTTGAATTTTAGAATTAGTTTACCTAATGAAACAGTCAGAACTATGTTAGGATATAAGGTTCCAAACACTATCACCAACGGTAATAAATTACCACTAGGAAACCAAAGTGTTGATAGTGTTATTAGTGTTTCTATTGATAAGTATGATCTTGATGACAGTAGTGCCTGTGAAGAATTGGAAATTTTATCAAATAATGAATTGATTGATGATACCGAAATTTTGAAAGAAAAAAGTAAAAAACTATATAATGAAGAACTGGAGCTAGAAAATGAAAATGAGAAAGATCTTAAGAATAAATTGATTGCCCGTCATAAAGTTAAATCAATTGTTGCGAGTGAACTCAATGAGAATAATGATACCATTACTAGGAAACAACCGATGTATAATGAAACTAGCAATAATAAAATTGAAGGTGAAGAAGTTGAATATAATGATGATGATGATGATGATAATGATGATGATTATGATGAAGACGATGAGTATGAAGAAGGTGAAGAAGATGTCTTTGATGATGATGATGATGAGGAGGAGGAGGAGGAGGATGACGATGACGATGACGATGACGATGAGTACGAAGATGCTGAAACGAATTTGCCAAACTCAATCTCAAATGATGATAATGTTATTATCGATAAAACTGATAATGACGATACAATAAGAAATAATAGCAGATACAACAACAAATTACTGGCTCTACCTCAATCATTATCGGATGACTTTACAAATCAATCTACTTTGAGGGGAAGTGATATTAGTAATTTCAAATCAATCTCAAAATCAAGTATTATACTGAAAGATATTGATAGCAACAGTACACAAGAAAATCATGATGAACAAAAAAGTAATCTATCATTCTATACATCAAGTCAAGAAAAGTTAAGCTTATCAAATTCTCAACTGGGTGAATTGGAAGAACAAAAGATAATTGAACAACTATTCGAATATGACCAACTTAATTTACAAATGGCAAATGGTAAAAGTTTCCCGTTCTTTGATGAAATGGAAATTAAGTTCAAGCCAACTTATAAATTTGATAAAGGCACAGATAATTACGATTCATCAGAAAAACAAAGAGTTCCATCGTGGACTGATAGAATTATCACACATACGAAAAATAAAAGAATAACATCACTAGAACAATTGAGATATAATAGCATTCCAAAATTCAAATTTAGTGATCATAAACCTGTCTATGGAATTTTCAATGCAAAACTTGAGATTGTCAATGATTCTATCAAGTCTAAAATTGAAAAGGATCTTTATGAAATTACCAAACAAAAAGTGTATGCAACTGATGAGGATGGGAATACCTCATCGATGAGATTTATGAATTCATTATTGGAAGAGTCTAAATTAAATAAAAATATAAAACAAGGGTTACCTGCTCCATCAAGTAAAAATTCTAGATGGTGGATATCTAAAGATGTCGACTCTACTAATAAAGAAGAAAAGATAATCAAAGTTAAAATCAAATTCCCTGAATTAGAATCAGGTGAATATATCATCAACCCACAATACCCATTAAATCCATTTGTTCAAACAGATGTGCCAAGGTTTATTCATAGATAATCAAAAATATTATTACTATTATAATGTGTAATATCTGTTTAGTTTATAAAAAGAAAAATATGACATTATATGAAGATCGATTTCTTAAAATACATTCAATAAGAGAGAATAAAAAAAATAAACGTTTTAAACGACAACTGCAGGATTCGAACCTGCGCGGGCAAAGCCCAAAAGATTTCTAATCTTTCTCCTTAACCACTCGGACAAATTGCCAATTACAAGATTTAAAAGTTTGAGATAATAAACCACTAGATTGTTATTGTGTCACGTGAAGAAAGATTTTAGATAAATTGAATTCAGCTTTTGTTATCCAAATCTCCATTTCAGTATTCAAAATATAAAAAGTCTTCCTATAAAAGTAGAACCAGTCAACAAAATCATTATCAAACTAGTCAATCGTTATTATAAACCATACGATATTGCTAGAAAAAAAACATATTAATACATCAATCAATCACTCCAACTGTAATAGGAAAGTATGCCGATGACAATACATTTTCCAAAAGGAGTAATTCTGTAGTGCGCTTCATTAAAATAATTTATCGAAGTATAATTTGATTGTATTAAAATTCAACAATGAGTCAATCATTTATTATCGTGACCTCTTTTCCTTTGACTTTTTTTTTTTGCATTTTTTGCATTTTTTGCATTTTTTGCATTCTTTCATTTTTTCTTATTTTTTGAATTCTTTGTTGATTCTTCCATTTTTTTCCATTCTTTTATTAGTTCATTTGTTTTTATTGTATTATATCAATCTACATCATATATCGACGTACTGTAAGCTAAAATGTCAACAACACATAATCCATATGCACCTAATCCAAGTGATTTCATTTCGAATGTGCCGAGATTTGAAATAATTGACTCAACTTTAAGAGAAGGTGAACAATTTGCTAATGCATTCTTTACATTAGAGAACAAAATTAAAATCGCAAAAGCATTAGATGATTTTGGAGTAGACTATATAGAAGTTACATCACCAGTTGCATCTGATCAAGCTAGAGAAGAAGTTGAAACATTATGTAAATTAGGTTTAAAAAATTCTAAAATTTTAACTCATATTAGATGTCATATGCATGATGCAAAAGTTGCAGTTGAAACTGGTGTTGATGGTGTCAATGTTTTCATTGGTACATCTAATTTTTTGAGACAACATTCTCATGGTAAAGATATGTCATTCATTACTAAAAGTGCAATTGAAGTTATTCAATTTGTTAAATCTAAAGGCTTAGAAATTAGATTTTCAACTGAAGATTCATTTAGATCAGATATTGTTGACCTTTTAAATATTTATACAACTGTTGATAAAATTGGTGTAAATAGAATTGGTATTGCAGATACTGTTGGTGGTGCAAATCCAAGACAAGTTTATGAATTAATTAGAACTATTAAATCAAGTGTTAGATGTGATATTGAAACTCATTTCCATAATGATACAGGATGTGCAATTGCAAATGCTTATACTGCTTTGGAAGCAGGTGCTAAATATATTGATACATGTATTTTAGGTATTGGAGAAAGAAACGGTATTGTTCCACTAGGTGGATTTATGGCTAGAATGGTAGTATCAGCTCCTGATTATGTTAAATCTAAATATAAATTATCTAAAATTAGGGATTTAGAAAATTTGATTGCTGATATTGTTCAAGTTAATATTCCATTCAATAACCCAATTACAGGATTTTGTGCATTTACACATAAAGCTGGTATTCATGCAAAGGCGATTTTGGCAAATCCTTCAACTTATGAAATTTTAGATCCAACAGATTTTGGTTTAACTAGGTATATTCATTTTGCTAATAGATTAACTGGTTGGAATGCAATCAAAGCAAGGGTTGAACAATTGAATTTAGATTTAACTGATGATCAAATCAAAACTGTTACTCAACAGATTAAAAAAATGGGTGATGTCAGACCTTTAGGAATTGAAGATGTCGATTCTATAATCAAGGATTTCCATTCTAAGGAAAATGTCACTACTGAAGAAAATCCTTCTAATAAAAGACAAAGAGTCGATTGAGGTTTTGAATTATAAAGTCTATTTGATTTATTAAACAAAACAATGAACGGTTTTATTCAAATGTTTATTATGAATCCAATATATTATCTTATTCACAAACTCCTACAATCTACTGATATATTATTTTTTTGTGTTTAGCTTTTGAAAAGCATTTACCTTATTCACACTTTGTTTCTTTTATTCTTTTCTATCTATCTATATCATCTTCTAAAGGCAATGGCCATATTCCAATTTTACAATGTTTTTCTTTTATATAGATTTTATATCACTAAAATCACAGTTTACAATTACCCAAACAAGTATAGATATAGATATAGATGTAAACATGTAAACTAAACCCTCGTAACCCTTTTTACCATTTTGGGAGACGCACAAACATTCAAAACTCACGCACAAATTTGGAAATTTTTTTTTTCATCACCAGCGCACAATCGTTTTTATAAATTTCATTCTATTTCCATTATATTTCTTTACACATTTTACTTTCGTAATGGAATTTTTTATTACTTTCTTTCCTTTTCATTTCATTTCATAACCCAACTCTAAGTCAATCAAAATGCCAAGTACGTATTCTTTTTACCCTTATGAGGGAAACAAATCAATAACCCATAGTCATTCCTGTTTTGAGTTGCTTTGAACAAATATGTTAATGTATCTCATGCAGTCTAAACAATGTCTATTGGAAATCTAAAAGGATTCAATCATCAGTTAGATTTTTCAACTGCTTGATCATCCTTATCGGGGACTAAAGTTTTGCATAAGGTTTTTCTGTTTTTTTTAGAAACATGCAAACTATTAATTACTTTTTTTTTCAGGAATGTTTTTGTTTTTTCTTGAGAAATAAAATGCTTGCATATGTTGAATCCCGACACTTCAACCTATGCAAACGACATATCTATTGGATTGTCACATCTTATTCTTCTTGAAGAAAATTAAAGAAAAAACATTTCTAAATTCAACTGTATTGATAATTCATATCGATATTATTTTGATTTTTAACTGAAACTAAAGTATGATAGTTTGTAATGTATCTGATTAATCTTGTAATCTAGAATAAGCAAAACTGTAGTAGACCCTGGATTTCCAGCAATAATGTTTTTGAATTAATTCTAACATCAAACTTTTTATTTGATTATAATAGGAGCTCCAAGAAACCACTCCAAGACTTATTCCGTCCCAAAGAGACCTTTCGAAACCGCTAGATTAGATGCTGAATTAAAATTAGCTGGTGAATACGGTTTAAAGAACAAGAGAGAAATCTACAGAATTGGTTTCCAATTATCCAAGTTAAGAAGAGCTGCAAGAGATTTATTAACCAGAGATGAAAAGGATCCAAAGAGATTATTCGAAGGTAATGCTTTAATTAGAAGATTAGTTAGAGTTGGTATCTTATCTGAAGATAAAATGAAATTAGATTATGTTTTATCTTTAAAGATTGAAGATTTCTTAGAAAGAAGATTACAAACTCAAGTTTTCAAATTAGGTTTAGCAAAATCTGTTCATCATGCAAGAGTCTTAATTGCTCAAAGACATATTGCTGTTGGTAAACAAATTGTTTCTATCCCATCATTTATGGTTAGATTAGATTCTCAAAAACATATTGAATTTGCTCCAACTTCTCCATATGGTGGTGGTAGAGCTGGTAGAGTTAAGAGAAGATCTCAAGCTGCTAAATCTGATGAAGGTGCAGAAGATGAAGAATAAACTTGATGTTTAATTTATAAAATTTACATGATTATCATTATTATTTTGTAAACTTAATAATTTATACATACTTTTCTTTTCCATACTATACCATACCATATTCATATTCATATCATATATCCATAATCCTTAAATTTCCTGCTTTTCATTCTTTTTCTTTTGCAACCTGTAATAAATACTATAATTGATATAATGAAATCTATAACTCAACCTTCATTCCTCGATAATGACTTAGTATCTTTAAAATAATATAATATTAGGAGCCCTTATTACCAAACCACGTGACATAACACAGAGTCTAAGTGTTACTAAAGCTACCACTCCTCGCACCACACACCGAAAATAAATTCCATTAGTTATCTCACCGTGCAGCACCATCAAAACGCAGTCACTACATTTTCTCTTTTTTTTTTCCTTCAATAATCTTCAACAAATTTTGTTAGTAACCGAGAAACTCGAATTTTTACAATTTTCCATTCATTTTCAGTTTCAATTACAGTAACAATTTGTCGTTTTATTTTATTTTTTTTTCAATTCATATTTGTTTCAATATACTCTTTGATTTATTTTCATATCTACACAACACTCACCAGGGTATATTATTAATTCAAGATGGGTAAAAGGTATGCATAGAACAAGAAGATTATTGGCATAGTTATAATGCCATATCACTAACATTCAATATTGATAAAGTAAAATCATGAAATTATGTTAAGTTATGTCAAATTATAGAAATTATCAACTAATATAATGACTTATAAGATACTTTCAAAGCCAATACAAATAAAACTCCATATCTTTTCAAGTACTCTAAGAGCTGAGTTCAATCAGGAAGTGTTCTCCCTATATTAAAGTTCCATTTATATTAAAACTTCCAAGAGACCTTGTAATCCATGAATGTTTATCAACTTATCGGTTCATTATGAATATTGAAACCATCGAAACCATTGACTATATTTTGACAACTCAATAACTTACACTTTCATGAATTTTTTTCCTCAAATATCATTGACTCAAATTATAGAATATAATACTAACTAAACTTTCTCCTTTACTTTATTTTATTATTCCTTTTCCTTTTTTTTTCAATACAGTCATGGTTTAAGATCTAGAACTCGTTACGCATTCAGTCGTGACTTCAAGAAGCATGGTGCTCCAGCAATGTCCACCTACTTAAGAACTTACAAAGTTGGTGATATTGTTGACATTAAAGTTAATGGTTCTATTCACGATGGTATGCCATTCAAATTTTACCATGGTAAAACTGGTATTGTTTTCAACGTTACTAAATCCGCAGTTGGTGTTATTGTTAACAAAGTTGTTGGTCACAGATACATTGAAAAAAGATTAAACATTAAGATTGAACATGTCAAACACTCCAAATGTAGACAAGAATTCTTAAACAGAGTTAAAGAAAATTCTGCAAAGAGAGCTGCTGCAAAGGCATCTGGTGAAAAAGTCCAATTAAAGAGACAACCAGCAGGTCCAAGATCTTCAAGAATTGTTTCTGGTGTTCCAACTACCTTAGCTCCTGTTGCTTACGAAACTTACATTTAAGGAATTTGGTTTTACTTTTATTATTACCCTCCCTATATTTGTGTCTTTTATAAGTTTAGTTAATTAATCTTCTTCTTGAATCTATAGATAAGAGAATAACAGTAAATCGCCTAATTGATTGTCTATATAGAAGAAACTATTGTAGAAGGGATTATCTGTAAAGTATAGATCTATAATTCTTTTTAATAATTCAATCGAAATAAAATACATTGTACAGTGAAAATAAAAACGATAACACTATAAATCTTACCTTAATCAAAGTTATCATTTGTCGATTCATTGAGAGGAAAAAGTAAAAAATTTATTTTTTTTCAATATTTTTTCAATATTCTTTCAATATTTTTTCAGTATTCTTTCAAATAAATTTCAGTTCATTTCTTTTCAATCTTATTAAACACAACAGTATATCTACTACATCAGATATTAACATCCGTTTAGATATATATTCTTCTCTTCTATCACCTCTTATAATTGAATTTCAAGTTGCATAGATAGTCATTGTATAAATATAAACAGAAAGAAGTTACTAAGTTGATAAAGTATTTTCAACTAGAACTTTCACAATAATATTAATAACAGTAAAAAAATAGAATATACCATAGAAGAAAAAATAAATAAAAGAAAAAAAAAAATAAAATAAAGATAAATTATTATTGCTAATATGTCAAAAGATAATCAGGAGAATGATTCAAGAAAACTTGATAACATAGTCAAACTTGAAACAGAAATAGATAATGCGGTTCCATATTTAGGATCTGATGAAAAGGGTTCTAATATGAAAGAAGCTTATATTATTAGTGATAACAATAATAATCAAAAAAATGAAGTAGTTGTACAACCGTGGGTTCATTTTGTTGCAGGAGGATTAGGTGGAATGTGTGGTGCAATATTTACATGTCCATTTGATGTTGTTAAGACAAGATTACAATCATCAGTTTATCAAGGAATGTATAGTAGTAAAGCTGGTAAAAATATGGGTGGATTAGGAGTTGCCAAAAATGTATTGACACATTTCAAGGAAACATGTGTAATATTGAAAGATGTCTATCATAATGAAGGTCCAAGAGCATTATTTAAAGGTTTAGGTCCAAGTTTAATTGGTGTAATTCCAGCTAGAAGTATAAATTTTTTCACATATGGATATAGTAAAGATTTACTTAAGAAACTTGAATATTTCAAAGGAGATGAGACATCATTTTTACATTTAATTGCAGGTATAAATGCGGGTATTGTTACAAGTACTGTTACAAATCCAATTTGGTTAATTAAAACGAGATTACAATTAGATAAAGCAACAAAAAATGAATATAAGAATTCATTTGATTGTATAAGGAAAATTATTAAAAATGAAGGTTTCTTTGCATTATATAGAGGGTTGTCGGCATCATACCTAGGAAGTGCTGAAAGTACATTACAGTGGATTCTATATGAACAAATGAAATCATTAATCAAGTTAAGATCTGAAAGATTAGAGAGAGAAGGTAATAATCGTACAAGTTTAAGTAATGCAATTGATTGGTTTGCAAGATCAGGATCTGCTGGATTTGCTAAATTGATTGCATCATTAATTACGTATCCACATGAAGTTGTTCGTACAAGATTGAGACAAGCACCTACAGAGAATGGTAAACCTAAATATACAGGATTAATTCAATGCTTCAAATTGATTGTTAAAGAAGAAGGATTAGCTAGTATGTATGGAGGTTTAACACCTCATTTGATGCGTACAGTTCCAAACAGTATGATTATGTTTGGTTCTTGGGAGATTTTTACATTATTATTTTCAAAGCTATAAAAGATTAAGTAATGGATAAATGAGAATTTAGCTATTTTTTTTTTCTATTTTTTCAAAATTTTATAGATTTACGTGTACATAGAGCTAAATAGAAAATAAATAATGACTAGGATTAAACTTTTATAAAAAGTTCCACAAATCAAGCATCTAGACCTTGATAAATGAATCTAAGCATATTTTGTTCATTTATTGAAGAGTTTTTATTATTTTGAAGTTGATTATTTAAATCTAGTTGATCTTGAGATACATTCAATACATCCGTTATTTTCAAACCTTTTTCTACTTCTTCCTTTGTTAAATATCCACTATATAAATAATCATCTAAAGCTTCATGAGCATAATCGATTAATGATTCAATAATTTCATTCGAATGAATCAAATGAGATTGAATTGGATCATAAGAAGATGAATTAGTTGTCGCAGCCGTTGTATATGATGTTGAAGGTATTGATGTAGAACTATTAGGAATTGATTGATTTATTGTTAGAGATTGATTTTCCAATGCATTTTTGATCCAATTTTCGACTTCAGGAGTTAGTTTTTTACGTAAAAGATTAAATAAGAATGGAGACATTGTATCAAATTCTCTATTTGGGAAAACTGTTGTCCTTTCTAGAATAAAAGATTTTTCTTGTAAATCTTTAGAAAGACTTGAAAGTTGTTGTAGTGCAACATTGAATTGATTTTGAATTGATATTAGTTCAGGTGATGTATTTGTTAAATTTGGATTATAGTTCAAATTTCTAAGAGAATCATCAATTTTCCTCAATGTATGAGTTAAATTTGTCAGTCTTGGACGTATTTGTTCCAAAGTTTCAACTGGTATATCAGCAAAGTTTAGAGGCGGTAGTTGCATTTATCAATTATGTTGATTATGTAGTTTTATATACATATATATATATATACAAAAAAAAAGAAAAAGTATTCAAATAAAAGGAATCATGCGAGTTGACAAATTAGGAAATAAATATTTTATATGAAATTAATAGAATCATGAACTTAGGAAACTATTAGAGATTTCATACTTAAGACAATCTATATCAATATATTAAGATATATTATAAATGGATGACAATGACATCAAAGAGAGAACAGAAACGTATTGAACTTGTTGAACGTAATAGTGAACGAATTGAGAGATTGATTTTCAGATTTGGAGATTCTGATAAGATTCAAGAAAGAATTATTGAATTAGAGAAAGGTATGCAAACAGCAAAAGATTTGAATGAATTAGAGAAATTACACAATGATTTTAAAATATTAAAAGAATATGAACGATTACATGGGAAACGGAAGAGGGAATATAACGATAGAGGAGAAGAAATAGTTGAATATGAAAAGGAAAGAAGACAATTTTTCCGAGATAGTGGATTCTTTGATGAAGAATTAAATCCTAGTGGAGAAGATATTCGTGGAATCAATGTACGATGGAAAGTACATAAATATGAGGAACCATTTGAGAGGAATGTTGGAATTGGAGAGATTATGTTACCAGAGGAGGAGAAGCCAAAATTTTATAAGATAGATAAATATAATGGTATATACAGAGGATGAAGAAATGAAGAAATGAAGAAGACAGTGAAGGACATATATATATGATTGAGTAAATAAATAAATAAATAAATAAATATGTTTATGGATAAATACATAAATATATATTAGTTAGTTAATAAATAGATAAATAAATATAGATAAACCTGATAATTCAAAAGTTAAAGGAATATGTCATAATAAAAAGTATATCAAAGATAAATAAGAGGGTAAATAAATGAAGAAGTTAATACAATTAACAAACTTTATTAAACTTATTTTTCCTTTGCAAATAATTTTTCGACATCTGCAATAGCTTGAGATAAGATCTTTTCTTGTAATTTTGGATCTTTTAAATCTGATTGAATCTTAGCAATAACAGTTGAAGAAAGTTGTTCTTGTTCCATTTGTCTAACTTGAGCTTCATATCTTTTCCAAGAATCAAGAACTGATTTTGCCTCATTTGCAACATTAACTTTTTGCTTTAATTCAAAAGATTCTGCTTCTAAAGCAGCAGTTTCTTTTGACATTTCAAATAAAGCTTTAGTAGTTGAGACAACATCTTTTAAATTTGAGACTTGATCAATTCTATCTTTAACAGCAGATACATGACCTAATCTTGCATCATTTAAAATTTTAGTAACATGAGCAGTTCTATCTTTTGCAAATTCACCATACATTGGAGCAACAACTTTAGCAATTAAACCGATAAAACCTACAAAAGTTGCTAAAAGAATAGTTTCATCATTAACAACATATAATTCACTTGAAATTGCATAAATTGAAGCAGCCGCAGAAGTTGCAAGAATACCAGTTTTAGAAATGATTGAATTACCTGGTAAAGCATCAATAAGAGATGAAGCCTTTTGCTTTGGATCAACAGGAGTTGAGAATGCTCTAACTGCTTGATATGAAACTTTGGATGAAGCTCTAATTGCGACTCTGGATAACATGATTAGGATGGGTGTATAGAAGAAGTCTATCTAACTAAAGAAACTATTCTATTCAAATACTCTCTCTCTACTGGTATATACTATATATACACAATTCACTCCATCAAATTCAGTAAAAAAACAAAAAAAATTGGCCAACACTTCTATAACTTTCTTTGTTTCGCTCTCTTTCTTTAATTGACCAATAGAAATAAAGAAATCCTCTCTTGCCCCTCTTAATAACCCGTGCACCATTACGTAATACGGTTTGAAACATTTTTTTTTCTTCTTCTTCTTCTTCTTTTCTAGAATTACCCAATTAGGAAGGTATAAATGAATTAAGTTAATATAACAATATAACAATATAACAATATTATACTGCAGCTAATCTCTCTTCTTGTTCTAAAGCATCTGCTGCTGCTACTCTTTTCAAAACTTCACCTCCAGAAGATTCACACATCAATCCTCCAATTATCAATTCATCTAATACATGATAAGCCAATTGAAAATTAAATACAATATCTAATTCACATACATTCCCATATGCTTTATCCATACATTCAACAAATCTTTGTATAATTTCCAATGCTAACAATTCATTATCATCTGCAGAAATACCAACAACGAAAAATAATGATGCATATCGACGATAAATAATTTTAGACTCTCCACGTTCAATAACATTACACATTTTAGAACGTCGTAAAGGAATTTGTGCTGTTAATTCTTGTAATAATTGTGTCTTTTCTCTCTCACTATGTTCTGTATACCATTTAGTCAATCTTACTTTACCTTGTTTAGAGAGTAGAATCATATAATCCAACATTGTATTAGTTGTATTTAATTAGTACAAACAGTATATAATAAATAATACCATATAGTATACTGTACACTCAAAATAATACAAATATACTTAACAATCTTTCTCAATTTGAAGAGAAAAAAAAAAAAGACGCGATTTCTGCTGATTATGTAATACGTCATATAAATAGTTTCATCTCTATTCTACATAATACACAATACAGTACATTAATTTATATACACATATATATACATATATATCAATAGTTGTATAGAGTAATTGAATTGTTAAATTAGTATATAAATGTATATATATAGTTATAATTGAAGAGATTTAAAAAACAAAACAAACAAACAAACAAACTATCAATTATCAAAATCTTTTCAACCTTTCTTTTATCGTAAATTCTTTTGGGATTTTTCATATCTCTCTAATAACGATTATATTAATTATAATAATTATAATAATAATAATCAAAGTTTTTCCTCACTTTCAATGATAGCAATAATAATCTTTCTTGATTTGTAACTTATTCGTATTACAATTATTTTCATTTTCATTTTCATTTTCTTTCTATGTGATTTTCTTTTTATTTTCTTTTTGTTACTTTTAATCAAATACATAAAACAAAGGAAGAATAATTTTAAAAGAAGAAAAGAAGAAAAGAAAAAAAGGAAAAAGGAAAAAGGTAAAAAGAAACGGCTATCATAGATACATACATACATACATACATCATTATGGATAATACGGATTTAATGGAGAGGAAATTGGAGAGACTGAGATCTCAACTTTATATTAGTGATAATTCAGATAATGAAGATTTTATTGATCTCTCCAATGCTATACATAATAAAAGGAAACGTCAACAAATAGATTATAATGAAAATAAACGTATTCCTTTATATGTTGAAGTAAAGGAAATGCCAATTCAAAGAGATAATTCTAAAAATATTAAAAAATCAAAATCAGTTAATTCAAATAATAAACAACATAATAGATCATCAAATAATAATAAATCAAATAATAATAATAATAATAAATCAAACAATAACAAATCAAGTAATAACAAATCAAACAATAATAAATCAAGTAATAATAAATCAAGTAATAACACATCAAACAATAATAAATCCAGTAATAATAAGTCCAGTAATAATAATAAATCAAATAATAATAAATCAAATAATAATAAATCAAATAATAATAAACCGAATATTATTAATCATGATATAAAACGAAATAGTAAAGATAGGATAAATAAACAAAATAATAAAGAACTAGATGAAATTGAAACTAGTAATGAAACTAGTAATGATAATGAAAAAGAAAAAGAAAAAGAAAAAGAAAAAGATACTGAAACAGAAACTGAATTGGATAATATTGATGAAAATTTAGATGAAAAATTAGGATTAAATTTCGGTATAGTAGATACTGAATTTATAAATAAAATAGTTTATAGAGATATGAATAAAAAGCTAAATGTACTGGGAAGTGAAATTAAATTAAGAACAAATAATGAAAATTTAACAAATACTAATAATATCACTAATAATACCAAGCTTCAGAACAACAACAACAACAATAATAATAATAATAATAATAATAATAATAATAATAACAATAACAATAACAATACATCAAATGTAAATTTAAACACAGGAATAAATAATGAAATTGAAGAAGATTATGAAGAAGAAGATGAAGAAGATTATTCAATTAATAATGATACTAATATCAATCAAACTAATTTTACTGATGAAATTAATAATGAAATTAAAACTAAATATTGTATACTATCTAAATTAATGATAAAGAATAAACAGAAAATGATTGATAATAAAATTGAAAAAATTGAAATCGAATTGAGGAATTTGGCAAATAAACATAAATTATTTCAATCTAATATTTCATCATTAAGGAAAGATAATTTAGATAATGAAGTCATTGATAATACTACTAAAAATAAAAGAAATAGATATAATAAAAATAATAAAATTAATAAAAGTAATAATAATTTGGATAATGAAATTGATACTAATAATTCTGATTTAATTGAGAATGATATAATACCTAATAAAGTCCAAAAGTTAAACTTTAGTCCCACTATTTACAGTAAATTATTTGATCCACAATTTAAATCTACAGATGAAGAAATTATGAATGAGGGGAATAGAATGTCTTATGAACTTTCTTTAAATAAAACTAAAAATCAAAATTCAATTGATGAAGCATATAGTCGTTATGATACTTCAGTTACTGAAAATAAATTGGAATTGAAAAAATGGATTCAAAATAGATTAAATGAATTAGATTCTGAATTTCAACAACGTTTCGATAAAATAGTTCCATCAACTGGAAATCTCGATAGATTAGCTACATTAACAACATTAATTGATTGGAATAATACTAATAAAGGTGTCGATTCTGCTATTAATGAGTTAATGAATGAACAATGATCTATAATATTTGATATAGAGACTTTAAAAGTTCTCTCAAAGTGTTATCAAAAGGTCTCTCTTATACATGTTTCCCCCCCCTTTTTTTTTTCAAATTTCATAATTTCTTTTTTTTTCTCTTCTTTTTCCCTAAATTACATATTATTTTGTGATTCTAAATATCTTTTATATTTATAAACATTTACATTTGATTGAACATTCCATTCAACAAAATAGATAATATGGACGAACAATGTGCTCAATTTATGGATATAACATCCGTAACAGATCCGAAAATTGCCACTAGTTTTATTGAAATGGCAGGTGGCGATTTAGAAACTGCAGTTAGTTTATTTTTCGAACATGGAACAGGAATTGCAAATAATAATAACGATATTAATAATAGCAATAATAATAATAATAATAATAATATTAATAATAATAATACCAATACTAATAACAATTATAATGATGATGATTTTGAAATGGCTAATAGATTACAACAAGAAATGTATCAGGCTGATAATGATTATGAATCACATGTAAGACAACCAATTATGCCAACACATGATACACTTATGCCAAATGATTTTAGTTATAACATACCTGTACCACGAGGTGGAATGTTTGGGAATGCACAGAGAAGTATTTTCAATCAAACTTCAAATGATGTAATTGATTTAGATAGTGATGAAAATGATGAAAATGATGATTATGATTATGATTATGATAATAATAATGATAATAATAATGGAAGGTATGGCATCACCAATACTAACAGACAACCATTTGCTTCTAAAACTGGCTTAACAGGAACTCAGAAAAGATTAGCTAATATTTTTAGACCACCATGGGATATAATTAGTCAAATAAGTTTAGATGAAGCTAAAATTAAGGCACGTAATGAAAATAAATGGATTTTAATTAATATTCAAGATGTTACAGATTTTAGATGTCAATGTTTAAATAGAGATTTTTGGAGTTCAAAACAAATTAAACAAGTTGTTAATCATAATTTCATCTTTTTACAATATCATCATGATTCTCCAAGTGGTGAAAATTATCGTAATTTATATCCATTTAATGAAGAATATCCTCATATTGCCATTTTAGATCCAATTACAGGTGAAAGAATGATGTCTTGGAATACATCTCCAAGTGTACATAAATTTATAGAACAAGTTATGGATTTCTTAGATAGATATTCAGTTAATGGTAATGTTGCTACAATCCTACCAAATAGTACTAGAGATGATCATACTAATCCAATTTCAATAGATGATTACCAAAGTGAATCAGAAGAAGAAGAAGAAGAAGAAGAAGAAGAAGAAGAAGAAGAAGAAGAAGAAGAAGAAGAAGAAGAAGAAGTGGATGAGTATGAGGATGAAGAAGAAGTAGAAGAAAATAAATCAAGAAAGCAGGATAATGGAGAATCAAAAGAACAATCACCTCAAACATATTCTGAGAAAATTCAATCATTACCAGCTCTTGAACTTCAAGAACCTGGAGAAAATGTTCCATCTACACGTATTCAATTACGTTCTGGTATTGATGGTAAAAGAGTAGTAATCAAAGTAGCATTATCCACTCCAATAAGAAGTATTTTCCAACATGCTAAATTTGCATTTGCAGAATCTCTTAAAGGACGTGCCTTTACACTCAAAATGCAACGTACTGATTTAGCTGAAGATTTTGAGAAAGATCTTACTATAGAAGAATGTAAATTACAGAATGCGGCTCTTCTATTAGAAGTAATTGAAGATGATAATGAATAACTAAATATTGATATTTTAATATTAATATGTAAATTTTATTATCTCTGTATAATAACAAAACTCTGAATTGGAGGAAGTTGAAATATAGCGAAAGTCTTTAAATTGTGAGAAAGAAGAAAAGAGAAGAAGAAAAAGAGAGAAAAAAAAGGAGGAAAAATTGAATTTGAGAGAAATAAATCATTCATCATTTCATTAAATTGTAATAAGCAAGTATTAAGTATGATCTCTTTATCTTTTTATCTTTTTATCTTTTTATCTTTTTATCTTCATTTGTATCAATTGTCTATTTCTTGAATTCATTCTAGTTCAATCAATTCTATCCCAATGGCTGAACGTATGTATTCTTTTTACCTTTCTTTCTTTCTTTTTTTCTTTCTTATAAGTGCATGGAATTCTTACTAACTTCCCAATAATAGTTAACAATTCATTAAAGGATCCACTAACTCAGGAGGAAAAAAAGTTCTATGGCTCAATTTTTAAAACTTTAGATCCTAAAAATACAGGACTTGTTTCTGGAGGAGTTGCTAAACCTCTTTTGGAAGCTTCAGGTTTGCCACTCCCTTTATTAGGTGAAATATGGAGCTATAGTGATTCCCAAAATACAGGTTTCTTAAATCAGTTTACCTTTTGTGTTGCAATGAGATTGATTTCTCATGCTCAATTAGGTGAATCAATTACTTTGGATTCTGCTAATAGAATTGCTCCATTGGCAAAATTTGGTGCTATCAAGGTTAATAATACCGGTAGTCGTGTTTTACAAAATCACTTACAAAGTATACCACCATCTCAACCAATTACAACATCGGGACAATCATCAATACCAGTACCAGCACCACTACCACTACTAGCACAGGAACAGAAAAAATCAATTACATCTTCACATCCACCTCCACAACCAAGAGCTGCATCATCAAATTCTGTTAATTCATTCTCCTCTCATAATTCTCATTCATCAAATATTAATGGACAAAATTTGATCGTTCCAGTTTTATCAAGTGTTCAAGCAACTAATTTTGGTGTAATGTTTGATAAAACTGCAACTAATGGTATTTTACCAGGTCAACAAGCGAAAAATATCTTCTTAAAGGCTAGATTACCAATTCCAATTCTAGAACAAATCTGGAATTTAGTTGATCAAAATGAAAATGGTCAATTGACAAGAGCTCAATTTATTGTTGCAATGCATCTTATTCAATGTTTTATGAATAAATCTTTGTCTGTTTTACCAACAGTTTTATCTGATCAATTGTGGAAAATTGCCGAATCTACACCTGCTTCATCAATTAATAAAACACAAACACAAACATCAACAACATCAAAATCAAATTCTGCTCCACCAACAGTACCTTTACCAAGATCTAAAACTCAACCTAATCAATCGTTATCATCATCTTCTGCACCTTTACAGCAACAAACATCTGGTAATTCAAATACTCATGCATCTCCAACCACAAACTTAAATACTTGGATTATGTCAAGTCAACAAAAGCAACAATATGGTGCAATCTTTGATACTTTGGATACTGAAAAGAATAATTATATATCAAGTAGTACAGTTGCAAATTTCTTAATGACATCCAAATTACCAAATCAAGTTTTAGCTAATATTTGGGAACTGGCAAATTTAGATCAATCTGATAATTTTACTAAACAAGAATTTTCAATTGCAATGTATTTAGTTCAAAAGAAATTAGCTGGTTATGAATTACCTAATGAAACACCACTTGAGTTGATTCAAAGTTCTTCATTTTCTCCAATGTTAGATAATCCTCCTAATAATCAAACTGTACAACAACCTCAATCTTTTGCTGCTGCACAAGAAAGAGCAGCACCACAAAGAACTCCTTCACATATGGATGATTTATTAGGAATTTTCAAAGGTGCTGAACCTGTTGCACCATCACCATTGAATGAGACTTCAAATATATCAAATGCTGCACCAGTTCAATCTTATACTCAACCATCAACTTTTACTCCATCATCTAATTTCGGTAGAGGGTTACAAAAGCAAGTTGTTAGTGAGGAAACTGAAGATTCATCTGATGATGATGATGAAGGTCCTGAAAACTTAGATTTACCAAGAGTTAGAGGTCTTCATCAAGCACCTGCAATTCCAGGTAGAACTAATAAACCACACTTTGATTCATCCGATGATACTACTCCAGTCCCAGCTCCTGTTGCAACTAATAATGAATTTACCAATGCACCTAATGCGAATTACGATGCCATCAAATCAGTAAATCCAGTTGATTCATCTTCAAATATGTTTTCAAATCAACCAGTTTCATTTACAAATGCAACAGTCTCTAATATTGGTCATCAATCATTAGCAGCTACTGCAGCTGTGGGTGCTGCAAGTGGACTTGCAGCAGGTGCAATTGGAGGATTTGCATCCAATGCAATCAGTGGTTTCACTAATTCATCTAATAATAAAGCTCCAAATGAACAAATGACACAAGCTAGTGTTGATATTGCAAATTATTCAAATCAAATCAATTCATTATCTAAGCAAACATCTATTATTAGTAATAAAAAGGATAAAGCACAGAATGATTTGAATAAAATTTTAAAAGCAAGAGAAGATATGTTGAATAAATTAAATCAATTAAAGCAATTACATGAAAAGGAAACTCAACAAGTTCTTGATGTTCAAAACTTGATGATTAAGTCCAAATCTGAGAATGATGAATTAATGAAAGAATTATCTGTTGTTGAAGCTAACTATCACGCGGAACAAACCAAAAAGGATAATTTGCAAGCTCAATATGATGAATCACAGAAACAAAACCAAATATTCAAAGAAAAATTAGGAACTTTGAATGCTGAAACTAATGATTTGAATCTCCAAATTGATGAATTGAATTCTAAATTGAAGCAGTCTAGTAATTTGTTAGCTGTTACAGAACAACAAGTTGCTACTCAAGAAGCACAAAATGATGAATTGAGAAAACAAATTGAAGAAATCAAAAACACCATTTTCCAAGTTGAAACTAAGCATGATAATCTATTGAATAAGTTGAAAGGTTTACAAGCTGAAAATATTGATTTACATGAGATGCAAAGTGATTTATCAATTCATCATGCTCAAAAGACGGTTGATTATAGTACCGCTTTAGCAGATGCTGCTGCTAAGGGGGTTTTAATTGATGATATTGTTGATATTGGAAATGAAGAAGTTCCAACTGCTTCATTAGATGATTTTGATGATGATAATTTTGGTCATGATTTACAACAAGCAAAGGAAGTTGAACCTTCTGAACCTTCATCGACAACTTCTGAAAGTGGGATGTCTAATAAATTAAGTGAATCAACAAATCCAACTCAACTTGATGAAGGTGTAGCTACATCAGATGGTCAATTTTCCTTACCATTCAATACTACACATTCTGAAACATCATCAACTCAAAATAATCCTTCACAATCAGTAAGAGATGATCTTGAAGCATCTCCATCACCTGAATCTATTTCAACTATAAGTGAAAATACCCCATTAAGCTCAGAAGTTTTACCAGAAGGCGGTAATAGTTTAGGTATTGAAGGAAAGGACGAATCATTTGAGTTTGTTAATCATCCATCAACCACAAACAATAATGTATCAACATCAACTGAAAATACTGAAAAAGATGAATCGAAAAAAGAAGCGTTATCAACTACTACGGAGGCAACTGGAACAACAGTAGCAGCTGTGACTACAGCAGCCACAATAGCAACAGCGACAGCAGCAACAGCAGCAGTAACGAACAAACCATCGGTAGAAACACCTGTACGTCAATCATCATTACCAGTCTCTGAAGATACACTATCTGATACACCACAAGATAAATCTACACATTTACCAGAAACAGATGAATTTCCACCAATTCAAGAATTAGAACCATTAGAGGAATCCTCATCCTCATCCTCATCTTCATCATCAAATGAAGAATTTGAAGATGCAGCAGCACCTGCTGTGAAGGATTCTAAGAATCCATTTGGAAAATCAAAGAATGATGACGATTCACCCGAAACAAAAGATGTTAAACCAGTTGAAGCACAATTAGATGCTGGTCCTTCAATGTTTGATGATTTGGATTTAGATTTGGAAGACGCAGTAGTTGAAGAAGGTAACATTGACTCAAGAGTCACCGATGCAACTCATTCAAGCATCAATAATGTTGGATTTTCATATATTGATAATACTAATACTATTGAAAGTCCAAGTAATGAAGCTGATGATTGGGAACAAGTTTTCGCTGGATTCGGTAATGATCCAAACTTACAACCTGCAGTTCTTGAAGATAATAATGTTGCTAGTGCAATCGAAACACATTTTGAGCAACAACCTACTGTCCATGGAATCAGCACAACCGATCCATTAGAGGCAGACATTCAAAAAGCAAATGCTACATTACATAAAGGATTTACTGAAGCACAAGATATGGCAATCGAAGAACTGTCCGATATGGGATTCAGTAAAGAAGATGCTGTTGTTGCATTGAAGTTAAAAAATTGGAATATAGACGATGCTAGTAACTATTTATTAGATAAAGTGTAGTTTCTATTGTATTTCATGATTTGTTTTTATGATTTGTTTATCTTTCTATAATTATTATCATTTTTTCCATTTTTATTTTTATTTTTATTTTTATTTTTATTTCCATTTTTAGTTTGAATTTATAATTATCATTATTTAATTGAATCTATCGATAACATTTATATACCCTCTACCAATCCATTTCGGAGTTGAGCAATTATTTCCTTGTATTCATGCCATTGTTGACGTAAACTCGTATATTTCTCTAATAATTCCTCCAATTCGTTATCTGTAAGTTTCTTTTTCTTAGTTTTTGTACTACTAAGGACGTTATCAATTAATTGAGTACACTGTTGTTCTATTGATCTCAAAATATCCTGATACTTGTCAATCAAAGAATCTTTTGACAATTCATTCAATGTATTGTATATTTCCAATTCTGCATCACTAAATTTCTCCAATCCTATAATATAATCCCTATATTGTTTCTGTAGATGATTGATTTGTTGTAAAGTACCAGTTTCATCATTTGTAAGTTCATCACGTAACTTTCTAAACTTTTCATTTTCAGCTTTTCTAATCTCTTCACTCTTCTTTTTAATAATGTCAAAATCATCACTATATAAAGTCTCTAAATAACCAATCTGTAGTTCCTTTGATTCTAAAAACTCCTTTACTTTGGTAATAGGCACCCATTGTAAAAAATCAGGTAAAGGTATCTGAGGTATTATTCCATTATGCCTCTCTTTGAACAATTTAAGAAGAGTGTCATTAGTTATCGTTTTTTCAACATGTTGCTGTGGATGACGTTGTTGTTTTGGTTCTGTTTGATTCTCAGGTTTTGGTGGAAGTGAAGGTTGCATAATAAACTGTTTGATAATCACTAATTTTGTATGATGAAGAATGAATGAAAAAATATGGGTTTATTATTACTAATTCATTTTGAGGTTTCATAAAGATATGGAATACGGAATATAATGGATATTTTGAGAATATGCATGAAGGATTTCTTTTGTTTTCTTTACTTCTTTACTTCTTTAACTCTTTTTCTACTATCTTTTACTAACAAGAATAATATCACTCAAATATAATAATCATCAATGTCTCTTAATGTATTACGTGTCAATGCACCAAAGAAGGCTACTGCTTCAGTAATTATCATGCATGGTCTCGGTGATTCAGCAGACGGTTGGAAGTTTCTCAGTGATATGCTACATCAGTATGAACAGTTTAATACTGTCAATTTCATATTTCCCAATGCTCCGATTAAACCATTGTCTATTGCAGGTGGTCAAAGAATTAGTCAATGGTTTGATATTTATGAGATGGGTAATGCCAATGCACGTCAGGATGAAGATGGATATTGGACATCTGTTAATAAAATATCCAACCTGATAGATGATGAAGTTAATAATGGTATCGATTCATCGAAGATAGTTGTTGGTGGATTTTCACAAGGTGCATCTATTAGTTTAGGTATTGCATCTACATACGAGAAGAAATTAGGTGGTATTTTGTGCTTATCAGGATTTTTCAATATGAAGAAGGGCATTGTATCGAGATTGAAAGATATCAATAAGGAAACACCAATCTTTCACGGTCACGGTGATTTAGATCCTATGATAAGCATAGATTTAGCTAGAGATGCTGCTGCATATTTCAAAGGATTGGGATTTACTAATTATAAATTGAAGGAATATCCTGGTATGGCTCATTCTACATGTAATGAGGAACTTACAGATATTGTTGAATTCATCACTAAAAATATCAAGTAGAATTATGTGTACGAATCCAATATATTGATTAATATTTGTATAATAATAAAATAATATAACTGCTGTAGTATATATCAGTTTAATCAGTTAGCCAATTTCATACGTGAAATTAAATCTTTACTGAAATCAATTTCGATATCAGTTGCCCAATATGCTGCTCCAACAGTATCAGTGAAGATGAATAGATACCCAAAAATCGGGATACTCTCCAACATTAACGTCAGTACACCGAATATGAAATATTGATAACGTTTATGACTCCAAATATAGTACACTTGTGCATTTGTGTATCCCTTGAGATGGAAATACCTGTTATGTTTACTGAATCCTGATTTGGGTGCTCTTATCAAAATCACTAAGAACGGTCCAAATATAGGAATCATGTTGATGAAGAAGCAAATTAGTAGGTTGAGTACCCATATAAAAGGTCCACATACTCTAAACACATTACGGAAGCATTTACCTAAAATCGTTTCCCCATAATATCCTGGAAGGTATGGATTGAGTACTCCTCTAGGTAACTTATTGTACTTTACAGACATATGTTCATTTATAACATAGTCGAATAGCTTCTTCAACACTTGTGGCAAAATTAAGTTCTTGTTGATGAAATTGACAATGAAGTTGCTACTTTGTATAATGGACGGAATGGCCGTGAGTAATACTCCACCCGTTATAATCGAAACTAAAAACGTCACACATAACACCAAGATGTATACTGTAATTGAAACCAACAGTAATGGCCTTATATGTATGAAAAAATACCTCCAGCATTGTTTCCTTTTAATAAAGAACAAAAACCCCTAATAATTTGTTAGTACTTTACATTCTACCTAAAAAGAATATTCATCTACAGGCGGTCATCTTGTACCTCAAATGGATACCACAGAATACGGTAGCTTTTCATAGTGTTAAGAGGATATCAATCTACACTTAAACACAACACAAAACAATACAATACAATACAATACAATACAATACAGTAGAGAAAAAAAGGCGCTGAAACTTTACTTCATATATACAAATCTCTAAATATAATCAAAAGTTCTTAACTAACACGTATAGTTTCTCTACAGTTATAAACAATAAATAACCAACTATGCATCGAATGATGGGGCCACTTCCACTCTTCCAAGGCTCTAGATCCTTCAATTCTAAAACAACTGCCTTGGGTCAGAGTACTTCATTATCATCAAAGGAGAAAAAGTATATGTCAAATGTTGAGAAAGCCCTAACTGCATTTGATTCCGTCAATGAATGGGCAGATTATATTGCATTCTTGGCTAAATTGCAGAAAGCATTGATATCAAATCCAGATATCAATACTATCAATTGGATTCCATACGATTTCCAGGTTTCAATCACTTTATCTAAATGTGTTTTACCTTCATTACCTAGTGGAGTCCATAAAAAAGCAATTGAACTTTATTGTACAGTATTCAATATTCTACAATTTGAGAATACTAGTAAATCAATCACACTCTGGTTACCAGGAATATTGCCTCTAATGTCATATGCCAGTATTAGTATCAAACAAGAACTAATTGATTTATATAATAAATATATCTGTGAAATCAATCCAATAGTTTTAAGATCATGTTTCAAATCGATTCTACTAAGTTTATTAGCAGCATTGGATGATACAACATCTGAATTTTTCAATCAAATAATTGAACTCATTGAGAAATTGAAAAAGCAATTGAATGATAATAGCCATTTTTGGCAATGTCTTTTATTGATCATAATCACATCACCGGATAAGAGAATTGGTGCAATGGAATTTATGACCAAAAGATTTCCTTCATTTGTTGTCAGTATAAACGAAAACTCAGAGGAGGACACAAATGAAAAACAAGATTTGAAGAAATCAATATTATCAAATTTATCAGAGGATGCTACTGCATGTCTCATGCCTGATTCAGGTTTATTGATCAGGGCATTATGTAGTGCAATGGATGATTCAAATCTATTTGTTCAAAGAGGTTTCTTTGATATTCTATTGAATAAATTACCATTAAACTCACTGGCTTATGAATTAATATCAGATGAAAACAAGAATTTGTTATTCTCAAATGTTATCAAAACAGTTTTAAGAAAAGATATGTCATTGAATAGAAGATTATGGAATTGGATGTTAGGTCCAGATTCTTTAGATGGTATACACGATGAGCATTCCAATCATATTTCAAGATTAGACTATTTCAGAAAGTTCAGCTTCAAATTTACTTCTAATGCTTTGATGAGTTTAGTATCATTAGATAATATAGAGGATCTTGATCAAATAGTTACTAACTATACCAACGCTTGTACGATATTAACTTCAATAATGGATAAATGGGAAATTGGTCAATCCATTGTACCACAATTATTTATACCTATTCTAAAAGTTTCAAAATTTGTTTTCGATAATCATAATACATATTTCGGACAAGTTATTAAACGTTCAAACCAATTGTTTGATGCTGTTGATACAAATATAATCTGGGCAAATATTTTAAAATTAGTTAAGGAGGAACAATTGGACTTACTTCTTTTCATTCTACAATACTATAATGTTGAAGATGAAGAAATGACTATTACTCATATCCCACTAATTTTACTTTCTGTATTTGCATCTTTTCAAAATAATATCAAGTGGATTCGATTATTGGAAGTATTTATAAGTTTGGTTCCACAAAGAGCTTTATTACCTTTGGAATTAGCAGACTCTAAGTTGTTGTCTATTGACTATGATGACACAAACTTCAAAAAAAGCATTTTACAGAAAATCTCTGATTACTATTTGATTGATATCGAAGATAATTCCACAACAACTACCAAACCTTTCCAGACCAATGACTTGTCAGCAATGTACTTTGGATTTGCATATTCCATCATCAATAATAATATTGAATCCAACGATGTTATATTTTTTCATATTTCTAAAATATATGATAGCTTGGTGAAAATTATCCCGTCATCGTCAAATGCTCTATCATGGGACTTAACTTCATTGAGAGAAACAATTGAAACTATAAATATTGATGATTTAAATACAGAAACTACAATTTTCAAATCATTTGGTATTTCATACCTTTTCAAGTATTTGATCAAAGACTTGAATAAACTAGAGAGTTTGAAATTACTTAAAATTACAATCAAATCTCTTTGGATTAATTTATCAACTTCACATAATATATATCAAGTTGAAATAGTTGAAAAAATTTGGACTTTAGAGGCTATTATTGGTTCATCATACATTGAAGCAGCATTATCCGAATTACTATTGGAGATCAATGATTGTGAACAAAGAATAACACAGTTCAACATGTTGTGGATTCATTTGAACAACGATACCAATGAATCAGCGCAAATATTACATAGACCATTATATTTAATACTAAATGAGCTTCAAAATGACATAAACATATTTTTAGTTAAGAAATGGGTTAAATCAATTCTGGCAAATGGTACATTGAGTAGGATTTTTAGAATTATTTGTATGGATATTTTCAATAATGACTATTTAGAGGGAAAATCCAAACATATTGATAATTATTTAATTGACTTTGGTAAACTATCATATGAACTAGATATTGTTTTCAAGCTACTACAGTTGGATGAAGATGTTCTGAACAATTTCAAAAGTGAACTCTGTGTTATTGATAACGACAAGCAGATTGAATTCATCAAAAATAAGAATTGGGATATTTCAACATATAAATCCTTCATGATTATGATTTTGACGAAAATAATGGAAATTGAGCCAATTTATGATTTAGCTGATGCTAGTGAAACTTTTGCGGATTTCTTGAAATGTATTAGATTATCGTTGAAACTCATTAATCTACTAGTGGATGGTACTGAGTCTAATTTCAGCTCGATTTTCATGTCACTAGTTAACAATTGTGAGGAAAATTGTCTGAATAACAATAACAAAGCAAACAAACATCTGATTAATTCTTATTATCTTGAAACTATCACAAAAATGATTAAATTATCAAGCAAGAATCAAAACTCTAAATATTCCATTTTTGAAACAAATGAAAGCAAGGAAACAATCAATCTACTAGATTTTGTAACTATTGGAATCAAAAGCTGTGATTCAGCTGCATCATTTGATAATTGGATTGAACTCATATTATCTGCTGCTGAATACTATCCTGATTTAATTTGTAATATATGTACAGAATTGGTTGATTGTATGTGCAGCAAATTAGAGCAAGATTATTTAATTATACTCAAAGAACACGGAAATAAAATTACTTTAATCACTGAATCTATATGTGAGTTAATTTTAGGAATTGAAATTTTCTTAATGAAATGTCACAAACATTTAGGGTTTGTTTTATCTGATAAATTTGGATTTGGTAATATGCCACATTTTGGCAATTCTACGCAGCATGGTAACTCAAGTATTACTAGTAATGGTATTATTTCTAATTCAAATACTAAGGAACAAGGATTTTTTGGATCTGTTATTCAAGGTGTTTTTCAAGTTGAAACTGTTGATGATAAGAATGAAGGTAGTAAGCGTAAGAAGAAACTGGCAGAAGCATTTAGAAGAAGTGTTTTTACTATATATGATATTTGGATCAACTGTGACTTGAGTAACTTTGATGAAAGGAATGATGAAGATGTCACTGGTGCTGAATTCAATAAAACATTAGTATATTGTTTGAATAAAATTAAGTTTAGATCCAAAAAGTTAATTGAACAAAACTATTTCATGGAGCAACTAGAAACAATTGAACCATTGATTGAATGTTATCAATTGAATACCAATAGTGCTGGTTTCAAATTATTCAAAGTATTAGATGATAGTAAACAACTGATAATTTTAGGTTATATTTTAGATAGTATAATTTCAAGGGTTAATTATTCATCATTAGAGGAAAGTAAGAGATCAATACTAATTTCCAAACTAGATGAATATAGTTTAAGTTCGTTTTTAGTTGAGTATTGTGAGAATCTGAATGAGTTTGAGTATTTAGAGAAAATCTGGTCGACGGAAATACAAAGCTTTATTAGAGATTCAATCAATAACGTTTCATTCTATAAATATATCTATCCAAACATACTGAAATTTTTGTGCATTACAAGTTATAAGTTACAACAGACAACTTTTGGTAAACAAAAAAGAATAGTGAAGGAGATAAGTGAAAATTTCCTAAAGATGTTAAATTTATGTTTGACCACGAAAGTTGATTATAATCAAAGTACACTATCAAATATTATTTCAAAGAGTTCATCACCAATTGATGATACTGAGAAGGATGTTATTGAAGTTCCAAAGACAAGGGTAATCTTTAGAGAGGAATTATGTGATGCATTATGTAAGGTTATTCCTTATATGCAAGGACTTATCAATGATAATGATAAGTTAAGTACTTGTTTCACCAATATAATAAATGGAATCAGTGGTGTTATTAATAAAGGCAGTTCAATAAACTTTGAAACTATTCCAAAGTATACTATAAATGTTATTTTGAAATTAAGTGAAGAATCCAATTGTAATGAGTTAAAAGTTTGGAAAACATTTTGTCAGGATATTTTACAAGATAATGAGTTCTTCAGAATGAGTTTAGAGAGTAATGAGATCGAACAATGGAATAAGATCATGCTAAAATGGATTTCTCATGATGAGAATAAACTTAATGATATTATCAGTAATAAATTAGTTTTATCGAATAGTACTAATAATTCAAGTACATTATTATTCAATTGGAATGATGAAGTTGATATATTAAATGGAAATATATCACATATCAAGAGAATTATTTATTTGATATTAATCAATGAAAAGGATGCACTTGTTGGTATAATAAATTTACTAGTGGATAAGATCAATGAATTTTTCACAGCTTTTAGACAAATGACTAAATATTGTTTACTTGAAGGATGGATTTTTGTTTTATTGAGAGTTGTTAACCTGAAATTTAGCGAGTCACATTTAACAAATTTATGGATTATGGTTAACAAATCTATTTACTTTTTATTTACAGAGACATATGAAAAAATTAACAATAATGAAGGGGTTGAGGAAGATCATGTTTTCAATACATTATTCTTACAAGCATGTAAATTATTAGATGTTTTAGTGATTTTGAATGAGGAAGAATTTCAATTAAATGAGTGGATATTCATTAGTGATAATTTAGATGGAATTCATGAAATGATTAAAGATGGTAATGAAGTTGGTATTATTGAAAAAATGAGTAAATTGAAATTAGATACTAAAGGGAGTTCATTAATTGATGATAAAACTGAATATAAACGTAAAGTACCACTATTGAGAGGTATTAATAAGATTGATGATATATCTAAGCTAGTATTGTTTTTCAAGACATTGAAAATCAGGAAATATGAAAATGAATATAGATTAAAAGAGATTGATTATGAATCAATAATCAAAGATATTTTTTCTGATTTGTTCAATAATATATAAATTAAGATAATTTTGTAAATCTATAAATTACCAATTCTTCCCAACCACATTTACGTGCAATAACGCAAGTAACATTAAAATTTGGCCAATTTGAAATGAATCTATTGACAACTTGTTGATGTTTGTTTCTTGCACAGAAGAGAATATAAGCTTCACCATTAATAGCTAATATATCATTCAACGAATCTAATACTTTATCCGTTATAAGCATCCCATCATTTCCACCAAGAAGTGCCAAATCCAACCATGTATCATTAGATAGATCGTTTGGATCAGAAATATGTGGTATATTCTCTGAGGGAACATATGGTGGATTGAATATGAGGAAATTTATTTGATTTGAACGTATTGGATCAGCTAAGTTGCATCTAATTGCATCACATTTATTAATATTATGTGATGTATTTTCTGAGTATGTTTTCAAAGATGCTTCCAAAGCCAGTATGTTTATATCAGAAATGAGATTGAATGCTTGTGGTATAATATTGTGTTGTGATATGAAAGTTGTTATTAAACCTGAACCAGAACCTATTTCAAGGATGATATTGGCAGATTTAGAAACTGAGGAGAAGTGAGATTCGGCATGAAGTTGTTCAAACATATCTAGAAAGAGGAAAGTATCCTCTGCTGGTTCATAGACCTTATCTACATTCAAATCCTTGACTAGTGGTGTTGACAACATCGTTTTCTAATAAATGTTCAGTTTATGTTGTCTCAAAGAAGAAGATTGTTTATGAAACTTTCCTAAAAGGGGAATTTTCCTCAGATTGAAATTCATGTCGTCACGACAAAATTCTTTGGTCACTCTGCTGAGAAAGACATATCATACAGAAGGAAATCAGTTGAAACATATTTATACATATTTATATATATGTGTTTTCTTTTCTGGGACCCCATAATGTTATTTCCTTTTCATTTCTTATAGGAATATAATATGGTGGAAATACACATACGTAGTTTGACAGGACGCAGTATTGCTGTTGATATCAATCTTGATCAACAAGTCAGCGATTTGAAGGAAATTGTAGAAGTTAAGGAAGGAATTCCGCCACAACAACAGCGATTTTTGTTTGCAGGAAGACAATTGGATGATGAAAAAACGCTAGGAGAATGTGGAGTGGTTGAGGGAAGTGATCTCCATCTTGTTCTATCCCTCAGAGGTGGAGTATGACCCTCTGAGTTATTATAATCCATAGTAATCCTATACTTATAAGAGTTGATAAAAGAAATGTATAAATTTATAATCAAATCAATCGTTGCTTATGTAATCACCTTTTCAATTTTTTAATATTATTATTATATGTTTTCATCTTTTGACCTTTTTCTTCATACATTTCACAACATGTATTTTTCTTTTCTAAACTGGTTCTCTGATTCTCTGGTTCTCTGGTTAGTGAAGATCTCTTTGTGAAGGAAAAAGGTCATGTTTGGACAGAATCAGCAACAACAAAATTCACAGTCTTCGGGATTCTCCTTTGGAGGGGCAACAACAGCTACAAAACCAACATTTTCCTTTGGAAATAATGCAAATACTACTTCAACACCTTCTTTTGGATTCGGTAATAATTCTTCGACATCTGCAAATACAGGTGTAGGAGGTACAGGTTTAGGTACAGGTATAGGTGGTGGTGCAACAGGTTCATTAGGTGCAACTTCTGGAACAGGGTTTTCATTTGGATCTAATACGTCAACTGGTACGAATATATCTGCACCTGCTGCATCTAATACTGGAGGGTTTTCCTTGGGTGCTAAATCTTCAGCTCCAAGTACAGGAGGATTTTCTTTCGGTACTTCATCTACGACAAAACCAACACAATCAGGACAATTAGTATCATCTACTAATACTACATCCGGGTTTGGATTAGGATTAGGACAAGGACAACAATCACAACAATCACAACAATTGCAACAACAACCACAACAATCTTTCAATTCTCAACCTTCATTCCCGTGGTCAACTCCTTCTAATAATACTTCATTAACATTCAATCAACTCCAGCAACCATCAACAATAGTACAACAAAACTCTCAACAATCTTTACTTAACAATACACTAACTTCATCAAATTCCGTACAAAATGATTATACACCAACTATAAATGATAAATTGATTAAAATTAAATCATCTTGGGATGCTAACAATCCTCAATCTACAATGGTAACACATTTATACAATAAAGTTGATGCTTCCTTCTCTGATTTCACTAGACCATTAAATGAAACACCAGAAGAATGGGAAAATGCAATGAAAAATAGACCCAAAGAATATAATTCAATACCTTACAAATGTAATGGATTTACTGCACTTTTTGAAAGAAATAAATTACAAGATAATCATGTTAAACAAACTAGACTATTATTAAATGAAATCAATGATAAGTTATCAAAATTGAATGAAAAACATGATCTTCATTCAAATGCTTTATTGTTAAAATGTAAAATGAGACAAAGAAATTCTAATATTAAACTACTGAAAATTGCAATCAATTTATCAATTTTGAAATATAAAGGTTATCCATTAACTAATGATGAAGAATTATTAATTTCCAAGTTTAAAATATTATTAGCTAAATTGGATGATCCTGTTGGTTTGAGTAGAGTGAATGAATTATGGGCACGTTTATCGAATTTGAAAGATAAGTTCCCGGATAACAACTCATTATCTAAATCAATAAGTGCTATTGATATTACATCAAATGATAATACTGAAACCTCAGATGACAATAACGATGTAATTAAGAAATTACTCAAAGTACTAGCTAAACAACAACATGGTATCCAATTCTTATGCGAGTTGATGGAAGAAGATGAGGCAAAGTTGTCAAAGCTAGCACAATGATTGTTCAGTAGAATCTTCTTTTGTGTCTTGTAAATCTTACAAATCGTACAATTTAATCTTTCTCTTCTCTCTTTTATTTACTAGATAATCATAGAATGTAACTTGTTTTATTCAGTTCCTAATTGCGAAATTTTTTTTGTGAATCTGTAAAATCAAACTATAACTCTCTTCACTAACAATCAATAACCAAAAAATCTCAACTTCGTTTGTTGATTTTCCTAAACTGTTGTTTTTCTGATGTCTGTCATTATTGAGAAATCACGAACATTTTTTTTTTTTGTGACAGACATTCTCGAATCTATTTTGATCTAAAAATGATATAACAATAGGAAGACACGTCAACGCCAAGTTTAAACGGTATTTAAGCAACGATGGAGTCTACTACCGTGTATCAACTTTCAACAGCAACACCACTTGCAGCATCTTCAGATGATGCTAAGGAAATGGGGTTGATCGAATTAAAGAAGAAACTCAAACCTATCATTTTAACTATTTCGAATCCAAGCCAACCCAATATTGGGAATATTCAATCTTCACCATATAGTATCCATTATGATTGTGATCGTGTTAATGATATATTAGTTATTGTGATTACATTGGAGAAATTCCCTGAACAACTTGCATTGAGTTATCTTAGTGAAATTCATGATGAATTTTGTCATATTTATCTGAATGAAATTATAAATTGTAAAAATCGTGGTGAAATGATTAGACCTTATCAATTTATGTCATTTGAAACATTTATTAGTAAAAGTAAGAAAATTTATGCTGATTCTCGTGCTAAAGATGGATTACATGATATTAATAATCAACTTAATGATGTTAAGAATATAATGAATAAAAATATTAATGATTTACTAAATAGAGGTGAAAATTTAAATAATTTACAAGATTTATCAACTTCTCTTAGAGAACAGAGTATTAAATACAAAAAATATGCAAAGAAAATCAATTGGGATCTATTCATTAAAAAATATGCACCGGTTGTTGTAGTTGCATTGGTTATATTATTATTAATTTATAGATGGTTCTTCTAAAAAAAAAATAATTTTAATGTAGTTCAGTATAAATTTGTGTAAATTTGAAAACGAAATATTCGATTCATTAACCTTTAAGATTATTAAATTTTTTAATTAATATAGTCTAATATATAATACACGAATATATACTTTGCTATTATATGTTTGCAAGCATATTCTCTATAGATGATTTAACTTTATAAAATAGTGGATCAAGATTTGATTCAATTGATAATTCTCCCTTAATACCTTTGGAAACAATGACCTTTTCATCAATTATTAATTTACCATCACCTAAGAATTCAACACGATGATTTTCATTTTGTAAGTTATTTTTCAATTGGTTTAGTTTTACATCACCAATTTTGATTTGAACTTTCGAATTGTTACTTTTAGATTCATTGGTATCAGTATTATCATCATTTAATTCTTTCAATTTGTATTCCCATTTATTCAATTTTTCAACAATTCCTGAAACAGGTGCAATAAGATATTCATTGTTCAAATTTTTCCATTTCAAATTCTTTAATAAATTATTATCCAATAATATATCAAATGATGATATAATATTACCTAAACTTATCAAAATATTCAATTTGGATTCATAATATTCAGTATTTAATGAAGAATTAATATCGTTATCGCTCTGTAAATCCTTGATTAATAATGTTGGATTACCATTTTTCAATTCTGGCAATATAATAACTTTAGATGGTTTAATCTTTTTAATTGTAAATTTCAGTGATCTCAAGTCATGATTACCACTTAAATCAATGAAAGAAAATCCACAAGTAATATTAATTTTCGATTTTGTGAATGTTCTTGAAACAGGATTTGTTAATGAATCTAATGAATAAACTGATGTATTTTTATTATCATTATTATCATTATTATCATTATTCTTCCTACGTTTATTATCTTTTGTATTTTTCCTTTGTCGTCTCGATCTTTTTTTACCCTTTTGATCAATAATTTCTATATCGCTATTATTTTCTAAATCAGATTCATTTGATAAATTTTCATTGTTAATAATATTACCATTTTCATCTATCTCTCCAATAATTGGAAATCTATCATCATCGAATATTTGGAAATCTTCATGTTTTATCGATATACCATAATCATCAATACTAAATTTATGTGTTACAGTAGGGAAGACTCTATTCTTATGTTTCAAATTACTAACATTGAAATCTCTTGGTAAAGTTAATATTTCATCCATTTTCAAAATTTTAGATTCATCAAATTGGTATTTAGTTTCTGCTTCTTTGATTATATTTGTAGTGATTTCAATGTTCATAAGAGATTTTGAGTCTGGGGTATCATTTTTCCCGGATTTCTGTGTTTTATTAGGACCACTGGTATTACCATCATTTTTGTTATCTTCATCATCATCTTCATCATCTTCATCCTCATCATCATCGTCGGATAATTCTTTAACATCAGCATCTAATAATTCTTCAATTTTTTTCTTTTCTAATCTTTCCTTCTCTAATTGAATTTCTAGATTTCTTCTTTCTATTATTTTATTCTCATAATTCGATAACTCTTTTGCCCTTAGCAACGATTCTGTGATTGAGTTTGTTTCAAAATTAGATACTTTTAGAACAATCAAAGAACCTTCACTATCACTATCTTTCTCATAATTTGTATTAGATTTCCAAATTTCATAAAAATCATTGAGCTTTGAGGATTTATTTGGAGGTTCAGTTAAAATTATAGAATAGTTTAGATTTGAATTGATTTTATTGATTAATTGATGAAATAAAGAAAAATCTATTAGATTTAATTCATCAACAATAAATATTTTTGGTTTATTGGATGTACTTATTAAATTACTCAAATCATCGAATTTTATAACTTTAACTCTATTATTTACTAAAGTAGAGATCGATTGACTATTAATACCATTATTATTATTATTGTTGCTGTTATTATTGTTATAATCATTGTCATTTGAATTCGAATTTGGATCCCATAATTTTGTTACAGTTGGATTCATCCATTCAAGGAAATTAGATAAAAATTTCAGATTTTCCAAACCTGTATAATCAATCATATAAATCAAAGCATCCGCCTTTAAATACATTAACAAGGGTATAATCAATTCGAAAAATCTACCTGCCATTGAAGTTGGTAATATAATATTTGTACCAGATATGATTATTTTTTCAATCAGATCGATAAATTTATCTATTTTATTTTGATGAGAGAATTTTGAATTTATGAATTCTGAATTTGTAATGAAAGTAGTAGGTCTTAAAAAATCAGAATTACTGAATAATTTACAATTATTTAGGAATCCATCTTTTGCATGATTCCAAATTGGGGCATATATTATTTTTTCATTTTTATTAATTTCAATTGTCCAAATTGAACCACCAATTGAAAAACCTGAATTATAAGCAGTTAAACTTAAATTAATTTGTTTATTATTAATATGAGATAAATTAATAGTTTGAGAATAGTTTAAGGTTTTGATATTTGAGAAAAAAAATATTACTTTTTCAAGATCTATTTCATTTGTATCGATTGGACCTAAGATTCCAGTTGATCTATATAATTCGCAAATTGAGATTTGTGATAATTTAGAGATTGGTAATGTTGAATAAGTTGGAATATCTGATAAATGAGGGTACTTATGTAGCAATATTACATATGCACCTATATATTCTACTGTTGTTTGAGATAGTATAATTATATCTACTGATTCAATCAATGAAGAAGGATATATTTCATCGATTTCATCTATACCATTCCAACCTGGATCTGCCAATAAAGTAACTGGAGAACATTCTCCCTCAATTGCCATTGGATCATATAGTTGTAGCACACGAGCTTGAGACTGTCCTGTCCCAATCGTGGTGAATTCTAGCATTGTACAAGTACAGATGTATATTGCATTGATTACTTTTATAAAAGAAGAATGGTTGATAATTCAATTCTTATATTAAAAAGCTGAGCATTTCTGTAAGTGGCAAAATAATTGTAGAAAAATGAGAAAAAAAAAAATTAGAGAAAAGTTACCCTCCCTTCGATGAAGAATGAGGGGAAGTCTTTCTTCTCTCTCGAAGAAAAAGAAGAAATTTCCTTCATTTAATGTGTGTGTTTAGACATTTTTATTAACTAAGAAGATATTCTATTTTATTTTATTTTATTTTGGTATATTTTATTCATTTGAAGGAGATTTATATTTATAATCAGTAATCATGTCTACTTCTAATACATATGATACCATTTCCACTTCCAACTTCACTGATAAGAAGAGAGGTACCCAATATGTTTTCGAAAATGATAAACTTCCAGAAGAAATTCCACATGTAAAGGAAATTGGTGCTACTACAGGTCCATTATTAAGTGCATCATTCTTTATTGCTGATAGATGTAAAGATTTTAATGATGATTTCATGTTATGTCAAAAGGAAAATGGTAGTAATGGTACCGTTAATTGTTTGAAAGAAGGTAGGAAAGTTACTAGATGTGCATCGAGTGTGATTTCTGATCTTAATGCTCATTGTAAGAAAGAGTTTGAAATGCATTATAAATGTCTTAATTATTCAAATATGGAATTTAAAAATTGCAGAAAGGCGGAATCCGTTCTCAATGATTGTGTGTTTAAATCATTAAATTTAGTAAAGAGAATTCCTGGTGATGGAGGAAGAGAAATTTTCAAAGATGGTAATCAAATATATAAACCAATCCATCCTCATTATCCAAGTGAAAAGGCTTATGAATTAGCAAAGAATGAATCTGCATGATTTATTAAGTCAATTAAACTCCTTACAACTCATTACAATTTATCAATCCAATAATTCAACTTTCTAATTCATTTCTATTCTATTCTATTTTATTCTACTTATTAATATATTTACATATAGATCCTAGTATATATATATATATATATATAAAAGCCATCAAATCTAAGAAAAACTTGTTCTATAAATCGGATACGAAAGAGATAAGGATTCTTCTTTTCTCTTTCAATTGATCCAATTCGTTCAATTTTCTTTTTTCTTCTTCATTGAAGGAAATCAATCAGCCTATCACCAATTCTTTCAATTATATCATCAGCCCAAAGAACATCCAAATGAGAATATTCATCAATCTTTATATAATCCCATTTACCTTTCATAAAAGGTTCATTATTATCCAATCTATTAATAAATAGATTTGAGTTTACTAATTGATCATTACCACCAATAATCATTAATAATTGTGGAGATCCTTCATCAAACCAATTATTCTTATCATTAATGATTGGTTTACCATTACCAAATCCTTGATTATTAGTTTTATCATTATTACCTCTTAACCACCAACTCATTAATTTACTTGAAACATAAACAGGACTGAAAAGAAAATGAACTGTACGAATTTTAGGATCCCATAATGAATCATCCCAATTGAATAAATAGTTGAAGACTATATAAGATGAGAATCCAAAACCTGAGAATCTATAAGTTAAATTTCTCAAATGTATTAAAACCGGCATGAATGAATTAATACCAAAGAATATCTTATAGAAGGAATTTGGAATAAATTTAATAAATTTTATGAATAATTTTTTATCTAAAATGGGACCACCATAAATTGCCGGTGCAAATAAAATACATTTATCAATCAATCTATTGTATTTGGGTATACCTAATTGTTTAGATAATAACATAACACATTGTGATGTACTTTGAGAATGCGATAAAATTGATAATTTTTCATAGTTATTATGCATTAGAATGAAATCAATTAATGCCGGTAAATCCAATTTTGACATTTCATTTAAATCCCAATCCCACATTTTCGAATTGAAATGAGAAAATTTAACATGTTTAGGAATAAACCCACATCTATTATTACCTAACCATACATCATAATTATTATTAACTAAGAAATATGCAATACTTTTAGTACCCGATGTAAGGAAAGAAGCAGATGATTGCATAAGTCCTGGTAATAACAATAATGGAGGTTTATCAATTGTAATAGTATTAGGTTTATATAAATGTTGTAGTATAATAATGAAACCATCATCAGTTACTATTTCGAAAGTATCCAAATGTAAATTGAGTTGTTCAGCGTAATATTCTAAATTAACAGTAATTTTCAGATTCTTATTATTATTCAATGATGGGAATGCTCCTCTTTGTTGACTCTCGATATCATTTGAGGATCTATGTAAATATCGATATCTATTGTTGGGGTTATAATTGATCAATCGACACCATAGATAATGTATAAGTGCTGAAATGTATATTCCAATAAGAAAGAGAGTTGAGCAGATAGCTGATGAGACAATTAGGATTGGTTCATACCAGAACATGATGACTAGTAAAAGAAAGGGTGATATGTTTAATAACAATAATAATAAAAAACACGAAAAATATGAAAAAACACGAAAACACGAAAAACCTGAAAAAGAAAAAAAAAAACAATAGCCAAATGACCACATTCCCCAACAGGAAGTCAGATACTGCCCGATTGGGTAATCACTGCAAAACCATCTACTAAAAAACACAAAAAACATGCTGCCATTCCCAATGAGGCAACCCCCACGTGGTCCAATTGAACCCTTTTTTCCCATAGAAATTCTCGGCACACTTACCGCATCGAGCACCAGAACCGCCATTTAACTCATTATTATGTTACTTTACAAGGGGAAACGTCTTCTGTCAAAAGGTCCACAAGACTTACAAGATAGCAGACAATGAATACTTGACAATTTGAATATTATATTATTCGACAATTTTCAAATTCAAACTATAAATTTATAAGATTTCTATAATATTTTTACTAACATTGATAAGAGTATCTTATCTCTTCTCATATTTTATATCTACAATGAACAACAATAGCGATTTCAAATGGTCTGATTTACACCATATTTCGGAGTTTTCTTCTAATTTGGATAAAGTTGCCAATACTGAAAAGGATTCAATGTTACACAATACTAATTATATGAATTTCCTGAATTTCCCAACTCCTAATGCCAATGAAGATGATAATTTGGATGATGGTAAGACTAATTTCGATGACCCAAATGATCAAAATAATGAAACTATAGATAAAGAAAAAACAGTTACTTCTTCTATAACTAATAATAATTCAAATAATAATGAAAGATTTCATTTCGATTCATTAATGGATACTGAACATTTGGATTTCATGCTTCAACATTCTCAAATTCCAAGTTCAAATCAACTATCAATGTCTGTACCTACTTCAACTTCTATTTTAATGAATGACTCTTCTTCTATTAATAATATTATTAATGGTAGTAGTAGTATTAATAATAATAATGATAATAGCAATAACGATAATTTAGAGTTTACTCCCTTATTATCACCAATGATAAATCCTTCACTTGAAGCTAATAGTTTAACTCGAGTTAAATCTGGATTTTCCCCATTATCTTCTCCAGTTTTGGAATTCCAAAAATATAATAATACAACAACTTTAAGACAGAAAAGGAAGGATTTAAATGATTTACAAAATGATAAAGAATTTAATGTAATCAAATCAAATGATATAGTAAATGAAACGAAAATGGAAAGGGAAAGAGAGAGATCAAAAAAACGTTCTAAAACACCAATATCTACTCCTCTATTATCAACTATGGATTCGAGAAAATCTATATCAAATAATAAAACCAATAACAATGGTAATAATAATAGTAACAATACAGCTGAATCAAGTCCTTTCCAGACCTATGTTTTCAAATCACAACAATTCTACAACTCTAAAGAAAGTTCCATATCAACTTCTTCAACTACAAATACGTCCAAATCATTTAAAACTTTTTCAGCTACAGAATTAAGTGATAATTCATTCTTAGATGCCTTTGATGGTGATTTGACATTACCACCACCACCAAATACTAATAACGATTTCAATGATTTTGCAATACCTGGTCCAATTTATCAAAATAATAAAGAAGAAATCGATAAATCATCAACAACATCTACTATAATATCATTAAATTCAACACCTAATTTGTATCCTAAAAAAAATAATGTTTTATTAAATCCAAATCATCATAAATCTGCTCAATCTTCACCAGTAATTTTACCTTCAAGTTCTGTTAGTTTAGAAAATGATAAAAAATATGAATTCAAAATCCCATTATCTGCTTCAAATGATTCATTGAAAAATAATAATAGTTCTAATTCAACACCAGTTTTCAAATATTCTAATCCACAAATAGTTAAGAAGCAACAAATGCCACCTGTTGGTACTAGTATTTTATCAAATAATCGACCGATAATTGATAAAAATTCAAATTTATCATTACCTAGTACTCCATCATTAAGTTATAATGATAAAAAAATGTCACATAAATTAGCTGAACAAGGTCGTCGTAATCGAATGAATATTGCAATTCAAGAATTGGATAAATTAATACCCGATTCAATGAAATCCAATATAACTGTACCCAGTAAGGCAACAACTGTTGAATTAGGTTGTCAATATATTAATAGACTATTATCTTTATTAGAAGAAGCAAATAAATATAATCATGGGAATTCAGGAATTACAGGGAATAAGGGAAATAATAATATTATAGATGAGACAAGTAGAACAACAACTGCAACGGCTAATAATAATAATAATAATAATAATAATACCATCACCACTAGTACTACCACTGCTACCACTGATAATAGCGATAATAGCAATAGCAATAATACCAATAGTAGTAATAATAACAATGTTGCTAGTTCAGGTATTGAAAGTATTAGTCCATTGGATTCCCATGAACTCAAATAATATAAAAAAATTCATCTTCAAATATATATAACTTTATTACACAAATACAAATATAGTTTGAATTTGAATTATATAGAGAAATATAGAAGTGTCGGAGCATACTTACAATATCAGCAAATAAGTTTCATATCTTTGAATATCTTGAATTGATTAATTAATTTTTCCATTATTTTTTATCCAATTAAAAATAATTTAACATGTTGGCAAATTATATTAATGTACTAATTTGCTTAGACAAAATAAAAAGAAAGTCGTTTCCCATTTTCGTTCACATCAGTTCATTTACATTTATTTTGCAGATTACATTTACAATTTTTTTTTTATAATCAATCACTTATCTCTATTTATCTTAGAATAACTAGATAACTACTTTACCCCTGTTGATAAGTTCCTTCCCCTCTGATCATTACCATCAAATAATTGTTATCCGTTATTATTTTAACTAAAGAAATAAACCTTCTACAACTTATTCCGTACTAATTCTTATTCAAAAGAATTTAATCCCCTTATCAATTAATCCGTGATAGTTTATATATTGAATTTAAAGGTATGTGTATACATAAATCGTTACTTATACATGAAAAATAATTGAGAAGAACCAAATAAGTTGATGATTAGAAACACATTTCGTAACTAAACCAATACCGAATCTACACAATTATCTACTACTTAGATGCTCTGTCAGAGTGTGTGTTTCGGTCCTGTGATTTGAATATAGCGAAATCACAATTATGAAAAATGGCATCATTTTTACTTTCATTTTCAATTTCATTTTCATTTCCTCTTTTCATTCTCAAATACTTTAATATAATCGATTAATTATTCCAAGTAATCATCATTTAATAAAACAAAATGTCGAATATGAGACGGGAAATGTTCAAAAATACCACAACTTCTGGTCCTAGAGCTAAAATCTCACAAGCAAGTGCTTTCACAAATGATGACAAAACAGGTAATACAAACGATGACTTTTATTCCATTTTATCCCAAAGATTGAATAAATTATCATTGGATGATAATATGGAGTTTATCGAACAAAGAAGTGGTTCAATTAAATCTATACTATCTAAAACAGAATCACGTCAAAATAGTGTTTTATCCAATATAATAGATCCTGGTGAATCAAGTGATAAAGATAGTAACCGTGAGAATAGCATGAATTCAGACAAATCTCTTAACAATAAATTATACGGTATTACTGATTTGATTAAAACCCTAACTTCTTCAACTCGTTCTACAACTAGATCTGGAATTGGCCATTTGGAGAGAGAAGTATTATTCTCACATTTATATAGAATGATTATAAGTTCAAATTCGGAAATATATTTCGGCGTAAATGGTCCTAATGATATAGATTTTATGAGTTTGGTAAATTTAGCAAATGAAGTTGATAATAATGATCAAACTGATTTAAAGAATATATTATCATTTGAATGGGAAGTTTGGATTCGTTGTATTGTCTCATATGGTTGTATTGGAGTTGATGAAGTTGCAAGTGAGGTAATTGACTCTGTTTTCCCATTATTGTTTAGAATTATTAGTAAATTAGATGATTTGAAAACAAGTAATGATACAATTGATACTATTGAATATAAGAAAATTGATTTATCAATTTGGTCACTTATGTCACTTATTTTATTCATTTATTTTGATTCAGAAAATTTTACTATGTTGGAATATACTAAAGTTTTCTTGAATTATATATCGAATGATTTGATTAAAGATGAAAATATAATCTCAACATGTCTCTATATGATTGGACTCTCATTATCTCTTGCTTGGGAATCCGGCAGAAATGTTAACGAATTGATTGAAGATCAAATACTTGAAGCTACTAAATTAATATTAATCAATAAAAAGAATAAAAATGAAACCAAAATGATTGCTGCAATCATTGTTGGGTTATGTTACGAAATAATTCAATTCAATGAAAATGTTAATAATGACAATGATGAGGATAACTATGATTATACTTTTATAAATGATGAACTCGAAGTTATCAAGAATGAAATTCAAGTTTTATCAAATGAAGGTTCTAAAAAAGTTGGTAAAAAGGGTAAAGTTGCTAAAAATATTTTCAGAGAAGTTTTAAATACCATTGATAGGGATATCAAAGAAACTGGAGGAGATATTACATCCTATGAATTAGATTCAATTCCGATTACAAAATCTAAAAATTTAACTGTAACTTCATGGTTTTCTTATATACGTGTTCAAATATTAAGATTTGTTTTAGGAAACGAATTGAGTAGTTGGTTGAATAAATCCAGAGATATAAGAAATATGCTAAAGATGAATCCTAAGAATAAATCTAAAAGCTCAACAACTGGTACTTATAATGATGATAACGATTTAGATGAATCACCTAATGATAATATAGGAATGAGTTTGAATAAACTATCATTAAATTCTAAAAATAATAAATCCATTGAAAAAGAGAGGACTATTCAAATAAATAAAGAGAGAAGGTTTAAAGAAGAAGAAAATATGTAAGAGAAAAAGAAACATTTATAAATTCGACTTCCATATAAAAGTAACATATAATTCATCGTAATCAAATAATATTCGTATTCCATGTTTAGATATCAACTTTATCTGCTATCTACAGTAAACCATCTTCAGTGAAACTCGTCTGATAATTTTCGTTCTTCGTTATTTGGTTTTCTTGAATCTCACGATGTGATGTAAGAAAAATTGATTTTGTAATGCAAGTTCTTTCTTTTATTGATTGATTGGTTTATTTAATTCATTTGTACATTGTCTTTTGGATAATAATGACTGATGAATTAGATGTACAGATACTGAGTAAATTGGATAAATTGAAGAGAGTTGCACAAGAAGAAGAGGAAGAAGAGGAAGAAAATGATCTTTTATGGGAGAAGAGAGAACATGAACGTAAATTACAACATTTGAAACAATTAGAAGATGAAAGGTGGAAAGTTGATACCAAGGAAGAATTACGATCTAAGAATGCAAAGGAAAGTATTAAAGAACAAATGGAATTGAGTACAAAGACAGAAAAGATAGAACAGGAGAGATTGGATAAAGAAATAGAGGAAAGAAATATTGCAGAGGTTAAGGCAAAGGAAGAAGAGGAAAGAAGATTTGCAGAAGCAAAAGCTAGAGATGAGGAACAGAGGATGGTTGAAGCTAAAGCGAAGGAAGAAGAAGAAAGAAGAATTGCAGAAGCTAAAGCAAAAGAAGAAGAAGAAAGAAGCATTGCAGAAGCAAAAGCTAGAGATGAGGAACAGAGGATGGCTGAAGCTAAAGCGAAGGAAGAAGAAGAAAGAAGAATTGCGGCTGCTATAGAAGATGAAAGGTTAGCAAAAGAAGCGGAAGAGAAAAGAATTGCAGAAGCTAAAGCAAAGGAAGAAGAGGAAAGAAGAATTGCAGAAGCAAAAGCTAGAGATGAAGAACAGAGGAGAATTGCAGCAGCTAAAGAAGAGGAAAGAATAGCAAAAGAAGCAGAAGAAAAGAGAATTGCAGAACTAAAAGCCAAACAGGAAGAGGAAAAGAAAATTGCAGCAGTAGCTGAAGAGAAGGAAAGGTTAGCAAAAGAGGAAGAACAAAGGAGAGTTGCAGAAGCCAAATCAAAAGAAGAAGACGAGAGGGTCATTGAAGCTAAATCTAAGGAAGAAGCGATCAAGGAGGCAGATGAAAGAATGAAAAACGAAGCCAGATTGAAACTTGCTGAAACGGCCAAACGAAAGATTGAGAAGCAAACGGAAGAAAAACCTGATGCAAAGGAAGATACTAATACCAATACCGATGCACCAAATAAAGAGTCTGACAGTGACGCAAATGATGATTCTTCCGTATATACATACTCCACCAATGGACACAATGATGAAGAATGGGATAATCTAGTCCATCAATTACAGATTGTAGTTGCATTGGTAGTGATACCATTAGCTGGAAAATTCCTAGGACGCCGTTTTGCACATCGTGTATGGGGTATCTTTGCAGGATGGTTTTATGGCTAGTACCTTCGGGTTTAACAATTTATTCCGTGTTCTATTTATCACATTTACATTCATTTAACTTTCAATATATAAGCATTATAATCATAAAGAAAAAAAAAGTTCAATATATTGAATCAAATATACAAATCGTACATTTTACTTTCGTACACTAAAGAAATTTTGGGATTCAACATCTTGAAAATTTCAACCAATTTATTCAAGATAGATATATTCAAGAGTAACATTAAGTCACGTAATGAGACTATCAATGATTTATCACTCTCAGATAAATCTTTTATACTTTCAATTGTCAATTGATATCTTTTCAAAAACGAAATAAACAAAATTAAAACGTTCTTCAGAACAAGTCTTAGATCTGGGAAATAATCTATACTTTCAAGTGGATTCGTACTAGACACTAAGTTCCCATTAGTAGAATTTGGGTTCTGAATTGTGGCTTTATTCATATTCCACCAACTAGATGATGTTGATTCAGAGGCAGCTGCTGAAGCAGTCACTGCAGCACTCACAGAAGGTGTCTTTACATGATTGATGTAAACATGTGTACTTAAGATTTGATATACAAGCTTGAGAACTTTGATTGTATTATCCATATCACCAGGTGTATTTCTGATAATGTTCTTTTTATCAGCCAGTACTTGACCTAATATAACCAAATTCGGAAAATCAACCATTTTAGTTATCACATTATTAGATGATGATTGTAATATTTTAGGTCCATTGATTATATCATCAAACATTGATGATGAACTATTGAGTACCGTAAACATATCCTTTTCAGATATCCCATGATTTTTTGGTTTAGTTAAGATACTAACAATTTCTTCAATCACCGTAATTTCTTTATCCACAAATGCAGTACGAGATGACATTTACCAATTGCAATCCTAAAAATGAATGAATGAATGAATCAAATGAACAGATAACAATATGGAGATAATAAAATCATTCGATGCATCCATATAATTAACTAGTATTAGAAAAGCCGCGCTCCAAGATTCGAAATAAGAACCACATATCTACATTCTATTCGATTCTATCCCTATCTTATTCTATTCGATTCTATACATTGATATAAATACTAAGATTACAATTATTTTGGTCTTGCCTTTGGTCCCCAATTCTTAGTTGGATTCTCTTGGTAACGAGTGATTTTAATCTTACGTAGTTTCTGAATCTTTCTACTTACATCATTAGCAGAGAATAACCAATCATGAATATCTGATTCGGTCAATTTTGATACTTGTTCATCAGTAAGATTTTTAGCATTTTTGATTGCATCCTTAATATCGACACTTTCAATAATTTCTTCATTGGTGAGAATCCTGTATCCTGCGGTTGTTGTACTAAGACGAGAAACATCCACCTTAGCTCGATTTGCAAATTGGACACCAATATACCAAATAACATTCCATGGGGCATTTGTTTTGATAGAATTTGCAGCTTCATGAACTAATGAAGCATCATAACCCAAATTGCCAAGCGCTGCAGAATAATCTTCCAATGATGGTGCTGGAATCTTCAAAACTCTTGATATAGTCGTAGTTGCAAAATAAAATTGTGAATCTCGAATATCTGATTCTGAAGCTGATGAATCACCTATTTCATTCAATGCCATTGTTAACATACCACGTACACGTTTTAAAGTTCCATAGACTGTATCTTCATTCTGTTCTTCTTCTTTAACAATTTTCAAAATTTTCTCAATGAATTTACGATTATGTAAATGACCACCCCACATTGGACCACATAAATGATTAGTGAATCCACAAAATTGACAATTTTCTGAAATTCCTTTGTTTAATTTAGCTAAACCATATTTACGAGCACCCTTCTCATTTGGTGGTGACATTTTACCCATTTGTTGATTGATTGTTGAATAACACCCGCTACATTTGACAACCACTTCATTAGATGCCATCAATTGTTTGACTTGTATAGGTTTATGCCATACTCTGATAAATACACGAACATAGAAATCAATACTTAATGATAACATAGGTTCAATTGATACACCATATTTAGCAGCAGTACGTGAAATCATTCCATGAACAAGTCTTAATGCACTTTCATGTGTTGCATCACCCCAAACATTAACACCACCATACAATGAAAAGCATTTCTCAGGATATCCATTACCTGCTAAAACACCTAGATCAGTACATGTAATTAATAGTAAAGCACCATTTTTAGCAGAATTGATTGCACTATCAATAAATGGTGCAACAGTACCATATGGATCCAAATCAATAACATGATAAGCCGATGGGGTAGTTGCCATATGTGTTATAGCATTTGCTTCTTGTGGTTTAACATTATGGGTTTTATTATAGTCACAGTTCAATTGAATTGACTTGACAGCATGACTGGATAAATCATTAGCTACGATATGTTGAAGAAGAGGAATTTCTTTAGAGTAACGTATTGCACGAAGACCTGATGCTGATAGTGCTTCTAATAAATGAACAAATGGTGCTGTAGTGGTTGTTTCAGTAGTAGATTCAGTAGTAGATTCAGTAGTAGATTCATTGGTACTTCCATTGGATGTCTCATTAGTTGAATCAATTTTGTTACTCAGTTCTTTTCTATGTTTCTTTTCATCACTATGTGGGATCTTTGCTCCTGTTATAGGTTGCTTATTTCTTTTACCTGCAGAATGTTCTTGTTGTAAGATATCTGTATATGCACGAATAGCCAACGACGAAAGATCACGGTTATATTGTTGAACAGGATTATAGAAGACGTTATTCTTAGGGAAGAGAATAGTTGCAGACCCTTCCTTTATTGAATCATAGTTGGAGTCAATAACTCCAGAGGGTATTTCAGGAATAGTTTGTTTCAATTGAGAGGTCATGGTTGCTGTAAATCGTCTCAATTTGAGCATCTTCCAGTTGGAAGAGTAGTTGGTGATATTGGGAAAAAAAAATTTTTCAGTGAAAAAAAAAGAAGAAAACGCAAAAAAAGGGAGGGAACTCATACTGAACTATTTGGTACCAGTAATAATGTTACTATTGTTTGTAATTGTAAAATCTATAATTATAAAAAAAAGAGTAACTGTGACTTACCCATTACATCTTTCACATCCTTATGTGAATAGATCTATTAGTAGAATTTAGATTTGGTCGTTTGAATTAAGTAGAATTTTCACTAATCAAGAACTAAACCACATTAGCGTATTTGTATATATCACACCGATTTTTATCAGTTAATTATTGCATGTCCATCAACATCAACGGTAACTAATACTTCATTTTCAGATTCTATTTGTGAATTATCGGTGAATATATCACTTAGCTCGATATTTGACGCTTCAATATCTGCTATTATAGGCTCGTCATCTAAACTTGCTGATTGAATTAAACCAGCCACTTGTTGCCAGCTTTTCAATATATCTAGTAATTTAGTAATATCCTCAAGATCTTTATAAGTCACAGCTTCTATTGGCACAAATTGTGATGCAATAATACACACTCTTTTATCATCACATAAAACGCCATTGATTTCAATTGCTTTATTGAACACTTTCTTTGATGACTCATCGCTTGAATCATAGATTAACTTCTCAGAACCATTGATTAAGTCATTAACTTCAGTTGGAACCCATACTGATGGCCAGAACTCGAGAGTGTCAGGGCTGATACGAATTTCACCTCCAACATACTTCCCACATATACCAACTCTACCAAGAGAATTACCTGCAATATCTGTTATTACATTGGCTAGCTGCAATTGGATTTGTTTGAATGTATCAGCAACTTTAGTTGGATAAATATCACCAAGGATATCCCATTTCTGTAACGCTCGTAGGTTCTCACTATAGCATCTCAATGTTGGTTGTTTGAGATCATCCATCAGAACTGATGCAATAGTAGTGCCGCCAAACCCAGAAACAAGATCATAGTTGTCTACTATATCACCTGCTGCAGAGACTGTCACGTCTACCACAGTATCGTTTTGAAGATCAACGTCAATGACGAACACCGCTCCAGTTACACTAACTCGGATGAGCCCTTCCTTTGTAGTTTCAACAAAGGTTGTAAATCCATGAGTCTCAGAAACACGTCTCAAGCCATCCAAACTCACAGGACCAGGACGTCTCGAGAGAATGTCTGCTATTGTCATCAAAGGACCCAACAGTTCACTATCGATCATTGTCTATATAAGAACCAAAGTCATAGTCATTACCATATAATCATGGTAATATAGTTATAGTCAACATGTAGAATTACACACTAGCCACATCGCCCATCTTTCTTTTTTTTTCTTTTTCTATTTTATACAATTTGGGCCAAACTCACTCAGTGAAAATGTGGCTGGTAATGTATTTACTGTATTTAATTCAATAAAACTTTCATTTTACAAATTATATAGTTATACATGCAAGTTCTACAATCATACAATCCTACAATTCGTCGTGTGAAGGGTTGGATTCTTCCTTTGCTTCCATGGAAAGTTCATCTTTTGTAGTTTCATCAACTACTTGAGGAATGTAGCCTTCGATTTTCTTATTGACAGCTTCACGTCTTTTCATTACTTCATCTAATTTTGGATCCTCATACTCCAACCACTCTAATTGTTCATTAACATATTCTTCATCTCCAAGTTCTCTTAATGAATATAACGCAGCCTCTAATTGATTCTTTGCTTCAGCCAATGCCTCACGGAGAATATCATTTGTATCCATAACACGAAGTTTACGCATGATTGTTGATTTTTCACTAGCATTTAATCCAATACGACTCGTTTTCATTAATAGTCTTGTATCATTATTCATTCTCATACCAGTGATTTTCACCATACCAGTGGTCTCCAGTTCATAATCCAGACTGAAAATTGCACTATTGTTACATTCAGGAACTGTAAAAGTTACATTTTGTACATTTTTTTCATCTTCAATGATATTAACACTGATTTGATCGACACATGCAAGCTCAATTGGTTCTATATAAAGACCTGTAGAGTTACCAGCATTATATTGAAATTTATATTGATGAATTGAACTTGGAAATATATCAACAGTTCTCTTTCTCGTCATTCCTAATAAATATGCACCATAGTATGTAGTTCCAAACACACAACTCTCATCCGCATTAACATGTTTTGAGACAAGATCTCCAAAATATTGACCTAATACTTTTTGAATAATTGGAACACGAACAGTACCTCCAACTATTTGAACTGATGACAATTCACCTTCAAATGATTGCATAATGTTGTCTAATAAATTGATAATTGATTCAGTCACAACCGCTTCAACAGTTTTTTCAAACTTTTCTCGTAATAACAAAATATTGTAGTCAATATCTTGATATTCGATACTCACATTAGCTTCAGTATTTGCTGATAAAACAATTTTAGCTCTTTCTGCCGCCATCCACACACGATTCATGATTTTTGCATCTGAACGTGCAGTATCTGGTAGAGATTTCAAAATCATATCTCTAATAACACGTGTGAACTCATTACCGCTAACACGATTCGTATTAACACTATCTATCATTTCAACACCTACTGTACTATCATTGTTATTTTGCATCCAAAGTAATGTCGCCTTAGTTTCACCTGCACCAGAGTCGAAAACAAGATGATACTCTTCTATAGGTGCTTCTGTCACATCAGTATTTTTACGTTGTGCATAATCAATACCAACTGCCAATCCTTCATTTACTAATCCGATAACTTTCAACCCTGCAATACTTGCAGCATCAATAAGTGAACTTCTTGTTATAGCATTCCAGTGGGCAGGTACTGAAATAACTGCATCCTCAACATCACCGGCTAAATCATTGGTCTCTTTCCAGTACAATTCTGCCCTTCTTTTCAACTCTGAAAATAACATTGCAGTTATTTCAACATTTATTTTCCCTTCATCATCTAACGATGATTTAACGTTCATAACACAAGATTCTGGGTATCTAACACACATAGCTTGTGCTTGTGTATCAAAATGTCTAATTACATCATCACCTTCATGGCTGAAAGCTATTCCTGAAACACTCTTACGTTTGGATTCCGGTGTTAGTAGCAAATCATAGTTGACACCTGGCGCAACTAAGATCGCTTTGGTATATGCAGTTCCAAAATCAATTCCGAGTAATGCCCCATTAACAGCTGCTAAAAGAAAAAATACAATTGCAAATCTCATTGTATAAGAGTAGTATTGAAGTTATACAAAAGAATCAAAGCAGGAAGGGAAGTACGAGAAAACTCCTAAAACATTACAAAGATGCAAGAATAATGTTGAAAAGGACATGTGGTCAAAGATGGAATTTTTTTTTTGATGACATGAAATTTTTAGATATTTCCATTTTCAAATGTTCATTTTCATTTTCAATTTCAAAACACAATTTATCTTTTTTCAACACGATAAAAAGAAGAATAGCTAGTAATGTTTAACGATCGCCGAAGAAAATATCAGGGAGATAAACCAGTTGCTCCTGCTATACCGTCTTCTGAAAGCACAAATCCACCAAAGCCTTTCAGAGATCAAGCTATAAGAGGATCTCGAGATTATAGAAATGATAAATATCAGAACGATCACAGGAACACAAATGATGGATTCAGAAATCAAGGATACGACACTAGTAGATTCAAGGAGGCAGGTTATAGAGATGATCGATATAGAGATGGAGGCTACAGAGATAATAGATACAAAGATGATAGATACAGAGATGATAGATACAGAGACAATAGATATAGAGAAAGAGATACTCGTGGAAATGATGATAGACGTCGATATCAAGGACATGATTTTAACAATAAGCCGAGAGAACGTAGAACACATTTTAAACCACCTCCATTGAATACATTATACCCTAATCCAACTCTTTGGGATAAAGTACCAAGTAGGTTAGAAGGAATGTCAGCCAAATTTGCCAAGTCAGTTGGTCTATTCTCAGCATCTAATAATATTTTGAATGATTTGACTGATGAAAAAATCAAAGAACTATTTGATAAACAGGCTTATTTAGAACGTATCAAAAAAGATCTGAAGCCAGTTGTGTCAATTCCTCTAACAAATGCACTTTACTCTAGAATTATTATTGTTAAGAACGCCGAGCTAAATAGTATCAGAACCTATTTTGAAGATTTTTTGACATCTTCTGTCATTCCTGGTGTTTCATATGAAGAAATTGGACTAACATTCGAGGAAATAAATGAGGTGATCCTAGTTGAATGTATGATTGATGTGGTTGCTACAATATTAATGTCGTTAAATGGGGAAACTATCGACGACAAAGAAGTTATAATTGAGAGACACCCTGAATATATATCAGATGCAACTGAATTAAAAAGTGAAGAGAAACCAATCATCAAGACTGATGGTGAAGCAAACAAGGTTGAAGATGAAGGAAATGAGATTAATAAGAATGAAAATAATAAGGAAAAGTCTGACGTGAATGGAACCACACAACCACTTGAAGTTATTATCAATAATAAATCACTTATTTGTGCAAGTGAGGCAGATGTACTTTCAACATCAGAATATTTATCAATTTTATCCAAATATGGTCAAATACACTCGTTCGTATGTTTACTTAATAAACTCACATACGAATCGAATGGTAAACTATTCTTCACTTTTGCAAATTCAACAAAACCAATTGAAGAACTTATACAAGATATATCAACTCATTTGAAATGGAAATTCGCATTACCATGTCAAGCATCATATTCACAATCAACAACATTAACTCTCTCTAATATAAGAGAATTTGTTGATATGAAAAATGAAAATATATCACGTCACAAAGTTACATCGACTGTTCAATTTCTTAATGCTATTTCATTAGCTGATACACTTAACGATTTCCATTATAATCAAACCTTTGAAGCATTCCATGATGAATTCAAGAAAATGGCAGGATTTGTAAGTTTTATGCTTATTGCGCCAACCTCGGAATTCAAACCAAATATTGATATTATTCGTCCTGAGTATACCCGTGTTTATGTCAAATTTGACACTCCAAAAAATGCAAAACTATGTCTTCAAAATCTATGTGGTAGATTATACAATGGTAGACTAATAATTGGGGGATATATAGATGATTTTGAGTATACAAGGGTAGAATACTCATCTTTATTTAGAAGTCCAAGAACTTCTAGCTGAACATTCAGTCTAATGAGTATCTTTCTATCATTATACTAACTTTTTCATCATACGTATGTCGTACAATCAAATCATATAGCTCATCAGATATAATTTTCGTAATACTTAATGTTAACTTAATTATCTTCTCGGCATTCAGATCTTTGAATTGTCGTAATAGATTCATTGGATTTTTAGATGTAATAATCTCATCTCTCATTAAACATAGTTGAGCAACCACTGCCATAATGTTCAAATGCACACCAAAACTAAACAAAAAATCCCATAACTTGACAACTTCATCAAGAGGTGGTGTACACGCAGATAACGTTAATACAGAAGGTAACGCATACATATCAGCACTAGCGATTTTCTGTTTCAATGAATTGAAAAGTTTGTTATCAACACATTTTAGTACAATTTCAACAAGCTTTACCCCATCTCTTGCTCCAGACAAATTACGAGTGACATATCTTGGTAAATGTGTATTGAATAGTCGATATATTAGCGCAAATGCCTGTGGTTCACTCTTAGCAACATACATAATAGGAGCAGCTAATACATTCATACCCTGTACATACCCAACATTACCTTCTTCAACACACCATGCATAAGCATTCAATACTCTAATGAAAGAATCTTCGTTAACAACTTCCCAAAAAATTTTATTGTTTTGGAAGGTTCGAAATACATCATTATTGATCTTTTCATTAACTTTGGAATGCCCTTTGGATACAACTCCAATATACCATTCACTTTCAACTGGTGCTGCACGAAGAAGTGTAGACCATACATATCCTCTATAGGGGCATGGATTGGGAAGTTGTTCACATAATATAGTATGTCGTAGTTGTGTTAAACTGGCAGATAAAACAGTATGTTCTGCTTCGAGATATTTTTCAATGGCATCCTTTTTTCTTCCTTTAGCAACTGTTGATTTATTAGGAGCAATCTTTTCATCACGTTTTAATTCACTGGTTTTACGTGTCAACCGATGATAAGATGTTGAACGGTTCATTTTACGTTTTGCTGCATAGAAGGAAGATATAACATAAACAATAGTATTAAGTTTTGTTTGATTTTCCCAATTAGGTAATGTATTGATCTTTCCATTAATAGCGAACAACAAATTTCCATGTTTTTGTGAAGAAGTCAACTTTGTGATATTTTGGAGAACAGATAACTGTGATAACTGATGCTTTGCTGTGTATTATCTTTGAAAACAAATTCTTTTGCTAGCTGATCATTCAGCCGGTGGAAATATCAGTTTGTCCTACTGTAGATTGATCCTGAACTGATGGTTCAATTTTGTTTGTTTCAGGTTTTAGATTTGAATGATGTAGTGTTTCTACTTTTTTACTTGTTAAAATCACAGTCGAATAGTCTAACGGTTCAATTCTTCTATTTTCTGGAATTATGATGTTGTGATCCAGAAGTTCTATCCTGCAATTCTCTGAAGTTTTATGGTCCCGTATTTTCGGTTTTATTCTTCGATTTTCAGAAATTATGCTGATTTGTTTTGATGATCTCACATCTTTTATTTTGTTCTCAGCATCATTATTTTCAAGGATTATCATGTTATCATTCCGTTCTGCCTCTAGCATTCCAACATTTTCAACATTGTCGACTGTTACTTCTCTTAAATTTTGAGGAATTGGATTACTTCTGGTTTTATTTGCTTGCTGTTGACCAGTTCAATATCAACGCTATAACGACTTTTTTTTAACATATATAGCTATATGTGAATAGCTTTATATTGAGTTTATAGAGTAACCAGAAACACGTCCTCTACTTTCCAAAGTTTTGACTATCCTTAGTAACAATTCTATTTAGGTTAGTGATGTATAATACTGATAAATAAATAAGTACAAATATTTCTACAAACATTTCATTTTCGTTCAGCTTCATATTCAGCCGCATACATTTGATTTATTAATTTGTAAAAGCTGAAAGGTTCATAGGCATAACCTTCACCTTCAAAGAATTTTGACATAGCTTCCACCCAATGCAATCTAAGTGAATGTAACATCGCAGATGTTCCTTCCATAACAACCAAGATACATACTGTCAAAACAAACCACATACCAAACAAGAAAAATGAAATTATACATCCAATGAATCCTGTTTCATTATAAGGTTTGAATCCATTGGCAATGGTCATATCCCATAAAACAACGGATAATTGATTATGTGCTAATGATAATGCCCAAAGTCGCAAATATGATGCAGTATGTGAGACACAATTCAAACAAAATTCAATTGTGTGAATTACTTGATGAACCATCACGTCTCCGAAATTGAATGGCTCAACTTCTTCACCATTTTCATCTTCTAAATATAATAACCCGTGTGGATCGTCTAAGTCATCAATATTACTTTCGACCTCACCTGTTGATGATATTGGGATTGATTCAATTGAAAATCTAGATGTATTGGTACTATGTGTACTAAGATCAGTGTATCCCAATTGTATTTTCAACTGGTTCATCTTTTTCAATGTTAAAGGTTTGTAAAGTAGTAACCATGGAACACAAATCAATGCTATTAAGAGTAAACAAACTTGTATGAAACCTTGTCCAGGGTATAATTGTTCTTCCACAGTACCTGGTGATAAAAACATATTGATTAGCATATTTAGAAGACTTGGTGCTGGCTTATCGATTGCAACCCAATCAATACACCATTTATAAATAATCGTGATTGTTAGATAACCAAAGATGGATTGCATAAATAATAAACCTGGTATAAAGTTTCCGATAATATCAACTCTCGATTTGAAGAATCTATAGTTAACTAATGCAAAAGCAAATGAATATGACATATGGATAAATCCCATCAAAATAGATAATTTCATTTTATAGGAGTTTGTAAATAAAAGATTATTATCAGCACCATGCCATGCTGGATCTAAACCTAATGGATAAACACCTATTTGAGTACCTATTATTGAGTCTCCAGATTTGAATTTTTCAGGCCATAACCACCCTGATTTGAATAAAGTCATTGATTTTGAGAATATATCATTGTAAATTAATCCTGTATACATGGAGAAAATCCCCATCATTAGTAATATATAACGACCTGTATACGCCATATCAAAAATTTCATCTCTATTTTTCATTCTACCAATTGTAGATTCCTTCAATACAAGGACCAATGCTGCTAAAAACAAAATGAACCCGTGACCTAAATCACCAAACATAATGGCAAACATAAATGGGAAAGTTACAATTGTGGCTAATCCTGGATTGACCTCTTGATAGGTGGCAATTCCATATGCATCAATAATTGATTGATAAGCATCAGTGAACTTGTTCGTTTTATGGAATGTAGGAGGAGTTTTATTTGTTTTCATCAAATTGACAATAGTACTCAAATTATGATCAATTGATGCAGTAAGTTCATTCAATGCCAAAACAACAGTTTCAGTATCATTGAAAGGAACCCAACCTTCACCTATCAAACATCTTCTCGTCGAATCATAATTGAATAAATTTAATGTTTCATAAGTAGAAATTTCCCTTTTTATTATGATTTTCCATTTTTCAATCTTTGATGCAACATCTTTGAGTTCTACTATCAATCTATCATCAGTATGCATTATTATATCATTTAAATCTTTAATTTTACTATTGACAATTGAAAGCTCCTGTTTATATACATCATAATCACTTGGAACCTCATATAATTCACCATCTAATGAATCAATGATTTTTTTACATTTATTGATTAGTGTTTCACCGTGTGTGAAAATCAAAAAGATCGATTTGAAAGTTTTTTCACCAGTTTTCAAGTCAGTAGTCGGCTCAGACAATGGAACATTGTTTATGAACAAATTACCTCTCAATGATCTCCAGCAAATTTTTTCTAATATCAAAAATTTATCTGTATCAATTATACCACTGATAAAGTTCATGGTGGATCCTAAAATATTCATTTCATTTCTCCCGGTAGATATTATAGCTTGTGATTTGTTTATGCCTGACAAATTACCAGACTCTAATAGAATATTCTGTGAATTATTGTTTATATTACTTTCACCTTCATCATCAGATATCATGAAGCTATCATTTGCAGAATCTGTTGATAATCTGACTTGATTGAAAATGGAATCATTATCTTCCAACTCAATTGATAATCTAGAATCAAAGAATTGCCTTGTATTTTGTAAAACCATACGTTGTTGTATCAATTGATTTCTTTCCTTTTTCATCAAATCGTTAGTAGTAGATAACTCTCTTGTACGAGTTTCATGTGCATCTATGGTAACTAGCATCTCTTCAATTTGTCCTGAAGTTAAATGGATATCTTTATCGTTTAAGAAAATTTTATAATCAGTTGACGGTTTTTTAACCAAATTATCGAAGGAAGTCGGTAATATCTTAATTTGTTGACTATTTATTTGATTTGTCAAATATTTCAAATGTCTTTCAGTTTGATCAAAATTTCTGATTTCATTAACGAATGATCGTTGAAATGAGTTTTTATTTTTATTCAGGTCTCTGAATTGAACATCACCCATATCCCCTAAAAGGGAAATACACTCACGTGCTATTTCTGTTGGGATGTAAAATTGAACTAACGACATATCCGCTGAGCCTATAATAAATAATCAAAAATGACATGAAACATGATGTTTGAATACAATTGAAGTTGAATCATTTGACATATAATGATGGAACTCAATGTAAAACGGAAACTAATGTTAGTAAACAAGTATATGATATTAAAATATCAGGAAACCTCCATTTCTTGATGGAAGTTATGATGATAACATACGGAAAAACGCCTCCTTGTCAACATCTTTGATGATCATATTTAATTCCTCTTCAATTTCTATTAGGAACAGATATTAAGACAAGTGTAATATGAATCTTGTTAGATTGAATATCCAATCAAGGTATTGAAATAGTTATTGAACAGCAATCAAAAGTAAAGATACATTCATCATCTTCGATATTTATCAAGTTGTCATTTTCCTGTTGCAGAGGAATTTTATTATTCTCATTTTTTGCCACTGAATTTGGAATGAGAAAGTAAGTAACTACGCCACATTTCCAATTTGCATAAAGTTCATTTCTCTCTTCCGAGAATCAGCTGCGCCATATCATGTTATCTCATTTATTGAAATATCGATTAAAGAATACAGAGTACAATATAATTGTGTAGATATTGAATAGGTTTGTTTTGTGTGAAGAATACCCATTTGAACGTATATAGATATAACATATATAGATATATATATATATATCTATAACATGCAAAAACTAACAGTTTCAGATGATATTGGACAACGATCGAGAGCTCATTCACGTGTAAGGGCTGCTTCAAATCCTTGGATCCAATATGCTGATTTCTTTAAAAACAAATCGTTTCTAATTCCTGATACAATTGCATTCAGTAAGATTTTACCATATTTCAAATCGATTCCAAATTATAACTCCAAATTCAAAATTTCTTTGGTGGAGTTGGTTGGTTATGAAGCATATTTTGTTGAACAATGGATAGCTTCAAGATCTCCTAACTCACTAATCGTCACTTATACCGGTGATCAGAATAACAGAATCATAGTCTATCATGTATTATCATTAATCCAAGATGATGAATTGAAAAATCCTTCTCATATTAATGAAGTTTCTAATAACATAAATGATATAGCATTAGCTACGAACTTTGATCACTGGCCATTGAAATTCATTGCCTATTTAGTAGAGCAGTTAGAATCACCCTTTTATGTTCCTACAGATACTTCAATGGGGTACGCATTCATCACAAATTTGGCACAACTTAATCCTTTCCTTTCGTTAATCAATGCGAAAACAGGCAACATAAACGAAGACTATACGTTATTTATGGTTAATTATAATTTGAAAAAACTAGGTTGTGGTTCACGTTCAGCAGCAACAACTGATGAACCATCCAAGTCAATGGCAAATAAATTCAAATCAACCTTCAAAATAGCTCCTAAAATACCAATCAATTATTCAGTTTTGAATATTATATACGCAACACAGTTATGTTTATATTACTACGGATTTATTAACCCAATATATTGCGATGGATTATTCTGTGAGAAAACCGAATCTGCTATTGATGAATGGTGGAAATTAATCAGTGAAATTCCAATGGCAATGAATATGTTAAGAGACAAACCTCCTAATTGTAATGTTTCCGATTCAATAAAGGGAATTATCGGATTCACCATTCTTTGTAGAAACTTGCTTGAACTTGGAGGTAATAATTTTGGTGTTCCAAAAGATTCACTTGATTATAAGAAAATGAAGATCACAATTTTGAAATTTCAAAAACATTTTAAACTTGAACAGACATCTTGTTTTAATTATGAGACATTACTTAAACTAATCGATTGGGGTAATAGTATAAAGACATCACAAAACTTAACAAAAGATTTGAGTAAAATGAAGAAAATTGTGAAAAATACAGTTATTGATATTACATCTGGTAAAAATTTACAAAGTATTGCACAAAATGCAAATGCTTCACCTTTTTATTTACATTCACATACCAATTTTGATCAAGGTAAATTTATAAACTGTCAGAACTTTGATCATTTTTCTGATCTTACACTTGGAAAGTCATTCACATACCTATTTACCGGTAATGGGAAACCAATGGAAATGTCAAAAACTCTGTTATCTGTAGAGGCAAATAAAAAAATTGCAAACTCAACTACTCCTCTTTCTATCATGGATGGTGTCAAAGAAATCAAATCACAATTGAATCTACAGTCAATTGCTAATACAAACTCAAATGGCTTCTTTGATCTGAAAAATATATCTGCTGCTACATTGAATTTTTTTGATAATGACAATACAAAAGACTATGAAAATGCTATAGTTAGTGATACTGAGTCAACTAAGGGGAAAGACACCAGAAAGAGTAAATTTCTTCCAAACAATAATTCTTCTGTTGGTATTAGTTACAGCAAAGAGAAATCAAAGATTAACGATGGTTCTGATAAAAATGCGAATTCATTGACATATAGTGATGATATTGCTATCAACCAAAATATAAAAAAGAATACAAAATTACTTCCGTTACCATATTTTAGTTCTGATGATGAGGATAGCTATGAAACAAAAAATAGTAAGACCAGAAAGAAAAGCAAGAGTAAAAGTAAGAACAAAAATAAAAATAAGAATGATTATATTGAGGAATTCAATAGTGATATATCTACATATAATCCGAGCAAAAAGCTGTTGCAGAACAATAAATCTGACTCTTTGAAAATGAGTAATTCGGATAGACTTCCCTATGGAGCCGCTTATGATGATGTTGATAGTGATAATATATCCAGTGGTAGTAACACGCGTCATAATAGTCATTCGAAGGAAAGAGGATCATCCTTTACCTCGCATTTCAGATTGGCAAGGAAATCTAACAATGAAATGAGCAATATTGATAAGGCCCTGGTTGATGATGACATCATTCCTGAAGCTTTGAGTAGCAAGAAAAATAGTGATAACAGTATAAGAATCATTCATGCATCACCACATGTTATATCTACCAGCGAATTTAGCGGATCGAACTCAAGATTAAATAGCGTCAAGAAGCCAAACAATGGGAATGAATACGATAGTGATGGAGTCTATGAGTACGAAAATGGATTTGAGTATGATTATGAAATTGACGATCGTATCACAAATAATAAGAAACATAATCTCAAAGAACGTCTAAGAAATCAGCCTTCCAATCTATCTATAACCCATTGCGAAGATCGTAATTTATCACATAGTGGTAAAAATTATAGACCAATTGGGGGGAATCAAACAGCATTATCAACTCAAACAAATCTTACTGCATCAACAAAATATTTAAATGGAGATATGAATAAAGCTAACGATTATCAATATCTCCAATTTTCGAAAAGATTGAAAAGACGACACAGTGTTCCCATGATTGAATGTGAGGCAAATAAATATTCTATTGAAATGAGAATGAAACGTGAGATTGAAAGTAAAAATCAAACATGGCTAGATAGAAGAAGTAGTTGGTCAAATAGCAAGAAGAGTATGAGAGAGTTTGTGAATTTGAATAGCAGTTACAATGACATTGATTTCAATTGTAGTAATCTATTCGGTGATTGGGACTATAACAATAATCGGAATAAGAATCACAATGATAACAGTACAAAGAAAATGAAGAAACCACAGGATGCTGATATTAATATTGATATCAGTAATGATAACGATGATGATAATGAAAACATCGATAATAAGAACGATAAAACTAAAGATAATCTCAACAATAATACTAATAATACTATTACTATTGATAACATTGACTCTGAAAATGAGAACAAAAATGAAAACACTATGAACAATAAACCAGAACATAAACATATACTGCATACTAAAGATAATGATAATTCAATCTCAAATGATTTCATGCAGAGAAAACAAAGTATTCTAGGATCACATAGTTTCAATACTATAAATAGTTTAGATTCTAACTACACATCAATGGAGCATTATATTATTTACAGTAAACCAGAGGAAAATATACCATTGCGTAGATGTGAATCATTTACCTTACTTGAAAACAACTTATCTTCACAATTTGATGTAACCGACGTTTATGGATTTGAGTTTCCTGGTTCTGAGTTTCTCACTCCAGAAGTATTGGCGGTGAAATACCTCAAATTGAAAAGTAAATATCAAACCAATATGGTTCAAAGGTCCTTTTCAATTGCTAATGAAATGCAACTAAGATTGTTTAAGATTGTGGAATCAATAAATTCAGAGAAGAGTCCAGCAACATGTGTATCTGTAAAATATAATGTTAAGAGGCATGATATCAATAAATTATTTGGAAGGTATTTTGAGCTTGAAGATAAACTTAAAGATGCCAATAAGAGTAATGCAAGACTAAAATATGAATTAAGGTTGTTATTACAAAGAACTAAAGAAGTTGAGAATAATCTGAAAATTTTGAACGATTTCAAAATAAAAACATTAGATAGTAAGATAGATAAATTGGTGAAGGATTTGAAAATGAATAAGAAGATTAATCCGGAATTATCAAAGAAACTTATTGATGATAGCCGTGATAATGATGATGAAAATAGCAAATATTTAAATTCCTCATCCTCGTCTTCAATCCACAAAATATACAAGGAAGATGGTAGAATTGATTGGAGTAAATTCAATTGGACAAATATCTGGAATAATCCTTACGTTTTAGTTTATTTGGGTTTCCATTTTATATTGTCCACTGTTATACGACAATTTGATTCCAAAATTATTGAGGAAAAGTGGAAGCAAATTGATAAGAATCAGACTGTTACAACTATTATTAGGAATTTGTATGTCAAATCAGAATTAGAGATGCAAAAATCTGATAAAAATTTCAAACCTGAAGAGAACAATTCCAGATCCGAATAATTTCTCTCCTAAAATAAGTAAACTCATGGATTTACAGTATTTATAATTTCTTTAAGCCTTGTATCATCTTTATCTTTTGAGTTATTCGCAGTTTCGTTATCTGATGAATCATTTTCAAAGTCAACAAGATTGAAATCACCGAAAATATCACATAATTTACTCAATTCATCTGATAGTTCCTTCCTTGTCAGTGCAATTTCCATCTTTTTATTGATTGTTATGGATTTCAAAAATTCTGCGTTTCTTCTAAATGCATCGTTACGATTTTTCATTGCTTTCGATATTTGTATCGATTTGATAGGTTTCATTGGAGTTAGTTTGCTGTTAGTTGAGTTTTTGAAGTTTTTATTTACTTTGGAATCCATATATAAGCCATAAGTTTCTTCTCTCCTCGTTTTTGCTGCACTTATCAAATAAGTAAAGATATCCCTATATGATGAAAGAATCGATTCATAATGCGATTTCAGTTTCTTTTCACGATGTAATAAACATAGAAGTAGGGCACGTTCTTTGCAATATTTTGATTCTGCAATTATAAGTGAATTACCACTATTTATACCATTGTTTCTTCTCTTTTGTTTCTGTAGTTCCTGTAAAAGATCAATAGATGTATTATCTTCATTCAAAGGTAAATTAGATGGTTTGATTGAAAAGGTCCCCGTTGTCAATGAAACTGAACCATTTTTGGATTTCCATAACTTATAATCCGTACCTGACTTCATTGAGAGATTGACAAATGACTTATTCAAACTTTCAATATCATCATTTTCATCATTCATTTCTTGTAATAGTCTGTTTAATAATTTTTCTATTTGTACACTTTTAGCAACTCTTTTCTGATGTTTGGTCAAAACGGGGGATATTTGGGGGATTTCCTCTACACCTATATTGGTATCGCTTGGAAACATATTGTCATTAATATCTGTATCAAAAAGAATTTCTGGTTTATTGTGTTATATGTATAGAGAATTGTAGTAACTTTGTCAATTATCATGAATGTCTCATAATCAATCATCATACATACGGAGTTATTATAATTTTTGTATTTGAAAATTTTGAGATGCTAAAATGGGAAACTCATGCGCATTATATGATTGCTTAGTTACTGAAAAATTGAGTTACTATTATGTTATGAATAACGACATAACAATAGTTTGTACATAGATATATAGATTTATATAGTATTCTAAACAGGTAATACGAAAGAAAAAAAATATTTTAATGTAATTGTACCATGAAAGAAAACAGGAGGATTGATCTGCATAGGAAATGAAAGATGGAAACTATATGTGTAGATGGAAATAAAAAATTAAAATATTGAATAAACATAAGTAAAAGCATTTTTAGTACATTTTCTAACTTTTCAAAGTTGTTTTATGCAATTATGTTTGGCAGACTTTTAACTTACGTGGAGCAGCAACTTGTTTATTTCTTTTCTTTCTTTTCTTTCTTGTCCTTTTTATCTTTCTTTTCCTTCTTATCTTTTTTCTCTTTCTTTTCTTTCTTTGCAACTTCTTCAGTTTCATTATCTTTCTCCTTCTTTTCTTTCTTCTCCTTCTTCTCTTTCTTTTCCTTCTTATCTTTTTTCTCTTTCTTTTCCTTCTTTTCTTTCTTTTCTTTCTTTTCCTTCTTAACTACCTTTTTGTCTTCATCATCTGAATCTTCATCATCATCTGAATCATTTCTCTTTCTCTTTTTTTCAGCTTTTTCCTCAGCATCTGCCATTGTTGCATCAGCATCTGTATTATAAGATTTTGCATCAGTAATTTCAACTTTTTGCATATCTTTTTGAATTCTTGGAGTTGATCTTAAATCTCTACCTTCTAAAGCACTTAATCTGTTTTCAACTTTAGCTCTAACTTCTAAACCATAATCACCAGAATCATCTCTTTCTTCAGCTAAAGCATCATAACGTAAAGCAACAGCTGCCTTTGCTGCTAAAACACGAGCAATTTTACCTTTATTTTTACCAGTTGCTTGACCAACTAAAGATGCGTGATATATTAAACCATATTTCGGCGTATCATGTTTTGTCTTTAAAGCTCTAAATAAAGCTTTTTCAGCACCTAAGATTTGAATTGTTGAAGCTGGTGCTTTAGCTAATGAAACCAAAGAACCTGCATGAGCGATTAATCTTGCACCAACTAATTCACCTACTAAAGAAGTTAAATTTGGAGCAATTGCTTTCATTCTTGATGATAAATAATTTGATAATTGTTCTCTATATTGAGAGAATTCAATAATTTGATCAGCTAATAATTGAATATTTAATAAATCATCATCTGTAATTTCGGTACCCATAGAAACTTCAGCAGCACTTTTAACTTGTTGTTCAACTTCTTCAGGTAAAATATCACTAAAATCAGTTGATTCACAATTTGAACGTATACCCATTTTTTTGATTATTTTAGCATAAGCAACCGAATCTACTACGATTTTAGCTAATTCTGGGAAATGCCAACCATACCATTCTTTACATCTCATTGCATAAGTATTTAATTCTTTATCTAAATCATCTAAAAGTGCAATTGCTTGAATAATCATAACATCAACTTTATCAGGGGAGAATTTTAATTTAAATCTACCAATTGAATGAGCTAAACCTAAAGACATTGTGGAAAGATCCTTTTCAGTCATACCAGGTAATAATTCAGGTAAATATTCTCTAATAGCTCTGAAAATATCTAAACTTGCAGCATCAGATACAACTGAATAACTTAAACCTAATTTATTAATGGAATTTGCTAATTTTGTATCATCAACAATTAAAGTTGTTTTTTTATCAGGTTTTGCCTCTTCTAATAACTTTTTCAATTGATCAGAAACTTTACCATCATTAATTAAATTTGCTTCTTCTAAAGCATTTGCAGCATTTGAAAATTTGGAGAATGCTTTAATTTTGAATTGTGATAGAACTTTTTCTGAAGTATCCAGATCTGCTTGAAGAGATGAAGACTTGTAAATCTTCTTATCTGAAGCTTTTAAAAGTGCATAACCTGCTGCGGTTTCAGTTAGAACGTACGACATTGATTAGGTGAATGCAGTGTGTCAGAAGAAAACAATACAATAAATGTTGAATATCTTTCACCAAAGATACAACTGATGAAATTGGACAAATTAAAATGAAAATTTTTTTTTTCATTTTTTTCTCATTTTTTTTAGTTAAAAGGAAAAAAAGGAAAAAAGAAAAAAATAAAAAAAAAATAAGGAAAGAATGAAGGAAATTTCGGAAATTTGAAGCTGTGATTATGTAATACTGTCTTTCTGATATAAAAAAAAGTTGCTCCCTAAATATTAAAGTAATGGTAACTCTTTGTATAAATTTCTAGATAGTAATGTTTGTGAAATTGGCATACAAGTCCACAAGTTTATAGGTGTGCAGACGAAAGAAAAGTCATACGTTTCCATGGCAACAAAACCACCTTTTGATAGTTCTTCAGCAAATATATTAGTCTTTCTATAGTGTACATTTTATATAAATTCTGTATCTAAAATATATTAATTTTGAAAAGGAGGGAGGAAGTGATAGAGTGAGACATAGTAAGTTCGATAGTAGAATAAAACATCAAAGTAAAATGAAAAGTGGCAAACTTAGGAAAGAGCAACAAAGCGGAAAAACGAACAAACGAACAAATGAACAAATGAACAAATTAAGTAGTAGATAAACGAAAAGAGAGGAAAATCCTAAAAATAGCAAAATAAAGAATAAGAAAGCATGATAAATCAGTTATGTTATGAGTTTACTTTGTAAAATGAAATAGGTTTTGATTCTAAAACACGATCGTGGGATTGCATAGTTGTAGTTCTGAACAAGAGAGAAAATCGCTTAAGTAAAGCTGTTATAATGTAATATGTAGGAAAGGAAATCTCACAAATCTAATCATCAATAGATTTGATGTTGGTGATTTTTAAGATTATAAACGAGTTTTTTTTACCGGACAAGTTGATTTTAAATATGGCAAAATTTAATATTTAAAACTAATTATCAACTCTAATATTTTAGTTCTAGGTTTTCCACTTTTTTGTACTTTCTTATAAAATCAAATCTTAATCTCTTCTTTTGCTTTCTTTATTTAATATTTCCAATTATAAGGATGAACTCTTTTTAAAGGGTACATCCACAGGTGGTGAAAGTGGTGGCTATACAATGATGCTCTAGAATAGTCACCGCTTTATCCAAGGATAAATCATTCGTTGTATGTTGTTATATTGAAGTATGAAGAATATTTATCCTTGTTGTCCTTATGGTCATACTGAATTTCCAATATCTACATTCGTTCAATTAGTTTCATTTACGATAAGTTTAATTACTTACTTGGTTGAAACATACAAAAAAATTACTATCTTATATATTTTATTTTCCAAATTCCTCTTATTTTTTGAACATGAATAAATTATATTTTTTGGAACAAAATACTAATTATTCATGTTTATTGTTACACTTCTTTCATTTATACTATAATACTGGCGTATTCCCCTTCCTCTCTCTTTAATATTTCTCCGAATTTATAATAAAACATATATATTTTAAAATCTCCTTTATTATTACTAATACACAACACATTTCGAATCTATATTTAACAATAATTAATTTTTACTACATCTATGGAACATTAAAAGCAATGTTGCTCATATACAACAAAACCACTGTTATGAGATGGAAAAAAAAAAATTCTCGTCTATTTCATTCTCTCGTTTATCTTAGTTTCTGGTATGCTTGCTACCATATAATTGTGTCAATATAACTAAACAAATTAAATGAGAACTGTTTTTTCTATTTAAGTAAACAACATTCTTCAAAAATAAAATATCAGTCTTTGGCCTTAGAGTTTTTTTAATTCTTTTAGATGTTTTTTGTTGCTTTATTGTACTTTTTATATCCATTTTACGTTACTCAGTAGAAAATGAAACTAAACTGTCTGTTAGGATTGTTAATAGCACTTCTTCCATTAACTAGTGGTTTGGATGTTTGTTCAAACGAAGTCACTGAAACTGTTTTTGCAACAAAGTATCTACCTTTCAGTAAAACTGATATCGTTCATGAAACAACAACAGTTCAAACTTCTTCGAATGTGGTTCCAACTGTAAAAACACCAACAACTTCAAGTACTTCAACAACTTCAAGTACTTCAACAACTTCAAGTACTTCAACAACTTCAAGCACTTCATCAACTTCAAGTACTTCAACAACTTCAAGCACTTCATCAACTTCAAGTACTTCATCAACTTCAAGTACTTCTTCAACTCCAAGTACTTCTTCAACCTCAAGTACTTCTTCAACCTCAAGTACTTCTTCAACATCTTCAGTATTATTGAAACCATCAACTTCATTAATTAAATCGAAGCCATCAAGATCCCCATCAACTTCTCCAACTAAATCGAAGCCATCAAGATCTCCATCGACTTCTCCAACTAAATCGAAGCCATCAAGATCTCCATCGACTTCTCCAACTAAATCGAAGCCATCAAGATCTCCATCAACTTCTCCAATTAAATCGAAGCCATCAAGATCTCCAATTTCATCGAAACCATCAAGATCTTCAAATTTGCCTTCTATAGTTACACTACCAATATCAGCACATACTACTCCTTATGACAAAATCGAACGTAAGTCATTCAAAGAAGAGATACTTTCGTTAGTAAAAGCTGAAAGAGAAAGTAAAGGGAAAACTCCTGTACAATGGGATGATGCTCTTGAAAGTGAAATGTGGAAGAGCTCAGTGAATCCAGCTTTACATTTCTCAAATGAAAATTGGGCTTTCAAAACTACTAGTCAAAAAGCAATACCAATTGAACATTCTAGTGATAAACCTTCAACGTATATCAAAAGATCAAAATTCAAACTTGATCTTACTGATGATGTTTCTCATTTTGCATGTGTTTACCAAAAATCTGCAAATGATTTCATCATTATATGTTCATTTGAAAGCTCATCTCTCTTTGAAGATAAGTTTACTGTAGCTCTGAATTCAAAATTATCTGAATTTAAACCAAAAAGTGTCGTTCAATCAAATAAACATAAAGCCGAACTTGATACTATCTTTGCTGCCGATAATGCTACTGGTGCTCGTGCGTTAGGCACATCTCTTGCTTTTTTCATTAAAGAAAAAGAGAATTATTTCAGTATCACAAATAAAGTGGATGACTATATCTCCTATTGGCTTTACTTAACTCCCTTTGTTGATTCTCTAGCTGTTAATCATAATGTTCTCACTGTATGCAAAAATAGTTACATTTCACCTGTTTTTGCTATCGATTGTTATGTAACATTCGAATAGAGTTCTTTTTATCTTGAAAAAAAAATTTCAAAAAAAAAAAAAAAAAAAAGATCAGCTAGAATTATTATTTACATTATTATTTCATTATTATTTAAATTATTGTCGTTACTGTTTTCTATTATTTGTATTTCTATAAACTGACTACATAATCAATTAAAAAAATAGCCTTAACTATTGTATTGATTTCTTAGGGAATTTATCTCTCCAGATTTCTTCATTTTGTTTGATTGAGTTTTTGAATTCATCTTTTAATGTAATATCTCCGATTGGGAAGCTTTCACCACACTCAACTCTATATTTCTTTTCAGCATCACTCATAACTCTACCGTTTTTTCTCGTATTTTTGAAATCACCAACATTGAAACCAATTTTACGAGACCTTTTATTGATTGTTTTTAGTAGATCTATAACTATAGCGTTGTTCAATATATTTCTATTTTCATTATTCTCGTTATAATTAATTTCCATCAACTCTTGATAAACCCATTCGGAAAATTCATTCATTTGAATTTTTGTATCTTCCATATCAATACTCTTCAATGAATGTGCTCTTTTATAATATCCATCACATCTTTGATAAATATCTCTCAAAACAGACAACTGTAAATCTGGTTGCATTCTAATCCTTACATCCTTATAATGAGTTGTAAACGGATTATTGGAGAATCCATATTCATCCATTTTCTGGAAATACTTTATCTGATTTAAATTATTAGATGGTCTACCCAAAAATAGTCTTTGTTTGGTATAGTTCTTACTATTTAAGTAAACAATTTTAGCCATATTTAATGGGAATTTCCGTATAATATATTTGAAATATGACATATTAAAATAGTTCCAGTATTTAACATCAGTTCTTGAGTAATGTGAATTCATCAAATTGAAAATTTCATCAATTCGACGAATATCTAACTTATGATTGTACAGAACATGCTGAGAAATCATGTAGTCCAAATAAGTAATCATTGCATATTTATTAAGTTTTGGCTCATGTGATTTGAAGTTATTATCTATCATTTTCCACGCAGTATCTATTCTATCATCGACTTTTGAGATTCCATTATCATATAAAATATTCCTTATCAATTCATTGAAATCAGCAGCTGTAAATCCTATCAATTTATATTTTAGATACTCTATAATTTTCATAACCATTTCATTATTACCTGTTCTTAAATTATAGGCTAAAAGTGCATGAGTTTGAGCTGGTGTAAATTTATCACCTGTACCTAAAATACTCAAGTCACCACCTTGTCCGAAAACTTCTTGAAAATCTAAATTTTTAGTAGATTCACCAGTTTTGACAATAGTACTAGTATCATACCTGGATGTCACAATTTTAGCCAATGGTTTGTTTTTGGTTCGACCACAATGGAGGATTATCGTTGACATTAACTCAGGACAAATTTTCACTGAATCAAGTGGTAAATCATATATCAAATTGGTAACTAAGGATCTATATCGCTTACTTTTACTGAAAGTTGAGATAATTTTGGAAACAGTTTGATAATAATAAAAATTATTTGAAAGGTTATTGTTCTCTGAGTTGATCACTGCATTATAAACTTTATTATGAAATGGTTTGATTATTGTCCATATTATATACACTGTAGTAGGATCATTCATTTTACATCTTTCATGTATTACCAAGTAACAAAACTGTAAATATTTTGTTAATAGTTGTTTATCTAGAATTTCTTCCACATCATATTCGTTAGATTCATTAGTTTTGGTCAGTTTATTGGCTTTATTGTCATTATAGTAGGAAACAGTTTTAGATACTCTTTTACTTATTATTGAACCTAGTTCTCTTATTACCATTTGAACTGTTGTATAAGGAGAAGAAGTGACCTCATATGATATAAAGGGGAACTTCATCTCTGTTTGAGTATCATCACCAAAAGAATAAATTGATTTATCTATTATTGCATATAGTTGACTCTCTTTGAAATTATATGTGAACCGTTCATCATTATTGAAAAAATTATTATATTTGGAAACTAGATTAAAAACATTATCTAATTCTTTGATATTTCGACTTTGTGATCTGGAAATAAGTAATAAATCAATGATATGTGATATGTTTGTTTCATTTATTATGGTTTTCGGGAAATTTTCATCAATTGTTGATTTGTCAATAGTTTTACAGGTTAAATTATATGCTAATGCTGGTGAGTTGGTATTTAATGATAGTTTAAGCAACAAAAGAAACAATTTATCTAGTTTTTCATAGCCTTTCAAACTATGGAAAGTCTCCAAATTCAATTCGTCCAGTGATGGTTTAGTATAATTCGGTGAATTTCTGAAATTTGAACTCAAGTATTTTTCCACTATAAAATCAAACAGTGCATTGAATTTACAAACACTGTCTATGTCAATTGAATCTTGATCAAACAATGCAATAATGGTATTATGTAATAATAAATGAAAACCCAACTTATCATACAGTTGCACTGTTGTTTCATGTGTTAGTTTATTTTGCTTTATCATAGTATTGATAATTTCTAGGGAATTTTGATTATGGGTTGATACATGTCTGTAAATTGTTCGTATATAGATTCGAGAGTGGCGTGCACCCAGACATGTTAGCAAATGCACCATGCTCTCGATGTTAAGTATAGATATCCAAAAGATATTTTTGGATGATTAAAGATGAATTTTGTAGATACAAAAAAGGTCAAATGAAAAAAAAAAAAAATGAAAAAAAAAATTGAGATCGAAAATTGGAAAATTAGAAATATCAGTGAATTTTTCATCATGTCGTTCTTCAATAGACGTCTTCAATCAACTGTTGGACATTGTGTACGTGAATTTGTGAATGCAGTACATGTTGTAAATACATGAAAATCCAAATATCAGCTATGACAAGAAACAGTTTTCATCTAATTGATAGTCATTTAATATAGTTTTTGGAATCTGACATGTAAAACTAGGAAATATGACATATAATATTGTAGGATGTAAAATATATGCAGATACGTCGTATTTAGACAACTTTAGTGTAAAAATCCTTTTTGTAAACTGCAGTTAAAGTTATTTGTATTATCAAGTTTCAAACTTCCATATAATATACAGACTCCGTCATTGTAATTTTTTTTTCAAAGACTAATTTGGAGATTCTCCAATGAAAATATTTCAAATGAAAGTTACTTTGATCATTTTGATTGTTTCAACCATTCTAACAACAACTGCAATCTATATGTTCAAACAAGCATTTGTATTACCAGCATTAACAGTTTCAGGAGGTCTATTCTTCTGGGGTTCTTCAACATCAACCCCAGAATCACCTGCACCAACTGCACCAATTCCTCCAATGGGTGCACCAATTGGTGTTCCTTCAGGAAAAGGATCATCGTCATCATCAGTCACTAGTAACAATGGAGATGAGGTGAATCCTTCTGAATTTTTCAAATATGGATTCCCAGGTCCAGTTCATGATATGTCGAAACATCAAGAATTTATTAGTGTTTATGATAGAAAGACTAGAAATCCATATTATGTTGTTGAACATATTACTCCAACATCAATTAGCAAAGGTAGTGATAATGGAGATAGGAAGAATTCTGTATTTAAAGAAGATGAACAAGTTCCTGATATATTTCGTGCAAGATTAAAGGATTATTTCCGTTCAGGTTATGATAGAGGTCATCAAGCACCAGCTGCCAATGCTAAATTTTCACAAACTGCAATGGATGAAACATTTTATTTGACTAATATGTCACCACAAGTTGGAGCTGGATTTAATAGAGATTACTGGGCTCATTTTGAAGATTTCTGTAGAAGATTAACTAAAGATTATAATTCTGTTAGGATTGTTACAGGTCCATTATATTTGCCAAAAAAATGTAATGATGGTAAATTCAGAGTTGAATATGAAGTTATTGGTAATCCACCGAATATTGCTGTTCCAACTCATTTTTTCAAGTTAATTGTTGCAGAAAAAAGTTTTAAAAGATCCAATGATTCCAAAGATGTTGCAATTGCGGCTTTTGTTATGCCAAATGCAATTATTCCTAATGAAACCCCATTAAGAAATTTCGAAGTTCCAATTGAATCATTGGAAAGATCATCAGGTCTTGAGTTTTTGAAGAATCTTCCAAATAGTAATAAGAAATCTCTTTGTAGAGAAGTTACCTGTGAAATCATTGTCAGAGAGTTCAATAATGCATTACCAAAAAACTGATTATATGAAAGAGATAGAAAAACAACGACAACAACGACAACAACAAAAGCTATAAATAAAAACTTTATATATTATTATACACTATCATAATATGTATATGCGTAACAACATAAATAGACATCACTTTATTGCATAAATTTTTCTTCATATAATCTAGCCAATCGACTAACCTTCCTTTCACCTCTTCTTACACCTAACTCGACTTCTTTAGCATGTTTTTCTTTCATACTTGCAGCTTGTTTAGCCCTTTCAACTTCTTGTTGAACAGCTAAATCTTTTTCTGTATACTTTCTCAAATTATTATTCTTCACAAGTTGAGTGGTTGCTGAATATAATGAAGGATTTGATGCTTTAGATGATAGTGTATGTAATTGACGTGGATTTGGAGAGAACAATGGATTTTGTGTAGGTGTTAATAAATTATCAACTATATCATTAATGGTTTCATTATCATTGAAATCATGCGTAGCTTTAGAATCTTTTTGTGGTGTTGTGAAAAGATCAATTGAATTTTTATCGTCAATTCCTAAACTTTCAACAGAATCTGCAATTATTTCAATTTCAGATTTCGTAACTGGAATTGATGAATCAGCAGATGTTGGCAAATATGGTGATGATAGAGTGGAATCTATTGAGTTCAAGGAATCATTCGAACTAGATGATGCTGATCTCATTGAAACTTTGGAGTCAGGTAAATTATTTGATGGATTCACGTATAATAATTTCTGATTTCTTGGTAATTGGGGTTCAGTTGGGGATGATGAAGTTGAAGATGTAAAAGATGCTGTGTTTGAAGGAGAGGATGATGAAGTTGATGAATAGCATGATATATTAGGTTTGATGATTTCCTTATCAGGTATGGATTGTTTGGATTTTACAGGTGATGTATGAATTTTATTTTTAGAATCTTTTCTATTGGTATCTATAATTTTCGATTCTAGATTATCATGAATTCCAAGTTGTTGATTTTTGAAATTTTCAAAAGCTAGGAAATCATCAAAACTGATATGATTATTAAAATCATCAAGTGTATATTCTGTACCGAAGATTTTCAAATTATCGAAATTTTTTATAACTGAACGAATAAATTTAAATAAATTATCAAATCCTATATCATCATCATCCGATGACATTGAATTTAAAGATTCTTCATTATCAGTGTATAAAATTTTGGTAAATGAAAGTATCAATCTAAGCGATTGTCTCTCTATTGATTTTAAATGATTTTTCGCATTAGGTTCAAGTACATAAGTTTCATTCTCCAACTTGATTGATAAAAATTTAAATAATTTGAAAAGTTTAATGATGATATAAGCATTATCATATTTATTATTCCCATTATTATTGTTATTATTATTACTATTTGAATTATTCTCTGAATTATCGAAATCTACTAATGGATGTTTGTAGATCAATAGTTCATCAAGGAAACTATTTACTTGAGATAAATTATTGAAATCAACTGAATATTTCAATAATAAATCTAATGGAATCAAAGGGAATTTTGAGTTGGATAGTTTCAGAATAAACTTAACTATAATCATATAATGTTCTAAGAATGAATAATCTGATAAAAAGATCAATTGATCACGTTTCAAACAATCAGATAAAATATCTATAGCAATTTTAGTTTCATTAGATAATTTCGAACATTGAATGATTGTTAACCAATCAGTATTTGATAATTTAATATCGAGTGATTTGTTTGATAAATATGCTATTAAATTATTGAATATTCTAGAGAATTGATTGAAAGGTAATGAATTCAGGATTTGATTTGAGTTATTCATAGAATAAATAGTTAAAGGACGTCCATAAATTGGATTAAAATGTCTATTAATGATAATTTTGCTATTTTTGTATTGAATTTTATCAATTATATAAGTATGTAAGGATATTGGTATTTTAGTTATATCTATGTATCTTGATAATACAGTTAAATTTTCACAACTAATAATGATTGGACTGAATGTGAGTTTACTGTTTGAGTAAAATTTTGTGAAAATGTCAATTATTGGTTTCAATATCCAATTAGAATGAATAATGTATAATTTCTTCAAATATTTTTTAGATTCATTAGGTATCAGTTTTAAGATTTTCATAATATTCAAAGGGATTTTCAGAGTTGAAGGATCTAGATTGGAATTTAACGTAGAAGTGGATGAAGATGTGGAAGTGGAGTTTGTATTTGTATTTGAGTTTGAATTTGAATTTGTATTTGTATTTGAACTTGAATGATCGTTTTCATTATACAATGATTGATAGAATCCATTAGTAAATAATAAAAGACAATGATCATTATTTGGGATTTTAGAAATAATTTTATCTATAAATTGAGCTACTCTTTTATCATTATTATTACCGGTTATAATTGATGATGGAAGGAATGTAGTATCAAGGACATATATTGGATAATTAGTTTCAGGATCAAAAGTAGCTGTACGATAATAACAGCGATCGGTGATGGTCATCCTGATAAACTATAATTCAATGGATTAGATATTGATTTTCAAATGAAGATATACAGTAATTTTGAAATCAACAATGATAACTCTTTCTTTCTTTTTTTTCTCTGAATATTTACAATTTATCAAAAAGAGACACTTTAGTGAGATTGATTCATTCCTCACTGTCTGTGTAAATATTATAGTTTTTATATGAGAATTGCATATAATTGTTTTGATTTTCTTAAAAAGGAAACTTATATCACGTGATCATATCGGAAATTATGTTTTGTTTCCCCGTCGTTGAATTTTCCGCGGAAAAAAAGATAGTGCAAGAAATATTTAATTCCACAATTTCCTGAAATTTTTTTTCACAGAAAATTTTTTTGTTGGGCAGAATCGCATTTTTATTCGCATTTTTATTCGGAAGGGAGCATAAAACGGTCGATCCTAAGTAACTCCGAAGGCTCAAAAAGATTTTTTTCAAGGTTCGATAGATGATAGTATATTTATTTATTTATTTTGTTGATTTTTTATTTTTTAAAAAAAAAATAAGATAGAAAGACTATATGTAAAGTAGTAAAGAAGTAAAGTAGTAAAGGATTGGAATATTTATTTGATTGATAAAATATTCAAATCATGGTAACATAACATGATGAATAATAATAAAGGTGAAAAGAAGAAAAAGAATAAAAGAGTAGAAGGGTAAAAGAGTAAGAAAAACAAAGAAAAACAGAAACATAAATACAATAGAAATAACAAGTAAATCAATCAATGAACCAATAAATCAATAAATCAATAAATCAATAAATCAATAAATCAATAAATCAATAAATCAATAAATCAATAAATCAGTAGTAAATATTTAATTATTTAGATTTTTCCAGATTTTCCTTTTCAGATTTTGCCAAGTATTCTAATTGACTTGAATATGTATTTCCTGAAGCACCTGAATCTTTAATAACTGCAACTCTTAAAGTTGATAATAAGTTATGAGCAGCATTAGAATGTGCATAAACACCACCATTAAATGCAACAGTTGCATCTTTACCGAAAGAAGTTCTAACTAATGCTTGACCACCAGGATGTTCAGTTAAGAAAGATGAACAATCATGAACTATACCTGAAATAATGATTAAACCTTTCTTATTTTTAGCATTTTCATTAAATTCTTCCTTTGTCCAAATTGGTAATTCAGAAATTTGAAGACCCCAATCTAATTTTGATCTCATTTCATCTAATTTTTTCTGCTTTTGTTGTAAAATACCTTGATCAATTGCATTTTGAGAGAATTTTTTCAAATTATAAGCAAGACCAACTTTTGAAGCACAATAAATTAAAACTTTAGTTGGATCATATTGATACCATTTAAGAGCATTTCTATAATCTGAAGGAAATTCATGATGGAAATTATGATAACCTTCACCAAATGTAACTAAAGCAGTTAAGACATGATCTCTTGGAGTTCTTCTATCATCAAAAGGTTGTTCACCAATCCAATGAGCTAAAGAATTAACACAAAAAGTTGCTTGTTGGATTGCAAAAGATTTAAGTAAACCTGCATAAATGAAACCACCCCAAAAATCATTGAAAAAATATTTTGAAACTAAAGCAGGGAAAATAACAGCCATAAAAATCATAATTGAAAGATAATGTCTATGTTGAACTCTTACAATCCAATCATCAACTAAATCAGAAATATCTGCTCTTGCTTTATATTTTGGATTTGGAACTAATAACATCCAACCAATATGAGAATACCAAAAACCTTTCCTTGCATCATAAGGATCTCTATTTGTATCAGTATATCTATGATGAATTCTATGAGAATGACCCCACCATTTAATTGAACCTTCAATTGCTGAAGCACCAAATAATGCGAAAAAGATTTTTAAAGGATCTTTTGCATCATAAGCTCTATGAGACCATAATCTATGATAACCAGCAGTAATTGATAAACCTGATAAACAAAATAATAATATACCAAGAGATACTGTTTGAATTGTTGGTTTAATCCAATAAGAACAACATATTGCAATTATTGGGAAAGCTAAAACTAACATAAAATTTAACCAATTAATATGTTTATACCAATTTTGTCTTGTCCAAGGTTTTTCACTAATATGTTTTTCCTTTTCATATTTTAACCTTAATTCTTTATCCCTTTTCAAAACTTCAGCAACTGAATCTTTAGCTAATTCTTCAGCTGTAACAGTTGTCATTGCCTTTGTACCCATCAGACGACCACCAATACCTGAAGCAACAATTCTTTTTGTTTGCTTATTAGTACCTGCAGCAACTGCATTAGCTTCTGTTATATCAACCGAATCCATTGTTTTCGAATGAGAAGACTGATTAAAAGAAGTAAAAGTAAAATAGAAAGTTTAGAAGTTAGATTGGAAGAAAAGAAAAGAAATGAAATGAAATGAAAAAAAAAAATGAAAAGAAAAGAAAAGAAATAAAATCAGTGGAAGATGGCACTCTTTTTATCAGATATATTAATCAGACAGGAGTGAAATAGAAATAGAAATTTCAGCGAGATGATGGGTGGATGTGCCCAACAATAATTTTTCTCAATTTGAGTAAAGTGAGTAAAGTGAGTAAAGTGAGTAAAGTGAGTAAAGTGAGTGGAGAGATTTTATTTTCTTAGTTTTACTTTTTAAACTTATATCAGTCACGTGCATTTCACGTGATGTGGGTATGGTTTCAATATCACGTGTATTGCACGTGACGTATGCAAGTTTTAACATCACGTGTACTTCACGTGACCGTCTTTTTCTCTTTTCTTTTTTTTTTCAATTGTCTGATTTTTCTTTCTTTTTTTAATGACGATAAGATGACGTGTGCTGCAAAATAAAAAAAAAAATTAAAAAAAAAATAAAAATTTTTACCCTTTTCATATTATAACAATACAGAAAGACAGATTCATCATTTAAAATTTTGAATGACAATAGAAATAGAAATGGAAATAGACATAGAAATAGAATTAGAAATAGTAATTGCTTTTAATAAATGACGGTATCTTTATTTTAATTTATTGTATAGTTTGTAGTTTGTATTTTTTTTTCCCCTTTATACTTCTTTCTTTCTTTCTTTCTTTCTTTCTTTTCATCTTTTTTTTTTTCCATCTTTTATATGGGAAAATGCCAATTGCAGTATTTGGGTCAATTAATCACGATCAAGTAACACGTACTAAAAGATTTCCTAATCCGGGAGAAACTGTTATCGGTGAATGTTTTGAATCTCATCTTGGCGGTAAAGGTTTCAATGAAGCAATTGCTTGTGCTAAATTATTAAAACCTGAAGATAAATTCACAGTTTCTTTATTTGGTTGTATTGGTAATGATTTAATTAAAGATAAATTTATTGATTATTTAAATAAATTTAATGTTAATATTAATAATTTAACTATATTAGATAATATAACAACTGGTACTGCAACTATTATAGTTGAAGAAGAAGAAAATAATCAAGGTGATATAATTAGCGCTGAAAATAGAATTATAATTACAAGAGGTGCTAATAAATATTTTGATCCTCCATTATCTTTATTAGATGAATTCTTTAATGCTTCAAATTATAAAGAATTACATGATTCTATAGATGATCCAAAATTACCTTCAAATTTACATTCTCATTCAACTAAACCTTTAAATAATGAAGAAATGGCTAAAACTGAAGATATTAATCCTCATCCACCTGCTAATATTCATTCTCATGGTTCTATTAATTCATTATTAAATGATTCTTCATCAAATGGTGCTTTAATCAATAAAAATGGTTCTTTAATTCATAATTGGTCTGCTTCAGGTACAGATCTTTCCAATAATTATTACTCAACTGATAATAATCATTCTCATACAACAAAACCAATATCTAAAAATTCAATTGATTCAAAAGGTTCTTTTATCCATTCTCATAAAGTTAATGATATAATGTCTTCTAAAATTACTGGTTCTTATAGAGATAATGATTCTTCAATCCCTTCAGATCTTCATTCACATTCTTCACATACTAAAATGGAGACTCTAACTTATCCTTCTCCTAAACCTTCAAATTTACATCTAAATTTAAATTCAACTTCCGATGCTACTTCAAATTCAATTTCAAATTCAATTTCAAACTCCATTTCAAACTCCATTTCAAACTCCGTCTCTGATTTTGTTTCTAGTTCTAGTTCAATTACACCAAATCGTAATTCAACAACTGTAAGACCAACTTCGAATTTAAACCTTACAGCGCAACATCGTCTTACAAATGTATCCTTCTCAATTGGTGGTACATCAGCACATTCATCAACAATTTCATTAACACCAAGTCAATCATATATTTTGAATAATGTTAAAAATAATATTAAACGTTCTCAAAAAATTCAAACAGACTTGAAATATGTTGCTATAATTCAAAATGAAATTACTGATCCTTATAAGATAATCAATCATTTAAGTTTAAATTATGAAAATGTAGATATTTTCTACAATCCTTCACCATTACCTAATAAAAGTATTGATTTTAATGAAAAATTATTAGATTCATTACATAAATCAAAGTATATTATTGTTAATGAAACTGAATTGAAATTATTAGTTGATAATTATCATCATAGTCCTGAAAGATCACCAATGACATTATTACAAGATAAATCTAACTATGAACCTAATAATAAATATGCCAATGTTGTAAATGAGAATATCAATGGATTATCTAAATTTCGTACAATTGTCACAAATGGTACTATTGTTGTTACTTTAGGTAAATATGGTGTTTTATTCTCACCACCAGGAGAATTCAACTATCATTATGTACCAGCAGAAGATATTGGTAATGAAGTAGTTGATACAACCGGTGCTGGTGATACATTTTTAGGTGCATTAGTTACATCATTATATCGTGATGAAGAATTGGAGAATAGTATTAAATTTGCCGTTAAAGCATCTGCAGAATGTGTTAAAAAAAGAGGTGCTGCTGAGAGTATGCCATTATGGAGAGAAGTTGAGAAAAGAGGTTGGGTATTATAAGTTAATGGTTAGTAGCTTTATTTTTTTTTTCTATTTAAAACGTAATATCGTATAATCAAAAAAACAAAAAAAAAAAAAAAAAAACGATGAGTTTTTCATTTCTATTTCAATTTTTCTTTTTTTTTCGGAGTTGGAAAAAAAAAATCTCGGAGTTGAAATTTTTTTTTCATCTTCAATTCTGGAAATTTTAATTAATAAGAACAGAACAGGATATTCTTGATATAAGTATATAATATCAATATTGATCAATGGTATTCTGTTGAATCATAATAAGGATAAAAGAGACATGCATTGATGTTTTATCTCTGCCCTGATATGTGTGGATCTATGAGATGATTATTGATTCATTCCTTTTATAGTTTCTTTACTTTTTTTCTCTTATATTTCCAAATCAAGGTAATAAGATGTCTTTTCACAATAATGAGAATCAAGATAATTCATTAGATCAATACATTTCCATGGATATCGATTTAGAAATGGAATTAGGTATGGGGTTTAATATGGAAAATAACAATGGGAATTCAATTGATAGAAATGAAGAATATCACAGATCAACAAATGGTATTATGAATTGGAATGAATTTATTGGAGAGGTTGATAATTTTGAAATAAGTAATGAAAATGACAATGTTTATAATAATATTAAGCCTGAACCATTGGAATTGAATGGGAGAGTACGTGGTGGATCAATTAATAATGGTGGATTGATCCAAAGTCGTCGTTCTTCTGATAATGAATCAAGTATTTTCAGTGCTTTGAGAAGTGAAAGTATTGAAGTAACTGATGTGGATATGCAAAGTGCAATGAATATTTTAACTAGTGAATCAAACTTTAGAAGTTGGAATTTGGATGTTGGTGATGTTAATTATAACTTTAATGCGATTCCAATTGATAAAATCGAGTATTATGAAGATGCTATTGAGAATGAATCACTGAAAAAGGAAGAAACTATGAATGAAAGGGAAATTATAGTAGTTGATGACGATGATGAAGGTGATGTGGAAGAGGTGGAAGAGATAGAGCAAATGGATGAAAATGAAGATATTGAATTAGATGATGGTGATGATGGTGATTATATGGAAGAAGGAGATGACAATTTAGTAGTATTAGGCGAAAAAGAAGAAGAAGGAGGAGGAGGAGAAAATGAAGAAACACTGGAATACACAGAAGAAATTAAAGAAGAAGTTAGAGAAGATAGTTTCACCAAAATAAAACGGTCATCACCAATAAAGGAGAGGAGATATCCTATTGTTTATTCACAAGATCATATTGAACGTACAATCCATTATTTTTCCAAATATCGTGCATATAGATCTCAATTGGGATTACCTTTAATATCTATACCATATATTGAAAAGATAATAGTACAAATTGATCCGACTCTTCGTATTGTTCCCGAAGATCTTTGGAAATTCAACTATTTAATGTATCAATTACCAAATAATGCTCAAAGTAAGAAATTTGTACTTGAGAAACTTCAACCTGATAGCAAATGGAGATATTATGAGAATTTAAATGATCAACCACATTATAGTATATCCAAATGTGGATTTTTACCATTCCGTCATTTAGGACAAGTTGGTAATTTTTATGAACCATTTATTTTAAGAGAGAGACGTAAAGATGGATCAATAGTTGATGAAAAAGAAATAAGATATCGGGAAATGAGATATACTGGAGGTAAGAATAAAGATGATGGATTATATCATGTTGAAGCAATGTGTCCATATTGTCCAATTAATCCTACTACTTATAATCATATTGATGATTATTTTTATGGTCGTAATGATTCTGAATATTTACATCATATTACAAAACACCATGGAGTTTTCTCTGATGGTTCAGAACACGATATGCCAGAATTTGTTGTTGAAGATGATAATGGTAAATTTTTCGCATATTGTGGTCAATGTAAAATACTTGTTAAAATCAAGAAAATTGATCAAGATAGTAAATGTGATGGTAATAAATTTCTTGGATATCTGAGACATTGTCTTACACATTCGTTGCACAGTAAAAATGGTAAAGGTGAAAGTAGAGCAGATAGAAGAGAACGTATAATTCATGCTTCTGGTCAAAGAAAAATTATATATGAATGATTGATAGTTAAGTAATATATATATATATATATCTGTAGTATTATATGTGATAATAATTGTAATAATATTTCTATAAAAAAGTTTTTTATTTTTTCAAGAACGGGATGTATTCTGGTTACTTGATGTGGGTGATGATGTAGGTGAAGAAGTGGGACTATTTGATAAACTATTTGATTTACTATTGGATAAACTATTCGGGATATGGAACCGTACAGGTAAACCTGATGATTGATTAATACTTTGATTTAAAGTATTAGAAGTTTTCTGAGTATTGGGAATATTTGAAATGTTAGGGATACTGGGAATAGAAGGGATATTCGGAAAATCGGAGATATTCGGAATATTAGGGACACTATGGACATTGTGAATACCCGATATACCAGATATACTAGGGAGATTAGTGATACTAGATATACTTGGTATACTAGGTATACTTGGGATATTATGAATGGTTGAAAGACCCGAAAGTGAAACAGGAGGAGGTAAATTTGTCATTGAAGATATACGTTCAATTGAAGGTAAATTGAAATGATCAGATAACGAAGGTAATGATTTTGTATATGGAATTGGGGGAGATCTAAATGGTGCAATGAGAGATAATGCAGCATGAGCTTGTTGGGAAGCATCTGAAGGATTTATTGAAGTATTTGTAGAGAAATCTAAATTTTTCAATGAGGTAACGTTTGTTGAAGATGGGATAGATGATATACTACTATTTGAAGGAGGTATATAATTTGTAGTATTAAGAGATAAATTAAATTCTACATTATTGTCATCTTTAACCTTTTTCTTTCTTATACGACCTGATATATGAGTTCTTGAATGTCTAGTAAGTTCATCTGAACGAGAGAAACGTTTAAAGCAACCTGGATAAGTACAACGATGAGGTTTTTCACCTGTATGAGTTCTAATATGTCGAGTTTGATGTTCAAGACGAGAGAATGCTTTATCACAAAGTGGACAATGATAAGGTCTTGGATTTGAAGTTGAAGTTCGAGGCATTGTAGATAATAGGCGATATAAGGACCATGGAACTGATAACAGATCTTGTCAAAGTTAAATGAAGAAAAAGAACAGAAGAAAAAAAAAGGTAAAAACAACCACACAAAGTGAAATTGAAATTGTAATTGAAATTCAAACTTCAAACTTCAATTCAGATTAAAATGTCTCATTCATCATGATCATTGCAAAAAAAAAAAGTACCCCACAACAAAGGAGAAAAAAACTAATAAAAAGACGGGGAAATCTGGGGAATTAGAGGGAAAAAAGAGGGAAAAAGAGCCGACCATTACCGCCCCAAAAAAAAAGACTAAAAAGACAATCGACCCGTCGATCCAAAAGAATATGATAATAAGGAAGGCTCATGGCTGAAGAAATTGTAAGTTAAAGGATAATTAACAACGGCTCATCATTTTAAGGGTAGATGCTATAAAAGGAGACATGAATTCCTTTTTATCTTCCATCTTCCATCTTCCATCTACACTCTTTTTCCTTTCTTCATTTCCTTTTTATTTTGATTTTATCTTGCTTTGAAATAAAAGATATCATATTATAATTAATTCCGAAATTTCCGACATTCATCCACTTAATAAATAAATAAATGAATGATGACACATTTCATTTTTTTTTTTCATTTTTTTTATTTTTTTTAATTTTTTCCCATTATTTCCTACGCCAACAGCCCTCCGGAATATTTTTTTGGCTTTCTCTATTTCTCTACTTTTCTACTCTTAAATAGCAATTTCTCTTAGTTTTTTTTTTTCCTTTTTTTCTTGTTCTTTTCTGCCCTTTTATTATAAATTATTATTCTGCATTTTGTATTATCTTCTACCCTTTTTAAATTATCTTCTCTTTGATTTATCTTCTTATAACATCTAAATTAAACAATTAGAAGAAATGTCTGATATTGCCACAAAAGCTGTCAACACTATTAGAGTCCTTGCAGTTGATACTGTTGCAAAGGCCAATTCTGGTCACCCTGGTGCTCCAATGGGAATGGCACCTGCTGCTCATGTTTTATTTTCTCAACTTAGAACTAATCCTAAAAATCCTGCTTGGATTAATAGAGATAGATTTGTTTTATCAAATGGTCATGCTGTAGCTTTACTTTATGTTATGCTGCATCTTATTGGTTATCCAATTTCAATGGATGATTTAAAACAATTTAGACAACTTGATTCTAAAACTCCTGGTCATCCAGAATCTGAAACTCCTGGTATCGATGTTACAACTGGTCCTTTAGGTCAAGGTATTTCAAATGCTGTTGGTATGGCAATTGCTCAAGCAAATTTTGCTGCTTTATATAATAAACCTAATTATACAATCTCTGATAATTATACTTATACTTTCTTTGGTGATGGTTGTATGATGGAAGGTGTTGCATCTGAAGCTTGCTCATTAGCTGGTCATCTGCAATTGGGTAATTTAATTGCATTTTATGATGATAATAAAATCTCAATTGATGGTTCAACTAATATGGCATTTACTGAAGATGTTTCTAAAAGATTGGAATCATATGGTTGGGAAGTTATTAATGTTGAAAATGCAGATTCCGATTTCAAGGCTCTGGAAAATGCAATCAGTTTAGCAAAAAAATCAAAAAATAAACCAACTTGTATTAAAATGACTACTACTATTGGTTATGGTTCACTTAATGCAGGTACTTCAGGTGTTCATGGTTCTCCACTTAAACCTGATGATATCGCTCAATTGAAGGAAAAATTCGGTATGGATCCAACTAAATCATTCAATGTCTCTCAAGATGTTTATGATTATTATTCAAATATTGCCAAAAGGGGTGAAGAATTAAATAAAGAATGGGATCAATTATTTGCAGCATATTGTGAAGAATATCCTCAAGAAGGTATCGAAATCTCTAGAAGATTAAGAGGTGAATTACCTTCTTCTTGGAGTGAATTATTACCTGTTTATTCATCCAATGATAAACCTTTAGCTTCAAGAAAAATGTCTGAAATTGTTCTGGGTAAATTAGAACAAGCATTACCTGAACTTATTGGTGGTTCTGCTGATTTAACTCCTTCTAATTTAACTAGATGGACTGATGCAATTGATTTCCAACCTCCTTCTTCTAAATTAGGTGATTATTCTGGTAGATATATTAGATATGGTGTTCGTGAACATGGTATGGGTGCAATTATGAATGGTATTGCTGCATTCGGTGCTAACTATAAAGCATATGGTGGTACTTTCCTTAACTTCGTTTCTTATGCTGCTGGTGCAGTAAGATTATCAGCACTTTCTGGTCATCCTGTTATTTGGGTTGCTACTCATGATTCTATCGGTTTAGGTGAAGATGGTCCAACCCATCAACCAATTGAAACTTTAGCACATTTCAGAGCAACTCCAAACTTAATGGTTTGGAGACCAGCAGATGGTAATGAAGTTTCTGCAGCTTATAAAGTTTCATTAGAATCTACTTCAACTCCTTCAATCATTGCACTTACAAGACAAAATCTTCCACAATTGGAAAATTCATCAATTGAAAAAGCTTCAAAAGGTGGTTATATTGTTTATGATACTAAAGATGCAAGAATTATTTTAGCAGCAACAGGATCAGAAGTTTCACTTGCAATTGATTCTGCTAAAAAATTATCTGCTAATGGTATTCCAACTCGTGTTGTTTCTCTTCCAGATTTCTTTACATTTGATAAACAATCAACTAACTACAAGAAGAGTATTTTCCCAGATGGTATTCCAGTTATCAGTATTGAAGTTATGTCTACTTACGGATGGGGTAAATATGCTCATGCTCATATCGGTTTGGATAGATTTGGTGCATCTGCTCCTGCTCCACAACTTTTTGCTAAATTCGGTTTCACCGTTGAGGATGTCGTTTCCAAAGTTACTAAGGCAGATGCTTACTTCCAAAATAAGGATGTTCTTTCAAGATTAGATGCTCCATTCTAATTATGAAGTATTTTATTTATTTAAGTAGTTTATTTAAGTAATGAAGTAATTTATTATGACAAAAAAACAAAGAAAGAGAAAAAAAGAGAGAAAAAGAGAAAATAGTGATACTTTCTCACAATTTTCTCTTTCATGTCAACACTATTTTCTTTGTCTTTCGTCGTTAATTATTTTTAACCTACATGAAAAAGTTCTGGACACATTGTTATCGAAAAGATCAACAGGTTATTGTTTCTTCTTCTTCTTCTTTCCCTTCTTCTTTCTTCTATCTTCATCAATATGTCACATAATAAATCCCATGCTACTACAGCAAGAAATAAGGCTAAACTTCAAAGTCTTTTAAATGATCCTTTGAATAAACACTGTGCAGATTGCAAAACATCACGTAATCCTCGTTGGGCGTCATGGAATCTAGGTATTTTCATCTGTATTAGATGTAGTGGTATTCATAGATCATTAGGAACACATATTTCTCGTGTTAAGAGTGTTGATTTGGATTCTTGGACAGATGAACAAACACAATCGATGTGTGACTGGGGTAATGAACGTGCAAATAACTATTGGGAGGCGAAATTACAACCAAGATCAAATGAAGAAGCAGCAATTGGTGGATATGTACCTTTGGAAAGTAAAGTAGAAAGTTTCATACGTACAAAATATGTTTTAGGTAAATGGAAAGATGATGGAGAGAGAATTCCAGGAAGGTATGAGAGGAAAATCAAACAGAATCTTGAAGGAACTACAAATGTAACTGTGAAACAACCAGATTTACTGATTGCAGAACCTGTAGTGGAATCAATGAAAACAGTACAGGAACCAAAAATCTTATCATCTAGTACAGGTAGCTCACCGTTATCATTGTTAGAAACAGGAAAATCTAGACCTGATTTGAAGAAAAGTATTCTCAGTTTATATTCCACTCCATCAAGTAGTAAAATTTCAGTTCAATCTTCACCATCAATTCAATCGGTGCCATCAATTCAAAATTCTACATCTATTCCAATTGCACCATCGATTCAAACTTCAACATCGATTCAATCTTCAATCGTTGATGATCCATTCAAAAATGTCTGGAATTAAATATTTTATATTATACAATATATTTAGTAATATTATATGTAGACTCTCTCATTACTAGGCTTTATCAGATTTGAATATATATATATATTCGATATATATAAAGTGAGAGGAGTTAATGATTGCAAAGAGAGTATTATATTAGATAGATAAATCAATTTATCTATTCAATCTCTTTTCTATATCAACGACATCCATATCAAGCAATTTGGCAATATTGTTCTTCACTTCCTCATTCAAAGTATAAAACTTCCCAACTAAATCACCATCAACACACCCCTTTTTAGGGACATAGTAACTACGAAACTTGACAACATCACGATCTACAATATCACTGAAGACTTTCCTCATTCTATTCTCTAATTCTCTGAAGAAATTGACCTCCTTCATTGTCTTCATTGCTGTCAATTCACCAATCCCACCATTGACACCACTCCATACAATACATTCATCACCACCAGCAGTAAGTTTTCCACGGACTAACCCAGTTATCACATCTCCAACGTATATATTCATCAACATTTCTAATTTAACACCTTCAATTGGAACACGTAATACCGTCAACGTACCGAACTTATCCCCCACAATAACTGTATCATGATCTAAAATAACACTTCTTGTAATATGTCGTTGAATACAATCATCGAATAAATGTATAAACTTCATATTCATATTATCATATTCAATTACTCTAACACTTTCACGTATATCACTAACGAACAATCTTCTACCATGTGTTTGAATATCCACAATTTGTGTTACATTGAAATCTGACAATTTAATACCACATTTCCTCAAAACATGTTTCTTACCCAATGTATATATTCCCAACTCATCACCAACACCAAACAAAACATGATCTTGAAATGGTTGGATAGCTAACACAGGACGTTGGAAACTAGTTTTATGTAAATAAACTAAACTTCCATCTTCTTCAACATGATAAACACGAATAAAGCATTCATTGTTTTTCGATAATCCTTTGAAGTTCAAAATCGTGCTTACAAAAACGAAATCATCGAAATGACCATCATGTTCAACTTTTGCATAACCGATTTTGATTGCCATTTCTCCACCAAGTATTTCAATTGTTTGTCCAATAGCACATCTATCTGTTGAATAAACATGTATGCATGATCCGTATGAATCTAATTTATATGGATACATTCCTTCATCTATAACATCACATCCATATGTTATGATATTTTCTTTATCTTCTTCTTCTTCATCTTTGTCTTTAGTCTGGAATGGCGATTGTATGTCAATATCGCCACAAACAATATAGCTAATCCCTTGTCCATCAGATCCATCACACATATGACGTGGAGTGTATCGTAGTGGTACTGACTCGATATTCTCCAGCTTAACAACTCTACTAACAAATTCTTCAATATTGTCTTCCTTATCAATACCATTGAAAGACATTGATGCAATTGTTAATTTCTCACCATGCGTAAGAACTAAACCTTGTGGAACATCTGAAGAATGAAGTGTCGCAATAGATCCGTATGATTTCTCATATGTAATTGGTTCCCCATTATTCTCTTCATCCTCATCGCCATCTTCTTCAATAAATTTCTCTGGAATAGGAAGTGGAACTATTTCAATATCCTCCATAGTTGGCACAATCAAATATGAAAGGAGTGATCTAATAACAGCTATGGTAGCATATCCATAAGTACTGCTTATTGTAACTAAGGAAATGTTTAGTGATGATGATGTAATGAATTTGGAATGCATATTTATCAGTTTGCCATCGCCACCTAGTGTATATCGAATATAAACACCGTTGATCAAACCAACATGTACGAAAATAACATCGTGGAAAGTTGTTGTTGCAACTGAAACTGCATTACCAGGTAATTTGCAGGTATAGAGAGTGTCCAGTGTATTTTTCAAATCTGTGGAAACTACGTGAATTGAACCATCCTTACATGTAACAATCATGTATAATGCACGGAGTCTTTTTGGTGGGATGTGTGTAAAGCAAACGCTACTAATTGACGAGTTGAATTGTTTGTGTACTGAATATTCTATCAATGTATCGTTTTCAGATAACTCAAAATACACAATATCTCCGTTGGATAGTGAAAGTGCAACTTGTGTATTAGTACAAGCAGACAATTTGACTTCAATTCCAGGTGGTGGATTCCAATCAGCTGATTTTGTAACTGTATCATTATCATCATAAAAAATTTGTTTCATACCAGTTGCATGTATTTGAACAATAGATCGTTCACCAATTTGATGAACATTCAATGTAGTTACTGTATCTATAAACCCTGAATTTTCAGCTTCTTCAACCTCTTCACCAATTTGTAGAATAATTGATCCATCAAAAAATGAGAGAACTATAAATTTATCGTATTTATCATGTTTATGCATTTTACATGTAAATGCATTGAGAATAGTTGATGGTAATTCTTGTGTGACAATCTCAGTTAATGGTATATTCTTATGTAATATCTTCACCGATGAAAGTGAATTAACTCCTGATATAGTGTATAGCTCAGGTAAAGATGTGAGAAAATCACCTTTAGATAACCCCATTCCAATTATCGGATTTAGACTTTTATTTGTAGTCACTATTTTTATATTCCTCAATTTCCTAACATCTATTTCAATAGTTTCTTCGAAAACCGATTGCTCATCTGGAAAATCCTGTGAATTCCATTCCATTTCATCATCTCCATCACCTAATCTCTCAAATATGTACATATATTGATCTCCATGTTCACAATCGGCATATAAGTAACCACTTTTCAGAATTAAAATCGATTTGCATAGTGGGATAGTATCAAAGTATCTCAATCTTAGACATCGGATCATTCCAGGTCCCTTTGTGGCCTGGTTTGATTCATAATCTATAGTAAGCTTGAAGATATCACCAAACTGATTTTGTAGCAATATGAAAAATCCATTCTTCATTCGATGAACAACACTTGCAATAATGATAGATTTAACATTAGTAGCTTTTCTCATTGGAATGGAGAGGTAATGTGTTGGTTTAAAAGGACAATGATATTGAATCATCCCCTCTGAGCATAAAATAATACCACTTGGTCCATCATTAGCGCCAGGAACAGCGACTATATGATTTGATGTGAAATTGATTGTTTTGGATTCTATCAATATGATGTGGTTTAGCCCTAGATCGTATTCATAATGGTTCAACATTTTCCTCTCAGTGTTATACTCTATTTCTATAGCTGCAAATATTGGATTTTCATATCCGACATCGAGTGATTTAATATCATAAGTCAATATATCATTTCTATTCGCTTCAACTGGTGATGAAACGTGTATTATACTATCATCTTTCATCACTTTACATACAATTTTATTCCTCTCCAATGCAGAAACCATAATTGCACGACCTTTGAAATCAACACATGAATAGAATGATGGTGATAACCTTCTTAACCCGGTTTTATAGTAAACTTCGTTGGTAATAGTTATAAATTTTTCAGATGAGTTGTCATAACGAACCAATGATAATGTTCCACTATCCGATGTCAGTACAATAAAATTAGTTGATTCGTTTTCAATACATAATAGTGAAGCAGAGGCCAGATTGGCAAATACTTGTTGTGTGGTGATTCTTTGTAATGAATGTGTTGATTTATTGAACGTCCATAACTCTAATGATGTTTGTGTTACTCTAACAATTTCCTGAGATTTCTTCGCCCCAGTGAATGAACCAACAAGACTCACTAACGAAGCTCCAGGAGTTCTCACAGTCCTATGATAAGCTGCAAATGACGGGTTTATGTCCGTCATGTTTGATACTTGAGAAAGATACTGTTCGATTGGTAGATCAGCAAAATATTCAGATGTTAAAATTTATTTCGCTTAGTTACAATATTTTAACTTGCACATTATTATGGAAACCTTTGTGTTATTTATTTGCGAAATATGGCTATTGGAGTAATAATGGAGTTCACTGGATGAAAAATATGATGGATGTCATAGAAACTGAAGATTATCAAGTCTGTTTTAGCATAGTGTAACAATATAACATTATCTCTAAAATATAAAACACTTCAATGTGCTTTGAATTTAAAGACATGAATTCGATCATGTTTACCGTATTACATGATAGAATCATATAACTGCACACACATATCAAAGCACTAATGCTGCTCAGAATCGAACAAGTGAAAGATACAAACAGAATCTAACTGAGTGGTTAAATTGTATTTAAAACGTATTTGTTAGTTGATTGACTCTTGAGGACCTGAAAATTAGTAATACTAATCTGCCAATGAGGTAAAACTAACTAAGACAAAGCTTAACCATTACTACTAGCCCAAGTTATTCAACTGGATACTACAAAACTAACAAAACAATCATGTATTGTGTAAAAAGGTTTATAATTGTATGAATTATATCTCCCACGGGTAATACCGCATAATATATCAAATATTATATTTCAGTTCACTAATATCCAGAATATATAGATATTATAAACATTATTAGAAAATACCATTATCAATCCTAAAGAGATTATGATGTGTATGAAACAGTTGCAGAAGCATCAATCTGAAGAGCTACGCGAAATGGAAATAATTTTTTTTTTCTTTTGATTTTACAAGTTTCATTATTTACATGTTGGTGTTGATCCATTATTTACTTTGTGACTTTCTTTCTGACAAGAGAGACAATGGTGATGAAAAAGAACGGGAAAACCTCAAGTAAAAAAGCTTTGTTAAACTTGGAGTCAAAGAAAGTGGGACTGAGGAAAAATGATTCTATGACTGTTGGTAAAGATAGTCCTGTGAGTAATGACGAAAATGAGAATGATAACAATAACGATGAGAATGGTGATAATGATGACAGTAATGATAGTAATGATGATGATGACAGTGATGAAAATGACGATGAGGAAGAAGAAGAAGATAACGATGAGGAAGAAGAGGAAGAGGAGGAAGATGGCGATGGTGATATCGATCTTGCTATTAAAAAAGCTGATCAAAAGAAGAGTCCAACCAAAAAGCAAAATCGTCAATATCTTAATTTAATTGGAGAAATAAATAATGTAGAAGATATTAAAATGGCTATGAGGAAGGTCTTTAATGAGTCACAAACAACTGTTGCAGCACATAAGCGTCAATTAGCAATTCTACAAGCCATTATGTACCGTTCAATTGCATTGGAACTAACCTATGAATTTAATAAATTCTTCTGTTTCTTACTGAATAAAATATTACCATTGAAGAAAAATATTAAACCTGCTGATAAGGTTGTCAAATTTGTATCATCATTTTTTGATTTTGTGAACCCATCTAGTGAATCTACCAATAAAAATGCAAATAAATCTGTCAATGAAAATATACGTGGATTATCAAAGGAAAAATTGGAAGATATATATTCAGAATTTGTTGAACGTACACTGAAATACTTAATGAAAGGTTTGGTTGCTGCAAATAATACAGTCAGGTATAGAATATGTCAACTGTTATCCCATATTATAAGTAATTGTGGTGGAATGGATGAAGATTTATACAAATCATTATCGGATGAATTAACTGCTAGAATATACGATAAAGATCCAGCAGTGAGAATGAAGGCTATATCTGCCTTGGCATGTTTCCAAAATGATGACGGTGGTTCTTTATCATTAGCTGGTAAAAAGATTAGATTCATTATGCAAAATGATCCCAATGCAGAAGTACGTAGATCATGTTTGAAGCACATTGAAAAGAATAGGTTTACCGAACCATTCATTGTTGAAAGAGCTCATGATGTTGATAATACTAATAGGAGATTACTATTTTCAAAAGTTTTACCGAGTTATAACCTTTTCACAGATATAAGTCCTGGTAATAGGGAAAAATTACTTCAATGGGGGTTACGTGATCGAGATGAATCTGTTCGTAAAGCATGTGCTAACTGGTTAACAACCACATGGATGAATGACTTGGATAATAACATAGCGGAATTCATAAACCATTTAAATGTCATTGAAAATGATATATCAGATATTGCTGTTAGAACATTATTAGATAAAAGACCAACTATTGTTAAAGAAGTTAAGTTTACCAGTGAGTTTTTCAATGAATTGACACCTTCATCTGCTTTATTTATTCGAATAGTATTTGAGTATTGTCAAGATAATAAATTAATCAATATAATCGAAACCCAATTCTTAGAAGCTTCTGAGTTTGCTTCACTTATTGAAAAATACTTCAATTTGAGAACTAACAATTTAACTAAAATCAGTAATAATAGGGACGCAATTATTAAGAATCCAGAATATGCAAACGAGATTGGGATTGTTGATCCAGATGACTATAATTATATAGTTATGCAATTACTGAAAATTGCTGTTGATTATGATTATAGTGATGAATTTGGTAGAAATAAAATGTACACTATATTGAGAACTACATTGAGTAATAACACAGTTACAGAACCATTATTACCGTTACTAATGGAATGTCTTCGGAAACTAGCTATTAATGAGAGAGATTTTTGTCAAATGACAGTTGAAATTATCAACGATTTGAAAGATTCTGATTATGAAAGATTGATGGAAAGTAAGAGGAGAAAAGAATTGAAGGAAAAGGAAGAATTGAAAAAAGCTTCTGAATCAAGAAGGAAAAATAAACGTTATAATGGTATTACTGATGATATCGATGAGATTAGTGAAAAAGTGCAAAATATATTAAAAGATGATGGTGATATTTCAGATTCTGATTTTGATTCTGATGAAGAAAATTTTCATTCTGCTATTGGTGATATGTCAAGACAATCTATGATTGAAGCCAATAAATCAAGACAAGAAGAAATTGATCAAATAACAGTCTTATCACCAGCTATTTTAACAGATTGTTTGACCATCACCAAATGTATGTTACAATTAGTTTTCTCTCCCTTAAGAGAAAATATGTTATTGATTTCATTGCTCGATAATTTTATTGTACCATGTGTTAATCAGAGATCTGAGATTGAAGTACGAGAATTAGCATTAATTTGTCATGGACTCTGTGGTTTGTTGGATAAAGAAGTTGCAATTTCAACAATGGTTGTTGCGGGTATTTTTGTTACAAGAAGTGATCATGAATCATTTGTAGTTGCAGGTTTGAAAGTTATTGGTGATTTATTAACGACTCATGGATTGAGTATTTTACAAAGTGATAATCAGAGAAGTATAGATTCCATGGCTGTTGCTAAGGTATTCTATCGTACTTTGAAAGATGAAAGCAAACCAGAAGCACAATCAGTAGTTGCTGTTACATTATTCAAACTTTTCCTTTGTGGAGTTATTACAGATCATGAACTATTTGAAACAACATTATTGACATACTTCAATCCAAAAGTTAATAAGAATTTACCATTAAAGCAATGTTTATCTTTTTGTATTCCTACTTATGCATTTTCACGTGCCAATCATCAAGAGTTAATTGCAAGTATTGCTAATGATACAATAACAAGATTATTCAAAGATTGGGAATCCATATCGAGATATAACGAAGAATTAGAATTAAAAAAGCCAGTTACAGCCTCATTTATCATAGATAATTTTCTTTATTGGACTGACCCATATAATTTGGCTGTTGGAGATGAGGAAGAAATGGAGAGCAGTTCAGTACATTTAGATTTTGGAATTCAATTGATGAAATGTTTGAGGAATTATGATTATCATAATAAGATTCATAAGATGTTATATAAACCTATCATTAGATCATTAACCAAATTGACATTTACATCAAAGGCTGATATCAACAAGTTGAGAAGATTTCGTGAATGTTTTGACGATGAAAGGTTATGTCAAGGTGATTTGAATGAAGTTTTGAACTCAGATTTGATCTGTAAAAACTGTTTTCTAAAGGCACATACATATATTGAAAAGTGTTTGAAAGAAGCTGAAGCGAATGCTGTTGTGAAGAAGGAGGATGAAAAAACACAAGTTAAAGAAGATAATGATGATCATGTAGAAGTGAATGGAGAGAATATAAAGAGTGGAGAGAAACAAGAATTGTCCAGATTTTCGACACCAGATTTTGATAACCCAGAAGCACAGTCAAGTATGGTTGAAGGTCTTGAAGACAGTGATGATGGATCAAATCATTTATCTGAAGATGGTATGAAATCTACAATAATCGATAATGAAGGAATCAAAGAAATCGAAGAAATCAAAGAGGATATAGAAGAGGAGAAAGTGAAAGAGAAAGTGGAGAAAGGGTTAAAGAAAGATGATGATGATGACGATGATGATAATGATAATGATTGTATTGAACTAGTTAAAGAAGTGACTTTAGAACATCCACAAATTAGAACAATACAAATCAAACAAGAGAACACAGAAATCAAATCGAATCTGTCATTATCTAAATCCAAAAAAATATCAAAACAGAGAAACTCACAACACAGAGTAGCTGAGTTCAACAAACAACGAGTGGACAAGCCAAAGAAGAAACAAAGCAAAGCAAAGAGTAAAAGAAAAGTTTTCAATACCAAATCAGTGTCCAAAAGTGACACATCTGAAATTATCTTGTTAGACTCTGAGTAATAGATAGTATATGACTCATATATGATTATTCGATATATATATAAATCTTTCTATTCAATCAATTGAATTATTTCAACAAATAATTGTGAAATTGTTAATGAAAAAATAGCCGGAAATTCATCTTCCTCATTCTTCGTTAATTTATTTTTAATCCTCTTTTTTTTTTCATTATAAAAGGAAGAGTGTTTCCCGCCTTTTCCCCCCATTTCCTTTTATCTTTTCTGCAAAGTTATTAACTGTACATTCTTCTCTTAAAGCAAAGCAAATATGGGTCTCTCATTTCAAGCATCTAATGCTATTACTTATCTTTCATATGGAGCTATGCTTGTTTCTGGTCTTGCACTTGCGCTTCACCAGTATAAAAAATCCAAAGGTGAAGCCTTTCTTTCATCAAATGGTTCTGCAACTGGTTTACCATTAGCTCTTAATTTTATTGCATCAGGTTAGTATTTTGTTTATCAACTTTTTAAAAAACGAAACAGAAGCATAAACAAAAGGATAGTTTTCAACACCTCTTTTCTTCAACAACGATATCATCAATAAGGAAAAAGATAATAGTATGATATAATATAATAATCTTCAAAGATTCTACTAACTTAACCCTCCAAACATTGATTTATATTTTATACCTTTTTTCAGTACAATATAGATAAACGGGTGCCATTGAGCTGAGATTATACCGTTTAACTCGATCAAGTTAACACTTGCGGGAGGATTATCGTATATTGTTGAATAAAAGGTTGATTCTTTTCTTTTATTTTATTCACATAATTGGAAAGTGATTGCTGAATTTTTTATATTTGACGATCAATTTACAATTTTGTGATTTCATTCATTTGTTCGGTAAATATGAAGCATAGTGTGCATAGTTTTAGTTCAATATTGTGTGGAATGTGGTTTATTTACCAATATTTCAAGTTTTTTGTATTGATCGATCAACCATGCAATATGTTTCATATTTGCATTTTTTGGAATACGTGTTTTACTAACATTACTCAATCTCTTCTTTTCTGTTTTGTCCGATAGCTATGGGTTGTGGTATTTTATCAACTTATTCACAAATTTCCAACATTGCTGGTATTCAAGGCTTACTTGTTTATGTCTTTGCTGGTACTTTACCAATTATCATGTTTTCATTTTTTGGTCCAATGGTTAGAAGAAGATGTCCCGATGGGTTTGTTCTCACTGAATGGTGTAATCAAAGATATGGACCAATTATGGGGTTATGTTTATCAGCTGCTACTGTTTTAACTCTTTTCCTATTCATGGTGTCAGAATTAACTGCTGTTGGTAAAGCAATTAATTTATTGACAGGTTTGGATTCAACTCCTGCTGTTGTGGTAGAATGTATTGTTACTACAATCTATACTTCAATTGGAGGATTTGCAGTTTCATTTGTTACTGATACATTTCAAGCCATATTTGTTTTAATTCTTGTGGTTATCGGTGTTATTGGTTATGCAACTGAAATTCATATCAATCCAACACTTAAGGCAGAAACATATTCTGAAATGACTGGATCCAACAAACTAGGTTGGATGATTTTCTATATTCTTAATGTTGCAATCTTAACAAATGATATGTTTATGGCAGGTTTTTGGTTACGTACCTTTGCAGCTAAAACCGATAAAGATTTATATATTGCTACAGGTGTGGCATCAGTTGTTATTATGATCATTTGTACATTGGTTGGATTGCCTGGTATTCTTGCTGTTTGGAATGGTACGTTGACAGTTAGTGATCATGAAGGATCAATGGCATTCCTCATTCTAGTTTCTGATATGCATAATTGGGTTATTGGAGTTATTCTAATTTTCATAATTTGCCTATCTACATGTACGTTTGATTCACTTCAGTCGGCAGTTACATCAACAATATCTAATGATGTTTTCAGAAATAAATTTCCGATTTTTTACTCAAGAGTTTTGGTGGTTTTGATTATGGTTCCTGCTTTAGTTGTTGCAATCAAGTGTTCTGCTAATGTTTTACAGATTTATTTTATTGCAGATTTACTATCGTCAGCTATTGTCCCTATCATGTTTCTAGGATTATCCAAACACTTTTACTTTTTACGTGGTTTAGATGTCATTGTTGGTACTTTGAGCTCATTATTAGCTGTTTTCATATTTGGCTGTATCTATTATGATAGTGCTAAGGAAGGTGGTTTATTATTGTTGGTCATCAATGGTGTTTACACTGAAGATGATTGGGGTGCTTTTGGAGCATTTGTCATTGCACCTGTTGGATGTGTCATTTTCGGGTTATTGTGTGCAGGTTTGCGTATTACAATTATCTACCTACATTGTAAATATTCAGGTAAAGAATTCCATGCATTGGATAAACCCACTTCTGCGATATTTGGTGTTATCAATTCAGATGAAGAAATTTATAAATCAAAAATTAGTGTTGAATCTCTCAATAATACTACTGATATTGAATCAGATGAAAACAGTATTAAGAAATCAGTTAATGAGGAAAATAAAATTGATGTTCGTGAAGTTTTAAAAGAGTTCAAATGGAAGGATATGTTGCGTTTGTTTGTATGAATCTGTATACGTTTTATATTTTCTATAAAATTGTATAAATGATGTGAATAAAATTGTTGAACAAACTGATTATTTCATTTTTTTTTTTTCTTTACATTTTTCTCTCTTTTTTTTTTTTTTTCTTGATGAAAAGTTCCATCATGAATGGAAAGATATTTTTCTCTTTTTTCTTTTCTCTTTTTTCTTTTCTATTTTTCCTTTTTTTTTGCTATATTTTCCGTACAAGAATGAAATTAGACTTTGATACATATGCCAAACCAGGCCAGAAATGGTATATTGGATTAGGAATGGAAGGATCTGCTAATAAGATTGGAATTGGTATTATCAAACAACCAATCGGAGATCCATCATTACCAAACAATAGATCACTTATATTAAGTAATGTAAGAGATACATATAATGCACCACCAGGACAAGGATTCATGCCTAGAGATGTTGCTAGACATCATCGTAATTGGGTTGTTCGATTAGTGAAGAGGGCTATTGCGGAAGCTGGAATTGAAATAAAGGATATCGATTGTATTTGCTTTACACAAGGACCAGGTATGGGTGCACCATTACAAAGTGTTGTAATTGCAGCACGTACGTTGAGTTTACTATGGAATATACCGTTAGTTGGAGTCAATCATTGTATTGGACATATAGAAATGGGTAGAGAAGTTACAGGTGCAGATAATCCAGTTGTTTTGTATGTTAGTGGGGGGAATACACAAGTTATTGCGTATAGTAGACAACGGTATAGAATTTTTGGTGAAACGTTAGATATTGCCGTTGGTAATTGTTTAGATAGATTTGCAAGGGTTTTGAAAATATCCAATTCACCATCACCAGGTTATAATATTGAACAGTTGGCTAAAAAGGGTAGGAAATTTATTGAGTTACCGTATACAGTCAAAGGTATGGACTTAAGTATGAGTGGTATATTGGAATACATTGAAGAGATATCACGTCGAGGTAATGAGAAGATTGAAGATTTATGCTATTCGTTACAAGAATGTTTATTTGCAATGCTTGTTGAAATTACTGAACGAGCAATGGCACATGTTAATTCTACACAAGTTTTAATTGTTGGTGGTGTTGGGTGTAATAAAAGGTTACAAGAAATGATGGGGATTATGGCTAGAGATCGTGGTGGTTATGTCTATGCAACAGATGAAAGATTCTGTATTGACAATGGAGTAATGATTGCACAAGCTGGTATGTTGGATTATCGAATGGGTGGGAAATGTTCAATTGAAGATAGTGTCTGTAGTCAAAAATTCCGTACTGATGAAGTGTTTGTGAAATGGAGAGAGTAATATACTCTTACGAGAGATTATGTGTACATTATAAATATGAGTTGTGTAAATAGACTGTTTGATTAATGTAATAGATTCCAAACCCAATGGGGCAGTGTAAGCGAGACGTTGGACATGTCGAAATTCTTTTCGTTTTTTCTCTTTGGAATGTGAAATGGTTTCAAAATGATTGGAGAACAGTTCCTTCTCAAGCACCATACACAGATTGTGCCAAGGGGTATTCAATTGGATATAATGGATACTAGTAATATCAATAGTGATATTGCCAAATTGGCAAATACTGCATCGATTTTGGTGAATTCGGCAACGACCAATTCAAATATAAATGATATGTTACAGAGAAATGCTACATTCACATCAACGTTTGATTCAAAGGCAGGATTCAAAGATAACGATCCGAGTAATGGCTCAAATAAGAAAGGTTTGATGGGGTTGGTAGCTAAACATGAAAATAGTATCCGAAATGCAAGGATTCTAAGAAGATCCAATTTTTCGGTTGATGGCAAAAAGAAGAAAGATTTCAATATTTTATCAAATGATATGTTGAATGATATACCCAAACCTGATTTGAATAATTCAAAAGAGGGGAATAAAGGAGGATCTGGAGATGATAATGGTAACGGTAATCAAGGGATTCTTAATGATGAAGAATCATCATTTTCGTTATTCCAAGGATTCAATGCAATCTTACCGCAAGTGGATGAAACTATTGTAAACATCAAACAGATGTCTGGCAAACTGTTGGCAGATGGTGATGCTAAGTCGTATATTGGTAATAAAATAGGTGGATATAGTAAAAATGGGAAAAAAATCGATAAAGTTGATGAAATCACAACTGATAAGATCAAAACCTGTCAAAATAAACGTACTTTGAATAATTTCAAATCAAATATTAATTTTTACTTAGACTTGATGGAAATCCGTAAAAGTTTGGGTAAAAGTGAAATCAATGAAATTGATTATAAAATTGATAGACTATTTTTACGTAGAAAAGAAATCACAGATGATATTCAATTTTATGAGAAAAAGGAGGCTAAATTAGAGAAACATTTACTGGAAATCCAGGAACGTTTAGAATTCATTAAAGATATAGTAGATCCAGAAATCGAGGATGATGTTGAAGTTGAAAAAGATGTTGATCAAAATAAAGGTAAAATTAATAGAAAAAAGAATAAAAATTCAAACAATTCATCTATAGAGAAAAATAATGATAATGAAAATAACGAAAATAAAAATAAAACCAAAACCAAAAGTAAACCAAAGAGCAAAAGTACTAATCAAAAGAAAACCAACAATAGAGTTAATAATACTGATTCTCAAGTTAAGGATGGCGATGAGGACGATGATGATGATGATGATGATGACTATGTAAATGTTTCTATAGAAGACGACTCGTCAATATATTCAAGAGTGACACGAACCACCAAAAATTACAAATCTGGTGATCAAATACATGAATTTCAAGCACATAATGAATCAATCAACTGTATTGCATTCGATGCTCCATATAGTAAACTAGTTACATGTTCAGTTGATAATACTGTTAGATTATGGGATTTAAATAGATATAAATGTATTGGATTACTAGAAGGGCATTATGCATCAGTTGAATGTGTTATAGTTGATAATAACCTAGCATTTACTGGTAGTCATGATGCGACTATTAAATTGTGGAATCTAGATCATTTCAATAATAACAGTGTTGATGAAGAAATCAAACCTTTGGTTACCAGTTTTGAAGGTCATATGGATACAGTTACAGCATTAAGTTATAGCAATAGTGAACTCATTTCAGGATCCGAAGATAAAACTATTAGACAATGGGATTTAAATACTGGACACTTGATTCAAACGATGGATATAATGTGGGCATCATCAATGGCGAATTCCATTATCAATTTCAGTGGTAATAATGACGATAATAGCAGTTTGAATAATAAATTCGAATACACGAGTGATATCTCAAGCAATAAGATTTATCCATATATATCATCATTACAAGTATTTGATGCCGCTTTAGCAACAGGTACCAACGATGGTATTGTGAGACTTTGGGATTTAAGAAGTGGTGAAGTTATTAGACAATTATTTGGTCATACAGGAGCTATTACAACATTACAATTTGATAAGAATTTCAATTTGATTACAGGCAGTGCAGATCGTAGTATAAGAATTTGGGATTTGAGAAGTGGTGGATTGATTGATTCTTATAGTTACCAAAATCCAATCAAGCGTCTAATGTTTGATGATTTCAAGATTGTCAGTGCTGTTGAGAATGAACAAGGAGTACATATTTATGATAGAATCGAACAACGCCATTGGATGGTTGGTGGGGAGAATCCTAAAACGGAGAAGGAACATGTTCCCCAATATGATGGTGTATATACTACCGATGTTGTATTCCAAGGTAACTATCTCACAGAGTCTCGTAGTAATGGTGTAGTTAATGTATGGAATGTGTAATGTGTAATGTGTTGATTATTGCGAATTTTGCGAATTTTCCGGATTTTTTTCATTTTTTTTCAATTTTCTTTCCATGGTTTTTTTTTGTCACTTTGAGTAGGAATTGTTCAAGTTTCGACTTGGGTGTTCTTATATTTCCTTTTCCTCTAGTGCTTCTTCTTTGTCTGTTATTCTTGTAATTGCTTATAGGTAGAAAATAAAGATGTCATATAGACAAACACCTACTATTGTGGTTCTTCAAGAAGGAACCGATACTTCCCAAGGTAGAGGTCAAATTATCTCCAATATAAATGCATGTTTGGCAATTCAAGACACGTTGAAATCGACACTTGGACCTTTCGGTAGTGATCTTTTAATGGTTGGTTCAGATGGTAATACTACTATTACAAATGATGGTGCTACTATTTTGAAGAAATTAGATGTTGTCCATCCAGCTGCTAAAATTCTAGTTGATATTAGTAGATCTCAAGATTGTGAAATTGGTGATGGTACAACAAGTGTTTGTCTGTTAGCAAGTGAAATTTTGAAGAACTGTAAACCATTCATTGAAGAAGGTATGAGTAGTAATTCTATCATTAAAGGATTGAGAGAATCATGTTCATATGTTATCAAGAATATCAAAGAATTGGAGATTAATCTTGAAGAAAAATCTCCAAGTGATGAATATGATATGTTAATCAAATGTGCATTAACTGCAATGAATAGTAAGATTATTCAACAAAATGGTGATTTCTTCTCTAAATTAGTTGTTGATTCAGTTTTAACATTAGATAGAGATGATTTAGATGAAAATTTGATTGGAATTAAGAAAATTCCTGGTGGTGCAATGGAAGATTCATTATTCATTAAAGGTGTTGGATTTAAGAAAACTTTCTCATATGCTGGATTTGAACAACAACCGAAAAACTTCACTAATCCGAAAATTTTATCATTAAATGTTGAATTAGAATTAAAGGCAGAAAAGGATAATGCAGAAGTTAGAATTGAAAAGGTGGAAGATTACCAGAAAATTGTTGATGCAGAATGGGAAATTATAATGGATAAACTGAACAAGATTTATGAAACTGGATGTAATATAGTTTTATCCAAATTACCAATTGGAGATTTAGCAACACAATATTTCGCCGACAGAGGTATCTTTTGTGCAGGTAGAGTTGCAAGTGATGATTTAGAACGTACAAATAAAGCAGTTGGTGGTGCTATTTTAACAAGTGTTAATGATATCAATAAAGAAAGTGACTTAGGTACATGTAGTAAATTTGAAGAGTTACAAATTGGTAGTGAAAGATTCAATATATTCAGTGGCTGTCCATTAACTAAAACTTGTACATTGATTTTACGTGGTGGTTCAATTAAAATTATTGATGAAATTGAGCGTTCATTACATGATGCAATTATGATTGTTAAAAGAGCACTCAAAAATAAACAAATTGTTGTAGGAGGTGGTGCAATTGAAATGGAATTGAGTAAAAATTTAAGGAATTATTCACATCAAATCAAGGGTAAGAGACAATTGATAATTCAAAGTTTTGCTAAATCTCTGGAAATTATTCCAAAGCAATTATGTGAAAATGCTGGTTTGGATAGTATTGAATTATTGAATAAATTACGTAACTTACATGCAAATAATGAGAAATTCTTTGGATTAGATTTGGATAACGATGATGTTTCTAACAATTTAGAGAAATTCATTTGGGAACCATCAGTTGTTAAAATCAATGCTTTACAAAGTGCAACTGAAGCTGCAATCTTAGTTTTGAGTGTTGATGAAACTATACAAAATAAAGAAAATGAATCACAAAATAATGCACCAAGGGGAAGAGGAATGCCAATGCCTGCAGGTATGTAATTTTAGTAATTTCTAATAGTTATATAAAGTTTATTAAAGCTAATACTAAATAAATGAAAATCTGATATAAAAAAAAAGGTAAAAAGTTGTAGAACCATCAATTTTCTAATGACTTTTTGAATTTTGCAATAGTTTCCAAAACAATTGAATCATCTTTCAAGTCCTCTCTGATCAATTCAGCAATACTTTCCCAAGTTTTATCACTGATTTCTCTAGAATTACCACTTGGTTGATCAATGTCCATTTCCATTTCCTGTTGATTGTCTTTTTCCTCTCCTTCATTTGATTTGATAATTTCTTTAAATTTAGATATCAGTACATTAATAGTAACTTCTTCATCTTTGAAAATTGATAAAACTATATCAGAATCATGCAAAGTCTTAGCACGTAGCATTAACTTTATATCTGAAGGATCGACATCAATTTTATATTCATCTTTGGTTAATAAATCTGATAGATCCTTCTTGATTTGGAAGATATTGGTATTACTTGAAACTATTATAGTTGAGCACAAAGTGAATTTCGGTTGTCTAAGAGATTTGAAATTGAATTTGATTGGTACATCCACTTGATTATCTAATGTTTCGTTGGATTCTTGTATTATATACGGATTTGAGATATTTGGAAATGTGAAATATTTAGGAATCTTAGAAACGTTAGCAGTATCAAATGTAACTTTTTCTTGATTATCTGTACCTGTGACATCCAAAAGATGCACGAAGGTTTTTGCGAATTCTACTTCGGTGGTCATTGAGTATAAGTGATTGCTTTCCAAAAGAGAAAAGAAACTCATGTATAATAATCTGTGAAGATATTGTCAAAAATGATTTTCTCTTTCTTCTTTTTTCTTTCTTCTTTTTTCTTTTTTCTTTTTTCTTTTTTTTTTTTTTCTGCTTCTGTGTTTTATATTGCGAATCTTTCAATACATAACATTCTACTTATACTATAAAGATTTACTTCTACTAGTTTTTATTTAAATCGCCCTTACTGTATATTTTTTTAATTCTCCTATTTAGCCCAGCATTCCAATAAGCAGTTTTCAATTTACGAATATTGACATCGTCAGTCCAGTTTTGTAAATCATTCAATTGTAAAATCATATCCTTTGTTGGTAGATTTTTAGTATCATTATACCATTTATTATATTCAGACTGTGAAATTAGATTCCTAAAACATTCAACAATGAATAAATTAACATTGATTATTCTCTTTGGGGTATTTTGTATAGTTTGAAATAATTCAGTCATTAATTTACATTTTTTCAATTCTGGTTCAAGCATTGAGAATATACCTAAAGAAACTTGTAATATTATTCTTGGGTTTTCATAAAATATTATATCCCAAATACGTAAAGTTGACTCGACTGGTAAAACACCAATAAATAAAGACATGAACCAATTAGTTGTACAGAATGTTAAAGTTGGTATATTTGAAGATTCGGCATCATTATTATTCATTATAATTTTCCATACATCTGGTAAACGATCATGTAAACATATCAGTAAAGTATATTGATAAGTTGTCAAACCTGATAAGTCAGTTGAATGAACATTTGGTAAATATCTATCGGTTATTATAACCAGCATCCAAAATGCTTCCTCTTCTGATAAAAATAATAGTAGCATACCACATATGAAATTTAAGGATTGGCAATAACCAATTTTGGTATTGTATAAACTAAACGCCTTAAGTACTCTTGATAATGCATCAAGCATTGGATTTTCCCTTAATATATTTTGAATATTATTAGAAGATAATGAACTTGTTGATGAGTTATTCAATGAACTATTCAATGAATTGGTTGTTGAATTGTTTAATGAAGTATTTAATGAATGATTTGATGATTGATTTAATGGATTAGTTGTGGGAATATTAGAATGTTTCAAATTTTCTGTGAAATAGATATTATCAGGGAAAGTTCTCTTTAAATCTTTCTCAATTGCATCAATATATTTACATTCGTTAATTTTAGATACTAAGTTCTCATAAACACCTTTATTATTATTCAATAATTCATTACCATTAACAAAATAAAACCATGCCATTCCACGCCATTCAGGTGGTATACCTTTCCTTATAAATTTACTCAATTCATCGAATTTTAATGGGAAAGAATTTGGTTTACCAGTGGTTTCATTAATAAAGCAACCACATTTCTTAAGAAATTTAATCCATTTCCTTTTACGTCGTTTCAAATACGGTTGATAATCATTCCACCAATATTTATAATCTGATACTGATATATACGGTGAAGAAATATTGAATCCATATATATCGTGATTTGGGTTATTGTTATGTTTTATATTATAGTTTATTTGTTTCTTCAACCGACTGAAACTTTCCCTGGATTGTTCAAGTTGTTGAAGATTTTCCAATTTATGCTGAATACTCGCCAATTCATTTTGGTGAACATGAACATTTCCATAATTATTCCCCTGATTGTTTCCATGACCATGACCAAGCCCATGTTCAGTTTCGTGTTCGGGTTCGTTTTCATGTTCGGGTTCTGCGTATATATCCAAAAAGCCATATGTATTCGTCGTAACTGCAGTTTCAGCTGTAGCCGTAGATGGATACCTTTGATGTGATGCTACTGGCATTCCAGATGGAAGGTATGGAACAGCTGATATAACTTTGATTCAATCAATTAAAGAAAAAAAAAATGTTCATTTTCCAACATACAATTCTGTATAATCCATTGAATAAAGACTTCTTAGAGAAAACAAAAAAAAGGGGGGGATTTCCCAAACGGGAAATTCACTAATTTAGCACAGAAACTTAGACTGGTGGTTATAGTTACTAATATTAGGCACTAATGGAGGCGGTGTTTGTGTATATATGTATATGTTTTTTTTCCCGATATTTGCGAGGAATTGAACAACTTTTGCAAACTATTTGATTTTCCGAGTTCTATTTCCTAATTTCCCGGAAAAATTCACCAGGTGAATAGTTTAATTAATTATAGTTTTCTTTTCTTTTCTTTTTCTTTTTCTTTTCATTAGACAAAGTAGGTGATTCAGTCATTGCTTTAACTATTAATTGTGCGATACCAATAGTGCTACTAGTACTCGACCATGGTCGACGCAAATGATACTAGCATTTATACCGCTGATATAGATTTAGTACAATTACGAAATGTACGCATTATTGCAATTTCAATTTCATCATTTTCAATATTCTTTGGACTGATTTTTGTTTATTTCTTTCTAATGATTCATCCAACAAGAAGAAATTTTAGGCATATATTGATTATGATATTAATATTCTTTGATTTCATCAAATCCATTGCAATTTTGATATTCTCATCAATCACATTAACTAAAGTTACAACTTTGAATTCTTCATTGATTTCAGGTATTGGTTGGCTAACAGTTTTCGCAATTGAAGGTGCTGATGTAATAATCTTATCATTTGCATTACATATGGCGTTGTTAATCTTCAATACTCAATATCTACAATTAAAAGATTATCTTAGTATAAAATTTAGCTGGTTACTAAAATTAAACATTTTTGCCTATTACAGAAAACATTATAAAAAGAGTAATCTTCAATCAACTAATGATAATAATGAAAATAATAATGATGATAATAATAATTCAAATAATAGTATCAACAATAAGAATAATAATATTAACAATATTAATAGTATTGATCAAATCAATGAACTATCGGCTTTCATGAAAAATTCAGAAGGTGGTTTATATAAACATAGATATTGGGTTTTCTTCGTTTCCTTTATGTTCCCTGTTTCACTTGCCTCAATTAGTTTTTCCGTTCCGAACGCATATCAAGAATATGTTTATATGGGATTTTTCAGAGTATGGACAGGTTCTTGGTGGTTCTCATGGACAATTCGTCACGTTATCAGTGTCGGAATTATCATAATTTATATCACAATCTATGTTTATGTTATGTTTCAATTCAAAAGAGTTTCAAACTCTTTCAAAAGGAGGAAAAATATCGATAGTACGGCTGATAATAATATAAGTAACAATATAGATGATGATATTGAGCATGACAGTTTTTCAACAACTTTCTCTGATGATGATTGTGATTTAAATGATAGTGATTTGGAGGATAATGATGATGATCATTATAAAAGTATAGTGAAGAATACTTTTGATGATTCTATCTGGTATAGTTTCTTTACCTTTTTATCAATGTTAGTATTCCCAGATGTTAAAATTTCTGCAAAATTATATGGACAATCATTGAATACTGATCAAGATTTGAAAAATATTGAGAAATTGAAAAATGAATCTATAGCTCACACAAATTCAGTTATATCGGATAATATACGTAGAATAAGCGATTTAACTTCCAAAAATAGTGATAGAATAAATTCATCATTTGCAAATAATCAAAAAAATGAAATTTCAAGACAAATTCAAAATTTACTATATGAAGAAGCAATGGAAAGATTCAATAGACGTAAATCACAAATCATGAAACAAATGAAAATTATTTTCATTTATCCAATTTCTTTCTTCCTTTTATGGATTTTCCCAATTATAAATCATTATCAAGTTATGCGTAGAAGATATGAGACAATTTGGTCAACTATTCCCGCTGCTGTATTTCAACCTCTCAATTGTTTTGTTGATGTTTCAGTATTCTTACTCAGAGAGAAACCATGGCAGTTAACCAAAAGTATCGATGAAATAGCTGGTCTATCAGATAACTTGAATGATGATGAAATCTTAAATTGGAGATACTATATATCATGGTTACCTGGTTATGGTAATTATGGTAAAACTGCATCAAATACTTCTAATAATAGCAACAATAATAACAATAATAATAACAATAATATTAATAATATTAACTCTAATCTACACTCATCAATAAATAATACTTTAGATACTTTAGAGCCATGTTTAGATTCAATACAATTCAATGAAAGTGATGAATTGGGTTTAAAAGATTTCCTCAATATAAGTATGTCACAGCATAAACAACAAAACAATTCACAATTTCAAATGACTAAATTAGATCCAATCAATTCAGAGACTTTAGATGATTCTAATTCTAATAAAAATCATCCAAATACATCAACGAATATACCCAATAAAGCCAAGCTAAAACCATCATCAATCAATTTCAATACCCGAATGTTTGAAGATACAGAGATGGACTTGGAAGAATTCTTGAGATCTACACATCCTGGTGTTTGATTTACATTTGTATCATTGTTTTGTGTTTTCTTTCTTCTTCTTCTTCTTCTTCTTCTTCCTCTTCTTCTTCTTCTTCCTCTTCCTCTTCTTCCTCTTCTTTCTCCTCTTCTTGTTCTTTTTCTTGTTTAATATCGTTTTTATGTTTTTCTTCAAGTTTTCTAAGCTTTACTGAAAAGGTTTTGTGCTTTCTTTTTTTTTTTCAATCTATAGGGGAAAATATTATATAAAGTTAAGTCATGCCGAGTCATTTATGGTATACAGTAAAAAATAGTATAAAAAAAAGTTTCGTAGTATATAGCTGTGAAGTAAAGTAATGTAACGTAAAATAATATATAGACAGATCTAATTGATTTTTCTCATTAAAATAAAAGGTTTCATTTCTCTGCAGTAACTAAGAACAGTGCATCAATTCCTACATTAATACCATCACATAATGGTGATTGCCAAGAGTTATAAAATTTCTCAACTTCTTCCTTTCCCCCACTATTAACCCAAACATCGCCATTGATAGTGAATAATCTAACACCTAATTCTGCATCATATCCTTCATTATCGACATTAGTGGAAATTCTGTTAATGATACTTTCACGTATTAGATGACTATTAACACCATTCAATTTCCAATCAATCCACATTTGTAGAATATCAATGATTTTATCATCAAGGCCACAGATACCTGTTTCTTCAGCATTGGGTATATGTGCATTCTCTGGATCATTAATCCAAGAATGTAATTTAGTTACATGTGATATTCTCAAAAAATCTAAGAATGATGAAAACATAGCATACATTGATGCAATTGGTTGATCTGCAATACATGTTAATCCTTGATTTTTCGTATTTGAAGAAGGTGCGGTTACTAATGTTGTTGAGTGAGATTGTACTACTGATGGGGGTGGAGTTGATGATATCGATGATGTATTATCAATAGAATTTTTCTTATTAATGTTCTTTGTTGATTGGATAGAGTTAGTAGGTGGAATATTGGTTGGATATCTTGTATGAATATATGAATCACTCAATCTTGATGATGAACGTTGATTTCTGGAATTATTAAGGGTATTGAAAACAGGTGATGATGATAATGATGTTCCTATATTGGTTGAACTAATTGAATTATTAATAGAATTAGATACTGAGTTATTTAAATTATGGGAATGAATATTTTTATTTTTCAAATGTGTATTGTTTAATTTAGGAGTGGAATCATCAAAAGTTTCATCATTATTCGTGGAATTCATATTGAGATTTGATTTAAGGCTGGGTATTGATATTGGTTTAGTTGGTATTTCATTTGATTCAATCATGGATGAACAGTTCTCATGCGAATTATTGTCTAGAATAGGAGGTTCATAGTAATCCAAAGCAGGTATTCCCAATTTAACATACTTGATATTCTTGAATTTTTTCTCCTTCAAGATATTTATAATAATTTCAGTAATTGTTTTCAATTTAGATAATTTGGATAGTAAAAAGTTGAAATAAATTTGAATATATTCTGGTAAATAAACATCATGTTCTAAATTAGTTGTATGTTTATAAGTTGAAATATCAAATAAGATCAGTGATATGCAACCTCCAGGTTTCAAAACTCTTTGAAACTCATTTAATCCGATATTGATATCATTTTCACTATGAACTAATCTTGTAAAATCTGGGGTATATATCAAACATTGAGAATTATCCCTAAAAGGTAATTTGTTGATTGATGGTGCAGTAAATGAAGAATAATTTTTCAAAAAGATTTTCTCCTTCAAATCCATTTTGTGATCAATAAAATCTTGAGTTAAAAAGATAAAATCATTGAAATGCGGATATTGTTGTAATAGATCCACTGGTAAATATCCTGACTTTTTCAAATCCAAAATACTTTGAAATCTATCAGCTATACTAACCATATTAGTTTTATATTCGGGGAAATCATGACGAATTTGCCATCCATCGATTAATTCTAATCTAGCAGGTGATAGATGATTTTTAAGCAATTTAGATAAGCTTTCCTCAGGTTTTGAGTGGAATGGTTTAATCTTATTTGTAGTAATCACGCAAATTTCTTCTTCGGTACTATGCCTTTGTAATAAGTTACCTAAAACTGCCCTTTGATTTGATAAATTATATATTATCTGATTTTGCCATAATAAGAGTAGTAGAATTCTTCGATCTTGGAAAGTTTCTTTATCTATTTGCTCAATTGTTGGTATATTGTCAATTTTTTTCCTGAGTTCTTCAATCGATGAATTAATATCATCGATTGTTGGATGATCTGTATCTGATTTTCTTGCTGTCAAAGTTTTCCTTTCAAAATTTGATGTGTTTTGCGTTGAGCTTGAATTAGTATTAGAAGCAGTTTCCGAATGAGTAGAATCTGACGATATCAGAGATGTTGTTTTAACTGAAATCGAAGATTTAGATGTTTTATATATTTTAGGTGGTTTACTAAAATGTGGGTAACTTGATGAAGGTTTTAATTTCGCCCTTATATTGTTATCTATTGTGTTATTATTTGTATTCTCATTAGTTGATAACTGTCCAATATTTTTTTCTCTTTTTTTATTCATCAAATTATCACGAGTGTTCAAAGTATCTTTAATATGAGTTAAGTATTTGATTAACCATTGACTCCAAAATGAGTTTCTAGTATTTGAATAATTGAATGGGTCATTTCTTTCAGATTCATCCATATAAGTTAAAAAGAATCTTAGATAATCAAGGTAGAATTCCATACTATGACTTCTTGATAATCTCAAAACGTTTCTTAATTTTGTATGATATTCAATCTGTAATTGCTGTCTTAATTTTTGTCTTTGAACAATTAAAGTTTGATTATTCATGTTCCTTTGTTGATAGAATTCATGGTGTTTTTGATAATTGAATTGTGGCATAGTTGGATGATGATCACTGATATTATCTTCTATTGCTGAACCAAATGCTACATCCCCAGCCAGTTTGGTAGCCCTTTTAGTTAATTTGATGAAATTACTTTTGATTGTTGAATTTGATCTTTTCGATTCGATTGATTGTGGAGGAGAAGTTAAATTATCTGGAGATTCAGGTAAATTAGAACTATATACCGGGGTAGTTGAGGCACGTGTCATGTTCACTGAATTATATGTACGAGAATCTTGTCTAGCAACATTAAACGGTATATTATTGAGTTGGGTTTGAGAGTTATTTGATGTATGAGCTGATATTGAGGATCTCAAATCAAGTAAATCTGAGGAAGTAGGTGATATATCATTACTTGAAAGTTCATTAGTATGTGATCTTGTCCTTTGATTTTGTCTTCTTTGATGATAACTGTGTAATCTTTGAAATATATGTCTTTTATTTGTAGATTTAGCAAACCCGATATCGGCATCAGTGTCTACAATGCTAATATTAGAATGGTCACTCATATTTCTATGTGATGATATATGTGTAGACGTTGCTAAGATAACGTAGAGAAGGAGGGAAAGCAAAAGATATTATCTACATTTCAGTTTATCACCACAATAAATGCACTGCACTATTAAATTAAGCATGGCAATAACGTAGCAATGACAAATTTACCAAATTTGATAGGCCCATTACGTAATTCTCTGCCCATTGACAATCAGCCACTTACACTCATACAATTGTCTGATATATTTGCTCTTATTTATTATCACCATGTCATTGGTGTGATGGTGTAATTGAGATGGTTATGTTATGTACAAAGGGGGAGGTTACGATGGAGAAGATAGATATATATATATATATGTATAGAATTAAAAACTCCTTTAAACAGTAATAAAGGGAGAAACGTCCTTCTTAGATACCTGTACAGAACAATGTAATTGATCATGCAATTGGGTCTGCATTACCTTGAGGAAGCCCCTTTCTGTACAGCTATGACCACATAGAATTACATTCTTCCCCTCTGTTAAGTAAGCCAACTGTTCATGATGCGATAATTCTCCAGTATAGTAGAGGTCAATGTCGGAGCTATCCTTGATTGAACTGAATACACTTCCACCACTTCCTGCACACAATGCAACTTTACGAATCTTTGTATCAATATTGTATGTAATCAATTGTGCATGTGAAATCGATAGTGATTTCTTAATGTTATTGGTAATCTCCATTAATGATAATGGATCAGATAATGTAACGATACGACCCATACCTACATTTTCATCACCTGAAGCATCGGGTTCAATAACTTCTATATTTTCAATTTTATCACTTAAACCATTGGCTAACCAATCATTGACACCTCCATTAGCAGCATCAACTGCAGTATGTGGGGAATATACACTTATATTATTTTGAATTAGTTTAATCAATGATCTATGTTGACTATTTGTTGATGGAGTTATCTTGTTGATTTTCCTGAAAAGAAATGGATGATATGCAATGATTACATTACAATTATTAGAAATAGCTTCGTTAGTTACGGATTCAGTTAAATCTACTGTCAGCATGATCGATGGTTTTGTATCTTCATTAGTTTCATCACTTGATGCATCTACCAATAATCCGGTATTATCCCATGTATGATTGGCATATTTTAACGGATACACATTTTCAATTGCCTTGATCACAGTCTGTAATGACTTTCTATTCAATAATGGAGACATATGATAGGTATAAATGATTGTCTTTAACCTAATCTACAATACTTCATCTATATAAAATTAAGATTAAATAATATAAATTACTTCCCTCCCACTAATAGAAAGAAGAGGAAAAAATTCAAATTTAAAAAGTTTCCACCCTCCACACAAAATCTTCTCACGCACTAAAACCTTTTCCTATAATCTTTGTTTCTTAGATAGTTTTAGTTCATTACATAGATTAAATAGATAGATATCATATATATATAATTCCCAAATATCCCCAACCATACAATGACTCTTACTGCTGAATCCCTAACTAATATTATCAAAGATAGACTTCAAGCTACAGAAGTAGAAGTACAGGACATGTCAGGTGGTTGTGGACAAGCCTTTGCCGTTATTATCGTCAGTGATGTATTTAAGGGGAAAAATAAACTGGCACGTCATAGATTAGTCAATGCTTCATTACGTGAAGAAATTGCAGGAATACATGCATTTACTCAAAAAGTATTTACTGTAAATGAATGGGAAGAGCAAAAGAGAATGTTCAATTCTTAGCCCACAAGAGACTCAAATGTTCAATATAACTATCGTACTACATATTTTAGTACAAATAACTTCTATATCAACTAACTAATTTCTAATAAATTATAATATAAGTTTGTATAGTATATATAGTATATACATATATATATATATATATATATATATATATATATAGCTCTTACCGTTCAATTCATGTCATAACGAATAATTCCACTCAATCGAATTTCCATTCCTTTGGGTTATCAAAATGCTGACAATCGCACGCACTCTTATTGGTTGAATGTTTATCTTTCTTTGTTATCATGATTATACAATAATTATTATCACTAATAATAATTCTATTAATTCAAAGGGAATAGGGTGGTGGTGCATTTATATCTGAAGTATTAATGTAGCTATTAAGACGTTTCTTCTCTACCAAACTATCGAGTTTAGCACGACGTCTTTGTATCTCCTTATCATCAAGATTAATACTCGTATTGTTCAATTTTATTGCATCAGAAATTTGTAATAATGGTTTAGATGTATTAGAATTGGATGATGGACGTCTAGTCCCACTCGATGAAGGTCTTCTATTAACTGAAGATGAAGGTCGTCTCACTGAAGAGGATGATGATGATGACGTTGATGTTGTTATTGTTGTTGCTGTTGTTGTTGATGATGATGACATTGGTCTAGATATTGATGGAGTTGATTGTTTTGTAGTACTTTGTCTTCTCAACGGTTGCGTAGAATGTGATGTTCTTCTAGGTTGTGTTTCGTAAGATATAGTTTTACTTATTGACATATTATTCTTTGAAGACGAACGTTTCGACATGGAAACTGAACTTATCATTAATCTATCATTATCCATATTAGTTTTCTCATTATATTCTTTACTTGTATGGATACCTTTCTTCTTCTTTAAATCCTTCTTTGATTTTTTCTTTTTTATTATTGGAGTATTGTTTTGGGTATATTTTGGTGTACTGGTATCTTTATCATTATTATCATCTTGAACTTTCTCCGTATTTGAAATATTCATTTTGATTATACGACGTTTTGGTTTATGGTTCGAAGTTTTCATAAAAGCTCGGTTCTGGAAGTTTTTAATGAAACTTAATTTACCGTGAACATCACCATATGTGAAATCATCTTCATTCAGATCGATTCTGTTAATATTAGAGTAATTATTTGAATTATTGATGATTATATTCAAGAAAGCTTTTGTTATAATATCTTTATTGAATCTATCACATGATAATTTATCTATACCATTACCCAAGCTCAATGTCTGTCTCATACTTGATAATCTTGTAGATCTCATCAAACTACCAGGTGAGATTCTAAACGGATTTTCCGGATCCAACTCTTTAAGCAAGATTTTATTTTTCTTTTTATTGAAATCATCTTCTTGTTCTTCAATCAATAAATCTTTATGAAATTGGTCAAAAGATTGTGTCGTATATTTCAAACTAAATTTATATAATAAACTTGGTAAGAATTCTTTGAATAAATCACTTATTTGTGATTCAATTTTCTTTTGTAGGAAATTAGCAATTGGAGTTATCTTATCAAATGTTGAATTAACATCGATATTCTCTAACGGATCATTTTTGAAAACTAATGTTAAACCTTTACTTTTACTGAAAACAATAATTATAATTGAACTCATTTTGAAATTGCTTAATGTTAGATTCAATGGTATATCAAAATCACAATCACTTACAATAAAATTTGGTTTAATGAAATTAAATGAATCATCAATATTATTGTTATAGTTTTTCAATAAACTAGCACTTATCTTGGTCTTGACAGTAATCGATGCATCTCCATAATATTTAAAATTGAAAATACCTCTGAATTTATCAACTCCAAGATCTCCGATTTCTAAAATTTGGAAATTGGGTGCTATAGTACCAAAATTTAAATCAACAATCGTAATATCATCACTTAGTATAGTTGGACGTTTACCACTATTCAACGCTTCCTCTAAAAGCTCTCTGGTATACACTGAAAACGAGTCCTTTTCAATAGCATTCCAATTAAGTTTGAATGACATGTTTATCTTACAGAAAGAGAAAATAATTTTATCTTAAGATATCGTTAAATAAATGGGGGAGGTCATAGCGATATTGAATTAGAAATACAACAAAAGGGAAGGAAAAGAAAAAAATTTGAAAAAAATAAAAAATAAAAAAATAAAAACTCTTACTTAGAGACATTACGTAAACATTATCAATGTATTCCATGTACTTTACGGTGTTTGTATATAAGATTATTGGCTTTTAAATACTAAACAAGTTTGTCCAAATCAATCCTCTCCAAGTCGTTCAAAAGTTGTACAATTGACACGTCTTCAATCTTATGAGAGTAACTGTCGTTTGAATCTTGTAATGATGATATAAGTGAGGTTGTTGAAAGTGTCTCATTTTCCTTGATTATAGCATCTATTTGTGATTGTAGTTTATCATTGATATTATAGTCAACTAACGATTTTGGTGTAATTTCACCTACTTTTGGGATTAATGAGTTGATATCTATACTTGTAGATATATTCTTTTCAGGGGATGGTGGTGGAGATATTATCGATAATGGAATATCTGATGCTGATGATTTAATGTTTTTCATTCCTAATTTAATAACTGCATTAAATTGTGGATATTCCATTCCACGTCTCGATTTCTTCATAATTTCATAATTGGTTTCAAATATTAAATCAATCTCTGATTCAATCTCCTTTGACATTGGATATGCTTTCTTAAATGCTGATTTGAATTCACTTTTGGTAAGAAATCCTTTAGAAGATTTATCATACCTGTTGAATAATATTCGAATTGGATCTAGATTGATATTGAATGCACTCTTAATTAATGAATGGGTTAATGTATTCTCATTTGATGACGTACTGTTTAAAATATTTATTAGTTTTATATTGTTCAGCAATTGTACATCTGTATTGGTAATTGATTCGAGAGAATTATCGATAAAATTATTGAAGAATAAAAGTTTATTCCGTTGTTTAGTTATCAAGCTCCTATAACTTGCACCATTGAAAGATGTATCATTATCAAAAGTTATTGAAGAATTGATAACATCCAGTTGTTTAAGAATCTTAAATAATGATAGGTATAAATTCAACAACCCTCTTAAATCATTTTTTATATTTGTTAATTCGACTTTACGTTTTGTTAAGTTGTCTATATTGGTAAAACAATCAGTTAAATCAGTCTCGATTATTTGGAAAGACTTTTGTAAATTATTATTTATTTTATCAAATTTTGTAAGTAATTCAACAATTTGTGAATTTTTGAAATGTTGAATCTTCTCTAGAGCTTTTTCTTGTGATTTGATTAGAATATCGTAGAGTAATTCAATTTTACCAATTGATTGTTGTTGTGGTTCAACAAATTTCGGTAATTGATAATTGACTAAAAAATCATCCAATGTTGTTTTCAATAAGATTAATTCTAGTTTAGATTCAAACAATTTCTCTTTAGTTGAATTGACAAAAGTATTTATAATTGCATTGTTCTCAATCACAGATAGAATAGTTTCATCATCATCAAAACTGGAATTTTCAGATATTTCATTCTCAAACTTACTTAAATCATTGAAAGATGTACAATTCAACTTACTATATGATTCATTGATAGTTTCATATGACATATTCTCCAAATTAGCAAATTGACCTATCAATTCAGCCAATTCCATTATCAAACTTTCTGATTTCCCCAAAATTTGACTCTTCAAATAGTGAATATGAATTATTATAACAAGAAATATTTCAATACTCAATTTCTTCTTAATATCGTAAGTTTCATCATTCGGTCCTGCCTTATGTAAAACATTTGGTCCGAAAAAGTCATTAAAATCAGTCTTGTCAGCCATTGTTGTCAGTTATCACAAATTTACAAGACGAAAATTCATTAAACGGAAAAGCAATCTCATGATGTGAAATTTTGTTTGAAGTGTGTGGGTCAAAAAAAGTGAAAAAGTGAAAAAGAGAGAAACAAGAGAAACAGAGAAAAATGTGGAGGTGCATAATGTTATAGAGTAATTATGTAAATATTTATATCTGTAATAGAGATATTATGTGATATGAGGTAGTGGTGGTAGTGGTGGTGGTGGTGATGATGAAACAAGTATTTAGAATCGATGTTTAGTAAATTTTATATATATATATAAAAGTAGTAGTATTAGTAGTGGTAGTATAAAAGATTATCGGCTCTATTGGAAAAATGGGTGAGAGATTGCTTCCTTTGCTGTAAGTCTCTTTTGGTGATCATAAACCAAGAGATTATCTATGAGATCAATTGCAGGTTTAAAGCTTGTAAATGGTGCATTGTCTTGATTGAAAAACGCTGACCAAGGTCGACGAGGATAATCACCTAATAAAGGATCATATTCTGAAGGTAATGTTAAACCATATTTAGCAACATAATTTTTCAAATCCTTAGTACCTAAAACTTGAGCTATTTTAATTAATTGATCTTGATTTGAGTCCCCTTTAAAGAAAGGTTCTTTACGAAATATAATTGCAGCTAACATTGCACCAACAGACCATAAATCCAAAGAATAATCATATTGTTGTAAATTAACTAATAATTCAGGACCTTTATGATATCTTGAAGCAACTCTAACATTAAAATCAGTTCCTGGATGATAAAATTCCGCTAACCCCCAATCAATCAATTTAAGTGATTTATTAATTGGATCAATCATAATATTTTGGGGTTTAACATCTCTATGGATAATACCTTGAGAATGTGCATAATCCAATGCTAATAATAATTGTGTAAAATAATATTTCAAATCTGGAATTGTTAATTTAGGATATAGAATTCTGAAATCGACATTATTAACTTTTTCAAATATCAATGCAGGTATATGACTATCTTTATCTTGTAATATATCATATAATGCAATAATATTTGTACCACCTGTTAAATTTTGTAAGATTTTAATTTCTCTAAAGATCTTCTTCAATTTAACAGGTTTTAGAACCTTAACAACACATGGTTTATCATTTAAAACACAAACACCAGTGAAAACTTCACTATATTTACCTCTACCTATTTTAGCAACTATTTCATAATTAGAGATGTCACCCCATACAAAGGATTGATGTGTACAATGTTCGTAATCCCAATATTCTGTTGGTTTGGATGCAAGAGCATCGGCGTATACTCTAGCCACTGAATATACACGATGTTCAGACATTGCCTTGATGAATTATAGATAAATTATAGATGAATGAATAACTTTAAAATCGCTGAGCTTCTCTTCTCCTTCTTATATTATTATAATGTACCCCAGTGTGTGGTTTTTTTCACGAAATGTCCATTTTCTACTTTTTTTTCTACTTTTCTTTTTCTTTTTTCTCGCTTTTGCTCACACGCGAAGCGACTTATAGTTATAATTATTTAAGGGGAAAAAAATTAAGTTGCCATTGACTCTTCATATACATATATGATATAAACATTTAATGAGTGTTTGTTGAATTTATGTGTTGTTGTTTCTTTTTTTTTTTTTGTTATTCAATAATGACCATAGTTGATCTAACACAAATCAATGGTCCGAGATTAGAAATATCCTTTGATTCTATTGATGCTCCAACAGAAGTTTCTGGATGGATAATTATTAATATGAACGTTGGATCAATTCCTCTCGATGGACGTAGTTGTCGGATAAAAACACCAGAATCTTTAGAAAAACTAACAGAAATGAATGCTATTGTACTAGATGCTCCCTCCTTAGAGATGTATATTCTGTACAATTATAAGGGGAACACATATCTAAGAGAACTAGGACTTATTCACGGAGTTAATAACTATATAACTAGAAAAGTGGCTCAGCTAATATCTAATTCATCAAATGTCACACCCGCCACTTCTGAAAAACTTTCCTCTGTGGCAGTAGAGGTGGCGCAGCTGAGGGTGCAAAGGCGTTTGGAATTACCATTAGATGATGTGGCTGGTGCAGTAACGGTGGCACGTGCGATGGATGAAGATATTGATGAGGCTGTGGCTGGTGTAGTACGGCTAGTTATGGGACATAAATAAATTGCTTTTAAAGAAAAATGAGAAGAAAAAAAAATTAAAGAGAATTGAACAAAAAAAGAGAAAAAAAAAATTTTTTTTCTTCTTATTTCTTCTTCTCTTCTCTAAAAAAAAAGAAAGAGAAACGATTTATTTAGTACACCCATGGAGAAAAAAAAGTTCTTTTGTTAAGTATTAGAAACCATAAAAATAAATATAAACAGACTTTTAAAAGAAATAGTTTATTATATTGAATAAATACGTTCTCATTTGGCAATGAAGTTCGCAAAAGTCTTCCAACAAGCTTTGAATGATCAACAGATCCCTCCTGATTGGATTGCAAAGGCAATTCAATATAAACAATTGAAGAAAAGAATAAATAGAGTCGTTGATGAATTAGAAAGTCTTCATCTATCTATTGATAGAAACGATATTAATATCCATTACGAATTGGAAATGGTGGATAATCGTATTCATCCTCATTTAAGTGTCCCCATCACAGCATTGAGTAAAAATAGAATTTTCGATCAATTGAATGAATTGGGTTATGATTTTGAAATTGTTCCAATATTAAATGATGAAGAAAATGTAATGTTTATTGATAATAAATCGATAATTTCACAATCTTCTCAATCACCTCCATCATCTCTAATTTCAGTAAATCCATTTGATGATCATGTATATTGTTATAATTTAAAGATCTCTTTACTTGAAGATGCCAAATTTTTCCAAATTCTATATAATGAAGTTGAAACTCTAAATCAATTCAAAGATGAACAAGAAGTTAAAATAACTAATAATATTGAAGATATGTGTTCCATTATATCGAATTTAACAATACCAGATCAGAAAAACTCAGACTTGTATATTTGGAGACAAATCTTCTCAATTTATATTGAAAGTGAAATTTTCTTTAGTACAATTGAAAGAATGGCTGGTAATGTCGATATTGAATTAAGTAGAGAAAGATTAATTTTATTTGTTAAAAGAATCAAAGAATCATCATTACTTGATAAATTCAAAAATAAACAATCAATTCAATTATTTCAAAATTTCAAATTATTAAATTTTCAAATTATTAAAATATCAAGTTATGAAAATTTTAATAATTTAGCCGTAAGGAAAATATTGAAAAAATTTGATAAAAATACAAATTTTCAAAGTAAAGATATTTTCCCCCAATTAATTATTCAAAGTGACGATCATTGCAATAATATTGTTAATACTACTAATAGTAAAGGACATCATTTCCTCACAATACTTGACGGATCAATAGCACGCGATATTTTTTATATCATATCGAGTAAATTACTTCCTATTGTACCACAGATCGACGATTACTTATGTCCGATATGTTGCTCATTGGCTTTCAAACCAATTAGACTTAAATGCAATCACTTATTCTGTATTAGATGTTTAGTCAAATTAAGAAGGAAAAATGAAAACAAGTGTCCTCTATGTAGAGAAAATTGTTTACTGGAATTAACAGTGGATAATCTTGATCAATCTACACTTAATTATATGAAATTATATTTCCCAAAAGAAGTACGAGAAAAGGAAAATGAAAATACTAAAGAAATTTTACATGAACAATACGGTTACACTGACGGTAAAACGTGTATCATAATGTGAGTTTATCCATCTATAAGGTTTATACCGATTCAATACATATCAGGTCATACATTGGACTCACTCCACCCTCCTCTTGTTTATTCTCTTATCGGACAATACGGAAAAAAGATTTAATGAACGGCTTTTTTTTCCGGCGGAAGGGGCCGAAAGGAAAAAGCAAAGACAACTTAGGATTGCGGGGTGGTAACATTTCTCTTATTGTTTTATTTTACGTGTTTTTCTCCTTTTTGTTTGTGGGGAAATGAGGAAAAACTATAGGACAAATTATGTAGGGGTGGAAAAATTAATCAGTTTTTCCCAACATTCAGTTTTATTCTGTTCTGTTTTGATTGTTGTGTAAAAAACAAAACTTTCTGCTAGTATAAACATAGCTGGAATCCCCTTTCCACTTGTTTCTTTTTCTGTTTTCTGTTATTCTTTTCTTCTTGCTTTATTTCTCTCTTTCTTTCTATTCTTTTTTCTTTACTTTCTTAAACCAAAAAAAGCTTCTTTCTTTTTTTTATAATGTTCAACTTATCTTTAAAAAATAAAGACAACGCAGATTCTACTGCTAACGTCTCCTCAATTCCTTCTTTCCAGAACGACTCTGCCGAAAAAATTGACTCTAATGGACAGGGTGAATTTATCGAAAGAATCGATGCTCCACTTACATGGAGAACCTGGGTTATTTGTGGTTTCTCTTCATTTGGTGGTATCTTTTTTGGTTATGATTCGGGTTATATTTCTGGTGTTATGGGTATGAATTATTTCATTCAAGAATTTACTGGTAAAACACCAGGTGATCCAAACTTTGCTCTTGATGCTTGGCAAAAATCTTTAATTACTTCTATTCTTTCTGCTGGTACATTTTTCGGTGCTATAATTGCTGGTGATATTGCTGATTTTAAAGGTAGAAGATTTACTATTATTCTTTCTTGTATTGTTTTCATTATTGGTGTTATTTTACAAACTGCTTCAACAACTGTCGCTCTTTTAACTGTTGGTAGAGTTATTGCAGGTTTTGGTGTTGGTGGTGTCTCCTCAACTATTATTCTTTATATGTCTGAAATTGCTCCTAAAAAAGTTAGAGGTAGTATTGTTGCTGGTTATCAATTCTGTATTGCTATTGGTTTAATGCTTGCATCTTGTGTCGATTATGGTACTAAAAATAAAACTAATTCTGGTTCATACAGAATTCCAATTGCTTTACAAATGTTGTGGGCTCTTATTTTAATGATTGGTTTATTCCTTTTACCAGAATCCCCAAGATTCCATGTTAAGAAGGGTAATGTTGATTTAGCTGCTAAAGTTTTATCAATTTTGAGACAACAACCTGCAGATTCTGCTTATGTTCAAGATGAATTAGCTGAAATTATTGAAAATCATGAAAGAGAATCTACTTTAATTCCAACTCAAACATACTTCCAATCATGGTCTTCTTGTTTCAAAGGTTCATTAAGAGATCAATCATCTAATTTAAGAAGAACAATCTTAGGTACTTCATTACAAATGATGCAACAATGGACTGGTATTAACTTCATCTTCTACTTTGGTACTACTTTCTTCCAAGAATTAGGTACCATTCATAATGAATTTTTGATTTCAATGATTACTACTATTGTTAATGTTTGTTCAACTCCAATATCATTCTATACTGTTGAAAAAATGGGTAGAAGAATTTTACTTATTTATGGTGCTGCTGGTATGGTTGTTTGTGAATTCATTGTTGCAATTGCAGGTACTGTTGATGGTGGTAATCAAAATACTGTTCGTGCAATGATTTCATTCATTTGTATTTACATTTTCTTCTTTGCTTCAACTTGGGGTCCGGGTGCTTGGATTGTTATTGGTGAAATCTTCCCATTACCAATCAGATCAAGAGGTGTTGCATTATCTACTGCTTCAAACTGGCTGTGGAACTGTATTATTGCTGTTATTACCCCATATATGGTTGGTGAAGATAAAGGTAATTTAGGTGCTAAAGTCTTCTTTATTTGGGGTTCATTATGTGGTTGTTGTTTAGTTTATGCAATCTTCTTGGTTCCTGAAACTAAAGGTTTAACATTAGAAGAAATCGATATCATGATGGCTGAAACTAATGCATTTACTTCATCTAAATGGAAACCACATCATTTAGCTCCAATTGAAGATGTAAAACTTGAAGTTGAGCACAAAGAAGATGTTTCCGTTGAAGCACAAGTCTAGCTTTACTAATTTTGCTACTTTTTATTTCATTAACTACTTTAGTTTTACTAATTTTCACTAATTTTTACAACTTTTTACAACTTTTACCATTTTTATTATTGTAACGTTTGATGACTAAAAAAATTTAAAATATGAAAATCAGCTTTATAAAAAAAAACTGAGAAAAAGGAGAAAATTTCAATTTTTCGGAAACGGCTTTAACGGCGGTGCGAACTACAGATCGGTACTAAAAATTTTTGGAAATATCGAAAATCCCTGAGTTTTCATAGTAAATTGAAAACTTTTGGAGGTTCAACGTACATGCCTGATTCAAAAAACACCACTATAAAATGATGAATTTTAGGGCTCGTCATTTATCTATTTTACTATATAATTGGGGTCTGGGGCTTCGTCCATGCAATCTTTTGGTGTTTTCTAATAAATAGGGTCTGGGGCAAAGTTTCAAAGCTTTTAGAGCTTTTTGTCATCACAATTGACCTCAATACGCCTCTAAATATCGTAAATACCTGGCCTTCTATCTACCATCAGTTGGTCCAGCGACGCGTCGATGGGTGTTTTTTTTGCCAATAATTAAGAGATCAAATTTTGATAAAAATATTTTCGTCGCCGCGTCGACATCTGTTTGTCTACTATTTTTTTTTTGTTCGTGTCACTTTAAGATCTTTTGTGTGTGATTGGACGAGTGAGTCGTCGAGACTTATCAATGTTATTATTGTTTGTTTATTTAGTTATTTTGTTATTAACTTACCAACCGTGTTCTCCCTTATTAATCGATGATGTATGTATAATATGACAAAAGCTATCATTGAGAACATAAATGTGAAGAAGCTATTGATTATAACAAGACAACGTTCACTTTAGAAGAAATTATAGTAACTTTATGAGCACTATATGATTACAAAATTGACAATAGCCATGCTAACGAGTCAGTGATTTATTATCTGTTTCATTCAAATTCAGCAGAGTCAGACATATCAACATTTGGTCCTAATACAAACAGATTATCAAGTCCTCATAAATTTTCTCATATGCCATATTTCTCTGACATCATTATTTCTGAGTGAACAATGGGAAGAGCATAGAACCATCTTGTTGTTCCCTATATATTTCGTTGAAGAAAGACGTTTAGAGTGCTTGTTTACTTATGAATTATACGCTAATTAGTGTTTCATGTTTTCTCCTTTCAAAGCTATATCAATTTCTATATTTAGATATTCAGTTGATGAATGTTCTTCTACTTTGGAAAGGAAATTGTCTATTCTTGTTTATTCTTGCAAGTGTTTGTTTTCAGTCAGAGGTGAAGAAGTTTTCCGTCAATCATCGTCACTTGAAAAAGAGCGAGTTGACTTCAATTTTGCAAGATCGATGCTAGATGATATAAAGATGAAATATATTAAATTGAAAACAAAAGATACATGTGAAGTATCAGAGTTGAAAACGAAAGATGCATCTGAAGTCTCAGAGAAGCATAGCTGTTTCTTATTCTCCTATATTCTCTATCTTTTCTCCAGAAAAATGATTATGCTTAGTTGGAAACCTAACAATAGTGCTAACTCAATTTTCATAAAGTCAACCGGGCAAATGCGTCTTCTAGCGTTTCTGTCAGATAGTATATTTTTTTCTAGGATAGATTCACATAACTTCAAGAATCTGAAGGATTTCAATTTGAAGAATGCTGATCTAAAAGACACAAAGATTCATGTTCAAACCTATTACAAGTCTATATCGATAAAAGAAATAAATACGATTTTGACTCGATTAACTATCACTTTACAAATAGTGATGCTGTTACCCAATCAATTAACATGTCTTTTTTTAGGTTGTTGAGAAATTTAGAAAAGTTGCTACCTAATCCTTACCATTATTAATACTTTTAAGATGGTTGCCTCTAAGTCAATCAAACAATCAGCCGATGTATTGCTTCATAAAATAGAACATAACAATGATTCGTTAGTACTGCAACGATTATTGCAACATTATCTTTTGCAAAGAGATCATTATAATGTTGAAGGTGATAGTGAGGTTGACGTTGATGTTGACGTTAACGTTGATTTGGAGGATGAAGATATAAACATGGACATAGACATTAATGCTTTTGAAAACTTAAACTAGACGACTGGTGATGTAAATGAAGCAAACACTATAGCTAGTATAGATTCGGTACAAGATGTAATTTTGATGAATAGTAATACTGTTAATGTTGAAAACATACCATCAATGTTAGAGAAACAAGAATAAAAGAGAGTTGTAGTTTCTTGAACAGCTCGCAAATTTAGTATACAGTTATTTTTCTGAAAAAAAAACATATCTTTTACTGAACATATGTGGATATGGGAAACATTGAAGCCGTCAGAGATGAATTCTCTCAAAGAAGAGATAAATTTAGGATTCAGTAGAGTTAGAAATAAATAGAGATCACACTTATTTTGTTTCGAATAAGTTGTTTCTCCTGATGATTTGCTATTGCTTTGCAATAATATTTCAGTTAATAGTTTTCTAGTTGAGTGTTGGAGTTTCAAACCACTAGAACAAATTGAAGAAAGTTTTTCACATTTTGTATGCGGTAAAAAATACCATTTAAAACCATGGCTGTTATATGATCTTTGCAAACGAAGTATTCAGAAGCTGGAGCCTGACGAAGGTCGTAGAGTTTTTTTTTTTTTTTTTTTTTTGAAATATATGGCCCTAGAGGTTTCGTCTTATCTTAGTAAAAATCAATGTAGAACTCCTTGTACAATTAGCAGGAGTATCAATATTTTTGTATTTTTAGTATACCAAACTCAAAACCAGGTCGTTGATAACAGTGGTGTTATTCAATGGGAAAAGAAAATGATTTTAAAGATAACAGAAAAGAAAGAATGACTGGAAATGGAAGTGGGGACCAAGATGTAATGCAAAATAACCGTATCAAACTTTCTCTATTTATATTATATTTTATATTATATACATTGTACTATATACCGTACTATTTCCAGAATCTAATGTACCTAAAAGCTATGAATAATCAGAATAGTATTCAATCATTTTTATATATTGCACTAGTTTTACAAATTTTAGATATTAGATTGTTACGTTTATGGCAGTAAAATATTTAAAACTGCTGAGCCTCTATAGTGGAATAGCTACAATTGTTGTCTGTATTGTACATTTCAGAAGACTAGCATATTTTTATAAAAACATGTTTATTTTGCAGTGCAAGGTCCCTAAAAATTGATTTGTGCTCTTATTATTTATCAAAATTTCAATTTTAGCACAAACTATTTGTTATTTAATATTTTAATCAATGATAACCAGTTCAAAGCTAATAAATAAGGATATCATGTAAATGTGAAGTGGTAGAACCAAGTGTGTTGTACATATACAAGAGTATTGTTAGTTATCACAACATAAGTAATGTTGTTACGCACATGAATTGTAAGCGACACACTAAGTTCAAAATTTTCATTTTGGGATAGATTTCTATTCTATTTTTTGTCAATCGTATTAAGTCGAAGTATGCTATTTATTAAATCAATATATCTCTATAAAATCAAACGGTTTATAAGATTATTTAATTCATTATGGTGAAATTCACAGTCACGCATAAATTGCTGTGATGTAGGGGTAAGTTGTCATCATCATGATCATCCTCATAATCATCCTCATAATGATCAACTTTCTTAGCCTTTTCAGCTATTTCTAATTCTGATAACACTTGATCAAGTTCAACTGAGAAAACATCTTTATTGAAAGAGGCCAAAGTATCCCTACATATTATCATAGCTTTCACAACCCTTTTATCATTGGATGTTAAAGCATTGTCAATTGAATTTTTGAACCATTGGGAAGCTTCATTAAGCTTGGCAGTGGCAACACCATCAATATCCATTGTTCATGATCATTACCACTAATGATCTGACTAGCTGTTTTCACCTTATCAACTCATAATCTTTTTTTTGCAACTGAGACTATACTTATCAACAAGAAGTCTATCAAACTCTATAATAAAAATAATCATTTTTTTCATGAATATCATATCTGTTCATCACATTATGGAAGATATTCCCAAATATATGTCTACATGGAACTTCAAGCACCCTACACTTCACACAAAACAGAAACGCTGGATAGTTCTCTAAATTAACAATTGGAGAATAAAATAAGGACCTACTAATCAGATCATAATTTGGCTTCAATGTGATATTAATTTCTTTTGAAAAGCCTTTTTTCATAATCTGAAAGTGAGTCTGAATATGTCATGCCTGCTATATTTGTATTTATCCTCGACCTTTTTCAGTCAGCGTTGAATCTCCCATAATGTTTCATAAAGTAATCCCAAAGTGCCTCAGAAAAACAATGACCATGTTACTCAGTAATGAAATCTTTGATCTTCAACTACATCTTTCTCAATCTCTGCTTCAAAAGCTAAGATTTCATTGGTGACACCATCATCTCCTCTCAACATCATATCACGGAAAGGTTCAATTTTCTCTTGCATTGTATGTAATGGAGCAACAACTTCATGAAAATCTTTTTTACTATAATTTTGCAGCCTATTGATAATTGTTAAATGAAACCCCGATGAACTGATTTTTGCATAAAGAGCCCAATGCTTTCTTTTTTTTACACAATCCGTATAGATAGAAAAGTTTCTTGCACAAGAATGAATTACCGTCAACATTAATATACGTTTTTTCAGTTCTATCAATCAATGTCTTATATTTCTTTCTATGCTTACATTTATAAATAATCCTTCAACCAAAATTTGATTCTGAAGACACTATTGAGTGATTATAATGAATCATCACCTTCAATAATAGACACACACATTCTTCCTCCTTTATAGACTGCATTGCCCTCATACAGAACGACAAGCCCAAAATATCAAGGTTCTTTACAAATGTCAACTTCTTATGCCAAACACATTTTCTGACGGTAGCACAGTTTCCCAAAGCTTGTGATATTTCTGTTAATTCAGATTATGAATCATCTATAAGGATATTTTTTTCAGTTTTTGATGGCATTTTCACCAAATTCCTTCCTATACATTATCAACAACTCGTGAAAAAAAGTGTTGTAGTTTTGACTGCGTTCTGACAAAGGCATTGTCCCAATACACCTCAAAAAACTCTAGCATGCGAACCATCAACATGTTTAAAAGAGACAGTAGTAAACTTGATATTCTTATCTTTGATTAAGTTAAATGTTGGATCACAACTAATAGTGTCAGTTTTGAGAATTTCAAGGCCATCCCTGAAGAAAAGATCAGACCTGGATTAGCAGAGGTTATGCTATTATTACGTTTATCCCTACTATCATAAAAGAAATGATGCAAATGATCCTGATCATTCTTTTGAACATGGTAATATCTCCCAAATGGCTTCTTTATCATCTCTTCATTATCAGCAGATTCTTTCATTCTTTCAACATAGTATTTATATTTGGATAATCCAGAGGGCTTATAGAGACTTGGTTCAGAACTTCTGAAATACTTGGACCTCCAATTTGCAACTATTCTCCTGCAAGGTCTATCTCCACAAGATGACAATGTCTTGTAACAAAGTTTGTAAAGATATTTAATAAATTTTGAATTTTCAATCACATCATTAGTTGGAAAAGAAAGATACAAGCTTCTATAAACAAGATAACACGCTCTTCTGGTAGCTTTGACACAATCCTCATTGTGTATACCATAAAATTTCATAGAGATGATATGATGATGTAAATCCACCACGTAATGAACAATCTTGCTGCAGTTGAGGTGTTGAAGCTGCATATCATCTGACAACAATATATTCTACCACCCCTGAACTTATTCACTGATGTCCATTTCTTCTTTGAGCCCAACATATAAGCAAATAAGAACCCAAAGATTTGTTGGAATTGGGAAAAAGGTCAATACTGTGTAATCTGTAGTACTTTCAACCATTTCTGCTTGTTTTGAACGGTTAAGAAAAAAAGTAACCCCGATTAAAGTTGTATCCTTCTTGAAAGATTTCCAAATTTGAGAGATAGATGGTTTTTCGTTTGATGGTATATCAGTTTCCCAAACAGAATTTATAACACTTATAACATTGCAACCTGAAGACTGAAATAATAATGGTTTAGTATGTAAAATATCGAAATGTTTATCAAGATACTTTATGTACAGATCGTATCTAAACTTCACATCTTGCTCGCAACAATAAAATGAACTGGATCTTAATGAAAAGCATCAATCAAAGAATTTGTTGATTTATCGTGCATAAAACTTATAATAATTATTACCTTGTATAAAATACTTTCTGCAGTACTTGCTCACGAAAATAAGTGTTTCATATTCAGGAATGTATTCATCATCTTTATTCTTAGGCAACAGATCGACTGGCCCATAGCTATCCAGATATTCTAAACATTTTGAGGTTCTTTCCCTTTCTTTTGTTTTCAGCACTTCCCATCCGCTAGTCAAAACGTAATGAATGAAACCAAGTGTTTTTTTATCTTCAGGATCAACAACAGAGTCAGTTGTTTCAAAGTTAAATCTCATATCGTATTTAAACAAATCATCGCTATGGAACTCTTCATGATCAGCATCAACCAATCCTAAATTAAAATCTTGATTGAAGATATCTTTAAAAGTGTGGTTTTCAAAATAAGTCCTAAGATTATCTGATGCTGTATTTACCACTTCAATACTTGTGTCTTCAACAGTAATCTGAATAAATCCTTTCGTTTAATATTTCATGTTGTTCAATAATGTTTATCTTGTTTTACCTAAGAATTGAAGAAGAAACAAGAAGAAACGAAATATACTATATTAAATCTCCACTACATAACAACATAGAGTACTCAACACAACAAGAAAGAGAGAGATACTTCACACCGACGGGACTAATGTATAAAAAAAGCTCAGGCATTATCAACAGTAAGTTTTACTACCGATATGTAGTGCGCCCCAGCCAATACACAACAGGTCATACATACTCCACCCTCCTCATGTTTATCCTGTGATCGACATTACGGAAAAAATTTAATGAACGGCTTTTTTCCGGTGGAAGGGGCCGAAAAGAAAAAGAAAAGAAAACCCGGAAATTGCGGGTGGTAACATTTTTCCTATTGTTTTTTTTTCTAAAGTTTTTTTACGTGTTTTTCGCCTGTTTGTTTGTGGGGAAAAGAGGAAAAACTATAGGACAAGTTATGTGGGGCGGAAAAATTATTTAGTTTTTCCCAACATTCATTTTTATTCTGTTCTGTTTTGATCGTTGAAAAAAAAAACACTTTCTGCTGGTATAAATATAGCTGGAATTCCCTTTCGACTTGTTTCTTTTTCTGTTTTCTGTTATTCTGTTTTTCATATTCTTTTCTTCTTGCTTTATTTCTCTCTTTCTTTTTATTCTTTTTCCTCTACTTTCTTAAACCAAAAAGCTTCTTTCTTTTTTATAATGTTCAACTTATCTTTAAAAAATAAAGACAACGCAGATTCTACTGCTAACGTCTCCTCAATTCCTTCTTTCCAGAACGACTCTGCCGAAAAAATTGACTCTAATGGACAGGGTGAATTTATCGAAAGAGTCGATGCTCCACTTACATGGAGAACCTGGGTTATTTGTGGTTTCTCTTCATTTGGTGGTATCTTTTTTGGTTATGATTCGGGTTATATTTCTGGTGTTATGGGTATGACTTATTTCATTCAAGAATTCACTGGTAAAACACCAGGTGATCCAAACTTTGCTCTTGATGCTTGGCAAAAATCTTTAATTACTTCCATTCTTTCTGCTGGTACATTTTTCGGTGCTTTAATTTCGGGTGACATTGCTGATTTTAAAGGTAGAAGATTTACTATTATTCTTTCTTGTATTGTTTTCATTATTGGTGTTATTTTACAAACTGCTTCAACAACTGTCGCTCTTTTGACTGTTGGTAGAGTTATTGCAGGTTTTGGTGTTGGTGGTGTCTCCTCAACTATTATTCTTTATATGTCTGAAATTGCTCCTAAAAAAGTTAGAGGTACCATCGTTGCTGGTTATCAATTCTGTGTTACTCTTGGTTTATTGATTGCATCTTGTGTTGATTATGGTACTAAAAATAAAACTAATTCTGGTTCATACAGAATTCCAATTGCTTTACAAATGTTGTGGGCTCTTATCTTAATGACTGGTTTATTTCTTTTACCAGAATCCCCAAGATTCCATGTTAAGAAGGGTAAAATTGATTTAGCTGCTAAAGTTTTATCAACTTTAAGACAACAACCTGCAGATTCTGCTTATGTTCAAGAAGAATTAGCTGAAATTATTGAAAATCATGAAAGAGAATCTGCTTTAATTCCAACTCAATCATACTTCCAATCATGGTCTTCTTGTTTCAAAGGTTCATTAAGAGATCAATCATCTAATTTAAGAAGAACAATCTTAGGTACTTCATTACAAATGATGCAACAATGGACTGGTATTAACTTCATCTTCTACTTTGGTACTACTTTCTTCCAAGAGTTAGGTACCATTCATAATGAATTCTTGATTTCAATTATCACTACTATTGTTAATGTTTGTTCAACTCCAATATCATTCTATACTGTTGAAAAAATGGGTAGAAGAGTTTTACTTATTTATGGTGCTGTTGGTATGGTTGTTTGTGAATTCATTGTTGCAATTGCAGGTACTGTTGATGGTGGTAATCAAAATACTGTTCGTGCAATGATTTCATTCATTTGTATTTACATTTTCTTCTTTGCATCAACTTGGGGTCCAGGTGCTTGGATTGTTATTGGTGAAATCTTCCCATTACCAATCAGATCAAGAGGTGTTGCATTATCTACTGCTTCAAACTGGCTGTGGAATTGTATTATTGCTGTTATTACCCCATATATGGTTGGTGAAGATAAAGGTAATTTAGGTGCTAAAGTCTTCTTTATTTGGGGTTCATTATGTGGTTGTTGTTTAGTTTATGCAATCTTCTTGGTTCCTGAAACTAAAGGTTTAACATTAGAAGAAATTGATATCATGTTGGCTGAAACTAATGCATTTACTTCATCTAAATGGAAACCACATCATTTAGCTCCAATTGAAGATATAAAACTTGAAGTTGATCACAAAGAAAATGTTTCCGTTGAAGCACAAGTCTAGCTTTATTAAATTTGCTACTTTTTATTTCATTTACTACTTTAATTTTACTACTTTTTACTACTTCTTACTATTTTCACTACTTTTATCATTTTTATTATTGTAACGTTTGATGACTAAATAAACTTAAAATATGAAAATCCGTTTTATAAAAAAAAGAGAGAATAGAGAGACCTGCCCTCTTTTGTTAGATACGATCAAAAAAAAGAAAAATTTCAACTTTCAGGAAATGGCTTTAACGGTCTTGAAATTTCTCCACTATCATACTGTACCGGAATAATCCGGAAAAATGCCCTAGCAAGCTAATCCAAGAACGGATCAACCAGGCAGAAAAATAGCAAAAAAAACGGAAAACCGGAATCCTGGAGAAAAAAATGTTGCCAAATGAAAACTAGAGTACTAATGTTCATAGTCACGGATAAATGGAAATTTCCAGTTTCAAAAATCTTGCCATTCGTATTTTTCCGGAGTGCGACAGTCAAAAACTGAATAACATTATCTCGTATTAGCAGGAGAAGAATACTCAATTCTGAAATTTTGCAATTGATGAATTGTTTGAGATGCTTTATAGATTACCCCACTTTGTGTGGACTACTAAAATTTATTATATGAGTATCGAGTATAATTCGTTTCAGGAAATGATTGAACCATCAAAGTTTTGAATGTATCAAACTATCTATCTACGTAGAGAACCTTTCATAGAAGAAAAGATAACGTTTCGGGACAACAAAGAGACTAATCAAATTTCGTATCTCATGAATCCAACTGAATCATTTTATAAATATTAATGTTATTATTATTATATTATTAAAAAATTACACTATAAATAAAACAGTCCGTGCCTCTAAATAACTAAAACTTATAATAATGCGAATGCAATCAACATAAATTTAGAGAAAGATAATGCTGATGCACCTGCACTTGAAACCTTAGAAGAGGTAGCTGCAATTGCTGAACTACTTGACATCTTCATAATAGTTTTACTAGTTTCAATGGATTTACTTTCCATTGTCATACTCTCCTTGGTTGTACCATCCATACTCATACCACCCATGTTCATACCACCCATATCCATACCACCCATTGAACTTGAAGCACCAACACTTGATTTCTTGGACATACTACCCATTGTCATGTGCATTGAACTAGCTTTTGCAGTACTTGATTCCATAGTCATACCATCCATTGTCATACCGCCCATATCCATTCCACCCATGTCCATACTTGTAGAACTTGTAGCATTCTTCTTTGCTTCAAGATATGTAAGAGTTTCAAAAGCGTCTAATTGTTGAGTACTAATTTCTTCTAATTTTTCAACACCAACATCGTACTCTGGGATTGTAGAGTTAGCACATTGATTATCAAATGTTGGACCATCTTCAGAAACAATAACATCAACACAATTGTACATGTATTCATAACCTGTTTCATTCTTATTCAATGAAGCATATATAATTTGAATAACACCTGTTTGATTGACTTTATTGTATTTTTCTGGTAATTCAACACTTGGGATACAGAAATTACCAGCAGCTTGGTCAACTGGTTCATAGATAAGTTCATTGAAGTTTTCACCAGTTGTACAATTATCACCACCACAGAAATAAATGGCACCAACACCGTATTTATGATGATAGTTGATTTCAATTGGTGAACCGTTAGGATTCCATTCGTATCTTGGTAAAACTACATTATCTGATCCACCACATGGTGATTCTGTTTGTGTAGCCCAATTGGTTGCGTTTCTTTCTCCTGGAAATGGAACTCTGAAATGTGCACTGACTACTTGAGATAATAATGAAACTAAAATTAATTGTACAAAGCTCATTATGGGAATGTTTTATTGTTTGATAAGCTAAGTTATTTTACTTCTTTCTAATTACTGGAAAACGGTGTACAACTACACTCTATTTATATAAGAGTTTCGTCAAGCTAATTACATGTGAGCAAATTTCATTTTAACCATGAATAGGCAATTAATTATGAGAATATTACCATACTTGTGAGATAGAAAGTTTTCATGAAATGGATTATAACATGGAAAAATATATTGCTCATATCCAAATTGGGAATAAATGAAGATTTTTTGATTGGCGGAGCCTGTTATTAACCGAATTTACCATTGTCTTTTGCTGTTTCCATCTCATCTCAACTGTCGGTAATTAACTGTGTGCGGGATTTTATTCATCCGCTTCTAGTGAATAGACAAATGCCAACAGTATTCAGAAAATGAATGTATTGTATTTAAGTCTCATTCTGAGCAAATTCATGGAAGCAATCAATATCAAAGTAGAAATATTTCTCTAACTGGTAAATTCTCCTACTTCTGAGTATAATTGAGAGAATATGTAGAACTTCAAAAGGACCATGTTATCTTCCATAACTTTAATCAAGGAAATTCTCCGAAACACTAGATTATCAAATAGAAAACTCAACCAATTTTTTTAAAGGAATAGATAAGAAGTAGCTACTTTGGTAAGGACTTTTCATCATCCTAACTTTTGAACTGTGCATTATATGATAAGAAAAAATAATATACCATATTAATAATTGAAAACTTATTACATGTCTTATGTTTGTCTATATAAGATTATGTATTTTAGTTTATAGCCTCTCTCGTGTATTTGAAACACTCATATCCCAAAAAGAAAGGGTTGATTATGGAATGATTTTGGTGGAGGTCTTTTTTCTTCTGACAATCATAGAATCTCTTCATTTGAATCATTCTATGTGTTAGATAGCAGTATAAATGATGATTAAGTAACGAAGTGAAGAGAGCGGCAATTGGCTGTTATTGCTACTAAATCTATAAGGAACTCCATATAAGTATATTCCAATATTCAGATTGTCCACTATTTCTGATGAATCTTAGTATTCCCCGATATTTCAATTGCGTCTCTTCGAATTATAAGTTACCCTGCTTAATTCCAGTTGTGCTAATTATCATGATCCACATTACGTAACACATATCACGTGCGTGGCACGTGCAATGTTGTATCGTCGTGTATCACTCTATATTTTTAACAACAAATGGATGTTGCATTACGTAAGTAATTGATTTTTCCCTCCATTGCCAAAATAAGTAAAGATGGCAGCAGTCTATCGACGGTTGCGAAATGATTTTCCTCACTTTCCTAATGTGTATGTAACGCCGAAGCAAAATACTATGTTAGATCGTCCCGGCCGAGTGTGATTATGTCATAATTGTTGTCATATCGAGGCCATCTGACAAATAACTTATGAATTTACGAGATATTGTTGTGGATAGAGACATACTTTAACTAGAAGCACATATGCTGATATAAAATATTCATATTATTTTTATTTTGCGCAAGATTTTCATTATAGAAGGGGGTATGGCTTAAAAAACTATGGAGTAGCAATGAATGAAAAAAAAAATTTTCTCCACAAAAGTTTCGAATTTGGGATATAAATCCATCTAAAACCGAACTATTCACCATTCATTGTTTTCTTCTTTTCACCCTACCCCTCTCTCCCTCTTTCTATTGAAGAATTTAATACCGACATATTCGTAAAATATTCTATATTAATCGTAAAGCGTGAACTATAACAAGGGTTCTCACTGTGGAGAATCTTTTAATCTCTTTGGAATTATTGTAGGGATGTCTCTCGTTTAGATAATACAACAAACTCGTATAATCATGATGTAGTATGTTGTTATTCTTATCCTAATATAAATAGCACAACAATATCTACTTATTTTTGTCGACTAAATGCAAAGAAAATTAATTTATCCACTAGGACATGTAAACCACGCTATCGGGGTTCTCCATCGACGTTTTCTCTTTTGTTTTTCCATTCGAGGAAAACTATGTTTTTCCATCGAAGTGCCCGGACAACTCCGGAATTGAATGAGATAAAATGAGATTTGTTATACGTCATTATATAATATTGCGATTTTTTTTTTTTTTGAGTGAGATTTCAAAATATTATCAATACTCAAGCATTAGCAAGTTTTTACATTGCATTGCTTCCGTTGCTATGCTATGATGGCAACTATATTTATTTCACCAATCAAATCTGTTTTATTGTATCGCATCGTTCTTCACTGTTCATGAAATAACTGGTAAAGAATGTATAAAGCAAGCAAGTCAAAGAAAAGAAATTTTTTCAATGAAATTGATGGAAATAATGTTTTCTGACAAACATTGGAACAATCTCCGTTCTCACTGCCCTCAAAATGTCCGTTGATTTCTAGTGTAAAAAAATAGATATGTTCGTAAGAGTTACGCAAATCCTCAGGATAATGACATCAGATAGGACATATTAAATTTAAAATAGCATATTACATAGAAGAAAACTTTAATCTTTAGTAAAACTTACTATCTTCTTATGTATTAGTGATGTAAGGGAATAGTATTACGAGATCCCAATAACAATATGTGAAGAAAAGTCTCTTCGGTAAATGGCATTCATGATATTAGAAAATAACTCGATTTTTTCTTGTCTTTGTACTTTCTGATGAATAAAAACTCTTGGTCTACCCCAACAAAAGTACAATACATAATCTCCAAAAGTGGCTAAACATGGAATCTAGTCTTTGAAAATTTGCACTTTAATAATGAAAAATCTCACAAATAAAGAAAAATGAAATGTTCTATACATTAGACTTAGCTCGGTTAAGATGAAAAATAAACGCACCCAAATTGATGCAATGTACAGAAACATTCTCACAATGTATTACACATTAATCATGGAAACGATATTCTTTTAATGGGAAAGGATGGGAGTGCATTACAATTTCACAAGTTATAAATACTTACCTCCATCGACTTTGTATACTTGTATATTCTTTTGTCTTGTGTATTGGTGTAATCAAAACCATAGAAGGAAAAGTTACTTTTTCATTTTAGTCAACACCTATCATTGCTATTACATTACTACAGAACATTGAGAAATTTTTGAAGTCATAATCTCATTATTGTTAATTGCTTCAAGTTACATCGATTTATTTAGTTTTGAATATTGAACTCTTATTGTTTACAAGAATTAGGGCACTGTCATTCTGTCCATATTTATTAAATATCAACTGAAATATACCTCAAAAAAAAAATAGATTACTATATTCCTTTTTTTGTTTTGGATGAGTTAGTATTTATTTTACTTTATTTTGATACACTATTTTCTAACAGAAATAAATATAAATATATATATATATGTTAAATTCCCAATAATGCATAGAAAAACTTCATTAACCAATACATATTCAACACCTTCTATAAACTCATCATCTCTTTACACAAAATTAGACAATACTGATAAAAATAAAAATTCTATAGATACTATAAATACAATAAATACCGAAAATTCAATAAAACTTGGTAATAACTGGAACGAACTGGCCCGTTACCATGAAACACCAATCCATGATGCATATTCACTCACAAATATACCAAATACTAACGATAATATTCAATACCAAAATTTTGAGAATAGATTAGATAATATACCCACAACTCATATAAAACAACAACTATTCTCGAGTAATATATGTGATCCTAGAAGTGAGAATAGGACACATTCATGTCCATCTGATACGTTTCAACCATTACCACCAAGATCAATAGCAGAACCACAAGATAATATCTATGATCAAATCATAGATAGTAAGTTACATAGTATACTTAATGAGAGGAATCCTGAATGGATGAATTTGCATAAGTCTACTAGTACTGAAAGGTTAGAGTATACTACAACTGAACAGTCTAGAGATATAAGTGAAAATGGATACAACAGTGAAAAAAGTAACACTGTAAATAGTGAAGTGGAAAAACAAGAAAGTGTTGATGAGTTTGATAAATATAGCTATGGTAGTGGAAGAGAGAGTTTTAGTAGTGATGACAGTAATACAATGAATAAAAAGAGAAGATCAAGGAATGGTTGTTTGACTTGCAGAAAGAGGAAAAGACGATGTTGTGAGACAAAGCCAATTTGTAGTGATTGTCAACGTCTTAAACTGAAATGTCAGTGGCCGGTCCCAGGATACGAGCGTAAAAACAAATCAAAGAATAAACCCTTAGGAAATGATGAGATATATCATGAGGTTTATGGGTTGATTAAAGTACTACGTGGTGTTGTTGAATATAAATCTGAAGAATAAATTAAATTTTTCAATTTGAACTTTACCTTGAACTTGAATTTGTTGTGTGTGTTGATGGCACATGGCTTTAAGCTCTATTTAACTCAAAGTTTAATGTGCCTGAATCTCGACAAAATTATTTTAAAGCCCCCGTCTATTGTTTCATCTTTTCGGTTTTCTCCTATAATTATTATCCGAATAAGACGGGGCACAGATGTATTTTCCTCGGCGCTATGAGAACTCTCGGCTTTTGTCTAGAGGGTCCTAAGATTGTTTGGTGATGATCTATTGTTTTTTTCTGCTTGAACAAGCAACTATAAAATAACTCCGATATCTTTTCATTGTTTATTCCAAAAAATTATTCAAGTGAGAATGAATATTTTTATAGAGAAAAAAGAAAAAGCAAAATAATTAAATAAATAAACTGTTTATAAAAGTAAAAAAAATATAAAATGTAACGTTAGAAAAGATCACAATAGCGTATAAACTAGTCAATATTGGATGAACTAGTTGCAAACTAGTCGTTAAACTATAAATCTCACATTTATTAATTCTTGACTAAAACTTATTCTTTTCTTCGGTAATGCTGGAGTTAATTCTTCAAGTGAGTAAACATTTCTGCGTTTCTTCATAATACCTTTCAGGTTTTTCTTTTCATTTATACAAGTATCGGTGTTGCATTTACCAGAATTTTTGGAATTCCCACTTTTATTATTATTAGATTGTAATGATAATGATGTAACAACTGTATCCACACTTAGTCTTCTATCATTCAATAAGCTTTCATTATCACTTGAACTAGCTGATTCATCAATCCATTCTTCATTCATTTTACAATCACCTTCATAATCTTTATCAAATTGATTTTTATTAGCATTAACTACTTCTGCTTCTTCTTCCTCTTCTTCCGGAATTAGTGGACCATATAAAACTGTAACATCATTTTCCTTAAACCAATTAATATCAGTAGGATCTAATTCTTTCAAACCTTTCAACTTTTTATACCAAGCTCTCCAACATGCATTCTCTAATCTAACTTGTGATGTTGTTGGTAGAAACATCATCAAGTCATCTGTTTGTTGAACAGTTTTTAATTTTGTAATATTATCAACATTAGATAATTCGTATGGTTTCATGAATTGATTATTGGATATATTTTTCCAACAATTATGATACTCTTTAGATGTTAAATCGTATGAAAAATAGTCAACTGCCATTGGTGGTTCGGTGTGTACAAAGGAACTCAAAACTGGATTCGTACTGATAATTGGCAAAATATTGAATTTATTGACCTTGACCGACTCAATAAAATTGGTGTCTAAAAACTGATGAGCTAGATTAAGGTATTCACTTTGTTCACTCATTTTTGTTATCTCTAAATTAATGTGACGTTCAAGTTCTAATTATACTTTTCTAAATTTTAGCTTCGTTTTTCACTAGTTTAAAAATGTAATGCGTGATCTAAAAAAAATATTTTCTACTAAAAAAAAACTGTTGATGTGTCTACTAAACGTTAAAGATGATGTTATTGATATTGTATTAACAGAAAAAGTATTGATGAGATAGTAAAAGGTTAGAAAAGTGGAAAAACACAACTTAGCAATCAAGCAAATACTTATCTTGAGTATAAAAATTAGGATATCTCAATATTTATAAGAAAAAGAGGGAAATAAGATTGATTTTCGGGTATATGCAAATCCAAACTCTAATTGAGCAACAAAGCGTGCCAATTTGGAACAATGGAGAATATAACTTTTTTTCTCATATCTGGTGAGATATCTCTGGTACTATAATAAATCCCAGGTGAAGTTGTATATTAATATTTACTACTTTCAGTAGTAGCGAGGGAAGAAAAAGAGCAACACTAGACGTATAGTATTATGTTTCAATGTTTCAAGTTTACCGGTAGTCTCATCCCATCCCGTCTTCAATACCAACTGATGTGATATAGAATTGGGGAGGTGCAGGTTTTTTTTGGATGGCAGTGCAACAAACCTTAAGCGGGGATTGGTCTTTTTTGATTACATTTTCCTTGTCTTGTATTTCGTTTACTCACTCCCCAAATTATTTCGATTGTGATATAATGTTGTACAATGCAATCAAAGCGTCATTACTGGGCAGATTCGGTAATGAACCTAAATCTGAGATGAGGTCTTCTCCCGTTGACAATGTGTGAGTTTCCAGTCCAGCTGATACAAAAGTTCGATTAAATGTGAGTGATTCATTTTTTCTACTACATTCATTTTTGATAAGATGACACCAATTAATGGTATTGGCATTCTCATTTAATGTATTGTCGTAATCTTTGTTAGGGTGTAAATAAATATTGCTTGTCATAAATGCATCATTTTTCATACATTTTTTTAAAATTTGATTTCTGCTATCATGTAACTGTTTTCTCTCGTTTATGTATTCTTCATACCTACTCGGTATATTAATTTTGAAGCTAATTTCTTCTTCATTTTCTTCATTTTCTTCCTTCCTTTCTATGGATTCTTCATATTCGTTCAATTTAGTGTTCGTCGTAATTGTATCTGTTTTATTTTTCTTGTGGTACAAATCAAGCAAAAATTGAAAATATAACTGATTCTTTTCTTCGACATCCAAGAACTTATTTTCGAAAAGTCTTGTGAAAATTTTGGCTTCCCCATAATCATTTATATCCAATGTAAGTTTATATTTATAGTTGAATCTGTAATCATCCAAGCTGACTTTATTACAATTGTGTGAGTTATTATAGTTCTTATCATTGCTAGTATCATTGTGACTATCTCTGTGTTCCATTTTCTGACTTTTATTTATACATCCATTTTTCTGTGCTACATTTGATGACTTTTTAGTTTCTACATCTAGTTTATATCGAATTTTATTCTTACATTTATCATTTGGCGAACCAAATAAATCAGAGTTTGTTGATTCATTGTTGTTTTCGAAACGTTTATTTGGAGTGTTCGATGAACAAATGGGAGAAGAATTGATATAATTAGTAAACTCATAATCATACTGTGTATCCTTTGTGTCTTCTTCCTTTCTTGAATGAGTTTTATCTAGAGGTGATGGCTGTAAAAATGGATTTTCAGTGACCCTTGTTTCATTGTTATTGGATATATATTTGGAATTTTTATCCCTGGCTATTGGTGAAGTATTAACTGAGGATGAAGGTTGAATATGTCCATCACTAGTCATTATACTACTAGCTATTGGAGATGATGATAGGATAATTGACTGGTTTTCATTTATAAACATTAGTTCGTTAGTTTTTGGTTTTCTGTATTTCTTACTCATTGGACTTTTATGAACATTAGCACCATTATTGTAATCTTTGTTGCTGTAATTACTAATTTCATATAATATTCCCTTTGTCTCATATTTTCGATTCTTTGAGTCTTTAGATGGGCTTAGTTTCATCATTGGAGTAGAGCAGAATCCTTTCTTAGCTGTGGCTTCACTTTGTTCCAATGCGCTGTTCTTCTCTGTTGAATTCAAGTTTAATTGAATAGTAGATTCTCCAATTATTGGAGTTTGTCGATTTTTCTTTAATGTAGGACGACCTCTACGTTTTTCCTTTGGTAACATTTCAGTTTCTTCTGTATCATGAAATGACATTTTGACTAGATAAACTCAAACGGTCTGAAGCCAGTCCATATATTCACAGATTTTATTCTATCTTATATAGCTAGATAAGAATGATTGACTATGATTGAAGATTGTTTCAGCTGAGCCTGAGGAAAAAAAGTTCACAAATTGTAATATTATCTTTTTTTCCTTTTAAATTTTATCATGCGAAACTTCAGTACTTATTGGTACCATTGTTTTATTATCTTGTTTCCCGTTTTTAGCCTTTTTATAGCAGCAATGGAGAAACTTGTTAAAGAATGGTTAGATATTGATGTCAATCCAACAACCCGATCACAAATTATCTCCCTAGCTGGTGATATAAACGCCAATCATGAAAAACTCAGTCAACTGTTATCTAAAAGAATTGTATTTGGAACAGCCGGTTTACGAGCAAGAATGGAGGCTGGATTCAGTAGAATGAATGATGTTACAGTTTTACAAGCTTCACAAGGATTAGCAGAATATATGAAAGCTACATTTCATCAATCAGAGGCACATTCCATTGTTATTGGACATGATCATCGACATAATTCGAAGAGGTTTGCTGAATTGGCCATTGCAGTATTCATAAAGAAGGGATTCAAAGTGTATTATATAGGTGATGATGACTGTGCAACACCAATGGTACCTTTTGCAGTTGATAAATATTGTGCAAATGGTGGTATAATGATCACGGCATCGCATAATCCAAAGGATGATAACGGTTATAAAGTGTATTGGTCAAATGGTTGTCAAATTATACCCCCTCATGATTCTAATATTCAAACCTATATTTTGAACAACTTAGAACCAATTTTGGATACAAATAATTCATGGAATACAGATGAATATATGAAATCAAATATGTTAGTTTATTGTTTTGATGAAATTGTCGACGCTTATATTGATCACTTGAAACATGTTCTTGTTTATGGTGATACATCATCAATCGATATCAGTTATAGGTTTGTTTATACTGCAATGCATGGTGTTGGTTATAGATTTGTTTCGAAATTATTAGCTGACTTAATTCCGAACGATAGTATTATCAAAGTTGTTGAACAATGTTCACCTGATCCAGATTTCCCTACTGTTCAGTTTCCTAACCCTGAAGAGAAACATGCATTAGATCTTGCAATGGAAACAGCAGATTCAAACGGTATCACATTAGTGCTAGCAAATGATCCGGATGCTGATCGTTTTACAGCTGCCTTTAAATCAACTAAAGATGATGAATGGATTCAGCTGTCAGGTAATGAGCTTGGTATTCTATTCGCAGATTATATAATATCATTACAGAATACAGATGATCTGAAAAATACGTATATTCTTAACTCCACGGTTTCATCTCAATTTATTGGATCTATGGCTAAATCTTTAGGATTCCATTTCAAAGACACATTGACTGGGTTTAAATGGATAGGTAACGAAGCAATCGATTTAGAACAGAAAGGTTTTGAAGTTCCATTTGCATATGAAGAGGCGATTGGGTTTATGTTTTCGGCATTGCATGATAAAGATGGGATATCTGCATTATTGGTTTTCCTACAACTTTATCAAAAACTCAAGGATAATAATATTAATCCAGTTGACAAACTAGAAGATCTATACAAGAAATATGGATATTTCAAACAATGCAATGGGTATTATCTAACTAGTAAACCAGATACAATCAAGGAAATATTTGACAATGTGATTCGAAAGTCTAGTGTTGGAAACTCGACTCCATACCCTACCAAATTAGGTGACTATTCTGTAACAGAATGGAGAGATCTAACACTAGGTTATGATTCAACTACTCCCGACCATAAACCATCTCTTTTCGTTGATGCGACTTCACAAATGATTACATGTAGATTATCAACTGACGTTGAAGGAGAATCAGTTAGATTTACTGCCAGGGGTTCAGGTACCGAACCTAAATTGAAAGTATATATTGAAGCCCAAGCTTCCTCTGAGATAAGGTCGCATGAATTAGCTGGGAATGTATGGAATCTTCTTCGAGAGTTGTGGTTCCAACCTCAGCGTTTTGATTTGGTGGAAAAGCGTGTGTGATATTCCGTCAAATCAAATATCATGTAGATTTTAATAAGCTAAAAATATGACTACGTAATTGGTAAAAGACGACCCAAAAAAAATGCGTTCATTGTTTTTGTTTGTGTATTCGAGAAAAAAAAAAGTCAATAAAGAATTGTGCACCGGACGATGGAAGTGAAAGATAATTTTGATCTGAAGTTTCCATTTTTATTCATTCTTTTTCTATCGTTGAATATTTTTATTCTCTTTTGACACTTCTTTTGACACCTCTTGAACCTAACAGCAATGAACCGAGATAATTGGAAACGAAAGAAGTCAGATATACCAATGACGATGAGCAACAGAGATCTGCTCAATCCGAACAGGAAAGATAGAAACGACAAAAACCTCATCTATAAAATGTTGATGGGTGGTTGTGTTGCATTATTTGTCTTCATTATTGCACTTAGAAGTACATATAATAATGTAGTCAGTGTTGAAAATATACCTGAAGACGATATAAATCCTTTATATGCTAACAGACAAAACAATCTACAGTTGGAAAATCAAAAATTGAAGGATAAACTAAATGATTTGGAAAATGATAAGAATGATATAAACATTAACTCTTTAAAAATGGATGCTAATAATGCTCTTGCTACTCCACCTAATCAAAATAATAACTTACCATTTGGTGTAGAGTTCTATGATTTAAAAGAGTATGAAGGTACTGCAGAAGGTAAAAACAACAATGAAATTGTTTTACTGTTAATTCCTTTAAGAAATGCTGAAAAAGTTTTACCATTGATGTTTCGAAATATGATGAACATAACATACACTCATAATTTGATTGATGTTGCATTTTTAGTTAGTGATTGTTCTGAAGATGATAAAACTCTAGAAACTTTATATGAATTAACATCGGCAATGCAAGAAGGTAAAATCCTACCAATTTTAGAAGCAAAGGAGAAACAAACCAAGGGTAAAGGTGTTTTTGGATCAAGTGATTTGTACTTGAAATATATGCCAGAAGATTATATTGAAAATGTTAGAAAATCATATTCACCACCATTTCATAGTGAATATGAGAAACCATTTAGAAGTATTCAAATATATCAGAAAGATTTTGGACAAGTTATTGGACAAGGTTTCAGTGATAGACATGATGTTAAGATACAAGGTATTAGAAGAAAGTTAATGGGACGAGCTAGAAACTGGTTATTATCGACAGCTTTAAAACCATATCATTCATGGGTTTATTGGAGAGATGTTGATATTGAATTATCACCAGGTGATATTTTAGAGTTTATGATGAAATTTGCAAATGGATTCGATGTTATAGTTCCAAATGTTTGGAGACCGTTACCGACTTTTCTCGGTCGTGAACAACCTTATGATTTAAATTCCTGGATTGAATCAGAGGAAGGTCTAAAATTATCGAAATCATTGGATGAAGACGATGTCATCGTTGAAGGATATGAAGAATATTCAACATGGAGAGCCCATTTGGCATATATCAGAGATACCAACGGTGATCCTAATGAAATAATTGATTTGGATGGGGTTGGTGGTGTCTCTATTTTGAGTAAAGCATCGGTTTTCAGACATGGATCTAACTTTCCTGCATTTACTTTCTTGAATCATGCAGAGACAGAAGCTTTTGGTAAGTTAACTAAAGAAATGGGTATGAGAGTTGGTGGTTTACCGCATTATACTGTTTGGCATATCTTTGAACCTAGTGAAGATGATTTGATTAAAATTTCCAAAATGGAACGAAGAAAGAGAAGATTCAATAAAATCAATTGAATACGTACTTATATGATACTGTTACATGACATGAACCATTTCTCTGAATATATAATTTTTTATAAAAACAACTAGATAATAAATGATCAAATTTTTTGATGTATTCTTTTTATTTCTATCTCATAATCTTTTCTAGGGATTATGATGGAAAAATTTGCTGTCATGAAAAAAAAATATTTCAATATTATAAATTAATTATATAAGTAAATATGGAGGGGTATTATGAAAACTTATGTAGAATGTATGCATAATATATGAAAAGCAAGATATAACTGAAAATTATTTTAACATTGAATATAATGTGGTAATGTTGATATTATCAAAGTTCAAAAGTAGTATACAAATTTGGATTTTTTCTTTCTTTCTTTCTTCTCTATTATCTACAAAATGAGAATAAAAATGACTCGTTAGAAGTTAGTTGTGAATAACAGAGAGATTAATAAATAAATCCAATTATTGAAAGATATGTTATCAAAGTTATTAGTTGCATTATTAGAATGAGTAGATACTGACGATGTTATAGTATTCGTTGAAGAGGTTGATGTTGCTAATGTAGTTTGAGTCGTTAATGTAGAGCTAGTTATTGAAACAAATTTGTTGCTTGAGTCGGAAGTTGTTGGTGGATTAACAAATTTTATATCATTATTCCTTTCAGCCAATCCAATTATTTGATTCTCATAATCAAATTCCACATATTTATTTTGCATGAATAGAATACCTAGAATCCAAGCACCATCTGCAGTTGAATTTAAGCCTTGAATATTACTTACACAATAACCTGATAAGTCACTGTCTGATGAATATTTATTCCCAATATACATTTCTGGAGTCAAGGTCCAATTTTTATTTGCTATTTCAAGTGTAAATTCTAATGTTGAATTACATAAAATGGCATAATTTTGACCATCAGTTACTGAGCTATCAAAAAATGAGTGTAATTTATTGGCATCATGTTCAGATAATACTAGAGATGTCGTACCAGTATCCAATAAACCAATTCTTGAAGTATTTGACATTTCACCATTAATTTGAATTGGATCGAATTTGATTTGATAATCATTCACAAAGACACTATCAATTTCAAATTCCCAATGACTTACAGCTTCATCAATAATTGGAGAGACGTAAATCTCACCATTATGTAAGATATCTTTAGTTGAACCTAAAAATAACAATCCATTGTTTTCAGTATCACTTTCATAATCACCAAAGCAAATTGTGAATTTTGCAGAATCTATATCATCATTTTCTGAAAGGAATGAAATAGCATTTAATAAACCAGTATTTGAAGTATTATCAGCTGGTAAACCCAAAACACCAGAGAATTGGTAATGTTCAAATAAATCAGGTACTGTATCAGCAACACCAAATGAGAAATTTTTAGTTTCAAATCCTGCAATAATAATTGAATCGTCGTAAATAGAACCTGATGCAATGCCTGAACTATATGATAATGCAAATGTACCATTTTGTTTATATGCAGTATCAGGGTTGAATAATTCTTTACCCTTACATGAATCATCAGTACAAGCTGATGAATATAACCATAAATATGGAGATCCTGTATCTATTAGAACTGGATAGTCTTTAGAGTTTAGAGTGACATTAACAGAATAAGCCTGGTTTTCATTATTTGAGTATAAATATGTCATACCTGCCGTCATAGTTTCAGTTTGTATTGAATTTGTTCTGCTTGATGAGGAAGATGTATCTACCGAAGATGTTGCATTTATATTTAAGACTGCTTGTTTCTGATATGATTTGAAAGATTCAGGCAATTTTTCAACAATGGAAACATAATAGTAGTTATCATCGTCTACGAAGGACGGATGAATTGCATTAAATGCATTTGAAAAGTTAGCTAACAGAAAAGCTGTGAATATTTGTTTTATTAACATCGTACAAGGTATATTGATAAATTATCTAGTATGATAGTTTGCTATTAGAATGATTTTATTTTTTTTTTTTGTTGTTCTATTCTAGAATATTTTCTTTTTGATGTTGGAGTTGTTTTTCTTTCTTCACTCTTTCTCTGGGTATAAAGGCATACAATACGAAATCCTGAAATTTGTTAGACTGGTAAGTATATGGGAGAGACTAAGAAATAGGTTAGGCTGCTTAGATATATGGAAAGTCAACTAAAGAATAAATAGAATAAGAAACAAAGTGAAGGAAATAGATGCTAATAATGAATAGTTGATTCACTAAAATGAGACTAGTTGCATCATGCTCTAGTATGTCATCAGTAGATCTGTAGAGTATTGTTGCTGAAAATTGAGAAATATAATGGTGAAAACGATATATCCATATCTCGAACAATATCAAAAGCGTGTCGACACGTTTTTCCCATTGTTGATGTTTTTCCGCAAACGGAAGGTGTTTGTTGATAGTTCCATCTTTGGCATATTGACACCAATAAAGTTATATCAAAATAACAATGTATAGTGCAATATTGCTAGTCTTGAAGAAGTGGTAATTATTTAGGTTCTATCAATAGTGCATCGTTTGAGATAAGCGGTTATTCGAGATACGGTATAGGTGGTTATCTTTAAATATGTGAAGGTTGAAAATATATTGAAAAACCTACTCTATGTAATATACATTCTGAAATGTTATTTAAGGAACTATTAATAAGTAGTAAATATGGCACTTCGATTACTTTAGTTTTTAGATTTGTCATGTAATCGACTTTTATAGACTAGTCACAGTGACGTTGAGCACCAAAAAAAAAAACTCGTAAATGTTCAACCAACTATAATTTCCCATCAGTAAGTCTTTTACAATTAGTTACGGATTGCATTATCAGTCTGCCAGCAATACTTTCCGCTGGAGGACAATACCATTTAGTTATTTCATTTCCAGATTGTGACAAGATTTCATCGTTACCATTTAATACGTTATTCACTTGATCAGATTTAAACCATCTAACATCATCTAATTCATTATCTAAATTAATATTGATATTGGAACTTAAAGTTTGATCATTTCTCAAAATACCTATACAACCAATCATCAAATTAGCAGGGAATGGCCAAGGTTGACTTTGGATGATTTTAATATCTTCTAATTGTAGATGTAATCCAGTTTCTTCATAAACTTCTCTAACACATGTATTTTCAATAGTTTCACCAGGTTCCATAAATCCTGCAAAACATGAGTAAAATTTCCTGTTAATTGTAATTTCAGAATTTGTAGTTTCATCAATTACAGTTTCAACAGTAGTTGGATGTCTCTTTGTATTTGAACCTAATAATATTGAACCATTTTCATTATAAATTGAGATAATAACTACTGGATCAGTACGTGGGAATTGGAAATTATTAGGTGATGAATTAGCATTACAAATTTCATCAAATGGAGAATCATTTAAACAATATAATCGAGAACCTAGTTGAATTGGTACAACATGACCAGCACATGCAGGACAGTAGTTATTTTTATTTAAGAATTCAATAAACATTTTCGAATAAGAGTAAGCACTTGCACAATCATTATCTAATGATAAAACATCTTTCAGATTATTACTATAAAAATACCCTTTAGATTGATTTATTAGTTCATTATTGATAAATGAAGTTAAATAATGTGAATTTGTGATATCTATTGAATATACTGGTGTATTATCATAATCTGAGAATATTTTTTCATCATCCATACCTAACCAGAAGATTGAAACTTTCCTGAGTTCATTGTTGAATTGATCAATTTCGTTAAATTTCATTATTTTCTCCTTATTTTTGATTTGATCTTCAATTTTCATGTTAAATTTAATCCAATCACCTATTATTTTTTTCAACGGTTGATGATCTTTCACATCTATTGGTAGTAGTTCAGTTTTACCAGTTTTAGCGTTAAGTAGAATTTCAAGTCTGTTGATTTTATTGAAAATGAGTAATTTCGATTTATCAAGACATTTCAGTAAGTTTTCCATATGTGAAATATCATTTCGTAAATAAGCATATCTCAAGATATGTTTGCTACTACCGAAAAATATATCTTTCATTTAATTGATATGGGTATTATTAACAAAAATAGTTTGTTAGTTTATTATTCAAGAAATTGCTATTTGAGAACAAAAATTTTATAAGCGAATTAATTTTATACTATTTGAAATCAACGGAAATTTATTATAAAAAAAAACTTTGCAAAACGATTAGATATGAAAAAAAAAAAATGATAGAAAATAACATAACATTATATAACATTTTTATTGGAAGTAATATCTAATAAGTATTTGAATAGAAGAATATCTTATTTAGTCATTAATTGATAAGATTTTCCTTATTCATTCTTTTGAAGGATTCGATAAATAGCTAATTTTTTTTTTCTTTGATTTATTTATTTTTCATTTTCCAAGAATCATAACATCAGGAAACTAACGTTGAGGAGATGGTGGAGAGGAATAACAAAAGGACAAAAGAATGAGATAGCTTTGTATATATGTTAATTCATTAGATGTAGAGATGAATGATAGGGAAAATAAATTTCATAAATAAGTTTTTGACTAGGGGAATCCTTTTTCATAGAGAGGAAAGATGATTGATTGATATTATTTCAAATATGTTTTCATTACAGCCAAGCTGGGTTAGTATTATTATTACCATTAATGTTTGAAGATTGATTTGGATGGATATTTTTAGCTTGTGGGATATTTGATTGTTGTTGTACCTGCCCTTGTACTTGTCCTTGTCCCTGTACTTGACTTTGTCCTTGTCCTTGTCCTTGTCCTTGTCCTTGCATGTAGTAGTAATTATTTTGATTTTGTGTTGCTTGAGATTGTTGAATTCTATAAGTTTGTTTCAATTGATTATTTGCTTCAATATCTGGAACATGAACAGCTTGATTTTGTTGTTGTTGTAATAAAGGTTTAACTACTTGTTGTTGTTGATTTTGTTCATCAGTAGGATTATTATTATTATTATTGTTGTTGTTGTTGTTATTGTTGTTGTTATTGTTGTTATTGTTGTTATTATTATTATTATTATTATTATTATTATTATTATTATTTTGATTCTGTAGTTGCTGCTGTTGTTGTTGATTTTGAACAGTAAATTTATAAATAGTCCAATCAAAAATATAATCATAAACATATTTATGTCTTAAAAATAAATCTCTGAAACCTCTTCTTAGATAAATATAATCAGGTTTATCATCAAATCTTAAAGATCTAACATAATTTAAATAATGAGTAAATTCATCAGGTAAACCTTTAGTTAAAACTTCAGCTGGAATTGTCATTTTTCTTTCTAATATACGATCATATTTTTGTCTTTTAGTTGCAGCTTTTAAACCTTGCCAAGGTAAAGTACCTCTAAGAAAATAAATTAGAACATAACCTAAACTTTCTAAATCATCTCTTCTTGATTGTTCTATACCCATATGAGTATTAATTGAAGCATATCTAGCAGTACCAGTTAAATTTTTATTTTCTCTATAAGGTATATGAATATGAGTTCTTGGATCTCTAAATTTTTTAGCTAAACCAAAATCTATGACATTAACTTGAGAACCTTTTTTACCTGCACCCATAAGGAAATTATCTGGTTTAATATCTCTATGAATGAAGTTTCTAGCATGAATAAATTCTATACGACAAAGCAGTTGATCAGCTAATAATAAAACTGTTTTTAAAGAGAATTTTCTATTACAATAACCAAATAAATCTTCTAATGAAGGACCTAATAAATCAATAACCATTGCATTAAAATCACATTCAGTTCCATACCATCTAAGGAAAGGTATACCTACTCCACCAGATAATGCTTTATAAACTTTTGCTTCATATTCTAATTGGGGATGTTTTGCCCTAATACTTTCTAATTTAATTGCAACTTCTTCACCAGAGATTATATTAGTACCTAAATAGATATCACCAAATGAACCAGAACCTATTTTTTTACTCAAACGATATTTTCTACCGACTCTTAAATCGACATTAACTTGATTTGGATCCATTATTAATCAATCCCTTTTGCAAAAAGAAAAAGAAGAAAAAAAAAGTTGGAAAATGGAAACAAAGAAAAAAAAAGTGGATAGATATAGATATATTATTGACCTATATAAATATGTAGTATATATATATTCAATGATACTAACAGGATCAAAAAAAAAAACAAAAAAAAGATGAAAAGATAGATGAAAAAAATACAGTTAAAGATATAATTAACAAACCCTAAAAAAGAGATGAAATAAAAATAAAAATAAAAATAATCGATGAAAAGGCATGTTAGATAGTGCTTCTATAAAAAAATAAAAAGAAAAAAATATTAAAAAAAAAAAAACACTCAAAAATTTTAACTCTCCCAAAAAAATAGGAAAAAAAAAAATCTTTTCTTTTTTTTTTTGCGTCGAAAGTCGCGACTTTTATTTTTCTCTTTCTTTTTTTTTTTCTCAAACTTGAAAAGGGTTCGCTCTTCGTCTGCGGCTACTATTACTACTAATGTTGCTATTGTTAGAAATGTGTGGCTTATTTCATTTCATGATATACTAATAGTAATAACTAAAAGAATACAAAAGTAATAGAAATAGTAATAGTAGTATATGTATATGTATAAAGTATAATAGATACAAATAGAGAGGATATAAACCTCCCTTATAGTCTTCCTACCCTCCACGGAAATGGAAAGTAGAAGGTAGTTAGTAGAGGAATGGAGGGTGGTGGGTTTAGAAACCGCCACGCATCAAAGAAACAATGACTTTTCAAACGTGCCGTGAATACCGAGAACAATAAAGAAATTGGCCATCATTGTGGTTTCATATTATTCAAGAGAAATCATTTACATTTCTATTTTCAAATATCTTCTTTTGGCAAGAGTCATGGATGCTTAGTATTACTTAGCAGTATAATATTGTTTATAACTACTACAACCCTTACTATTTATAAGAGATTTACATTTGAACTCATGTTACTATATAAGTACCACTTAGTTTCCGTTCTTTATATTTTTTCTTTCTACTTTTTCTTCTTTTAACTTGGTCTTGGTATTGAACCTTTTATTCTATTACTCTTTTACTCTTTCATTCTTTTGCTTTAAACCTTTGTTTCTTAAATTTATTTTCTTTATTCTTTTGGAAAATTTTCAGTCTTTTTTTTCTTTTTTTTTTTTGCTATTAAAGTTTTCAAACTTTTACTTTTACTTTCTTTCTCTCCTTTTACTTTCTCATCGAAAAACAAACTATAAAAATGTCTACTGAAAACGCTACTGCACCAGCTACTGAAACTCCTGTTGAACAAAAAGTTGAACAAACTGTTGAACAATCAGATAACAAATCTATTGTTGAATCAATCAAATCAGCTACAAACAAAGTCGAAGAAGAAATTAAAAAAGGTGTCGAAACTGTTAAGACTGATACAAAGCAAACTTTAGATAAAGTTGAAAACCAAGTTAAATCTTCAAATCCTTTAAAGAAAGTTGGTAGCTTTTTCAAGAAAATGTTTAACTAGAGTTGCTTATTAGATTGTGTGATTATATCTTTTTTTCTTTCTTTCTTTCTTTTATTTTTACGAATGCATCTCTTAATTCAAAAAAATAAAACATCTTTTCACTCTCTTTATCTTTTCCCTCTTTCTTTTAATATTATTGTTTATTCTCTATCTTTTTTTTAATCAATTTAATATATTCTTTAATGCTATATAATACTTAATTTAATACTTAATATAATAATCTAATATTTAATTTAATATATTTAATACTATATTTAATACTATATTTAATACTCGATATATAATCATCCAATATCTGATATATCTGATACAATTTCTTATCTCTGTCTCGTCGTTCGGTTTTCTTCGCGTGACCGATTTTTTTTTTTTTTCCCCCGACTCAGTCTCGTTGTCTTGTCAGTTGGTCTGTCAGTTGTCTCGTTGTCTCTTTCTTTTCTTCCCGTTTCAGCAGACGCGCCGGTTCTGTCATTTTTCATTTACGGGTATTTTTGTTATGATTTTTTCATTTTTTTTCAATTTTTTTTTTTTCCAATTTCTTCAATTTGGGGAAACATGAAATATCAAAAAAAAAAAAAAATATATACATGAAATTTCAAAAAAAAATGAATTACTAGAAGAATAATAGAAAATAATAAGAAATACCTCTGAAACTCATCTTTATTGCAAATCAGAATGTTTGCTATAGGTTCAATAACTACTCATCGTGCATTCTCTACATCTTCTATCAATCTAGCTTCAGCGGTAGCTAGGAAATCTTTTAATAAAAAATCTTCCTTTGATAGATCTAAAAATAAGAAAGGTTCAGGTAATGATAAATCTTTTAAAGATACAATTTTAAAGAAAAATTATAAAAAATCTGCAAAATTAATTGATGCTGATTTAATTGATCAATTACCTTCTATAGATTCAGAAAATAAAGATTTAATTAAAAATACTTTCGTCAAATATCCTTCGGAAATTATCAAAAAATTACATATAGCTGGTTCTTTTAAACCAAATCAATATAATGAATTATATTCTCAACCTTTAACTTTATTCCGTGAAAGAGAAGATTTGAAATTACTAGAAATTATCGATAATTCAATTACAAACTCTTCTTTATCAAATAGATACCTTGTAAATGGTAAATTAGGTTTAGGTAAATCAACAATTTTATCACATTTCCATTCATTCGCATTATCTAAAAATAATAATAATGCAATTCTTTTCCCTATTTCAAATGCCGATTTATTAGTTGATGGTTCATCAGATTTTAAATTGAATCCAGAAACTAAAAAATATGATCAACCAATGTATTCAAAATCTTTCTTACATAAATTCAAAAATTTAAATCTTGATAATTTGAGTAAATTACCACTATCACAAGAAATAATCCCAATGAATTCTTTATATAAACAATCAAATAATAGAATCAATGGTACTTTATTAGATTTTATTAATTATTATTTAAAATCTTCAACTATTGAAACTAATACTACTTATGCTTTCAACATCATACTTGATGAATTATCAAAGCAAGATATCTTACCAGTTTATTTAACTGTCGATAATTTCTCAGCTTTCATCCAATATTCTTTAACTAAATATAGAAATGCTGATAATGAAAGAATTTATTTCCAAGATTTCACAATTATCGATTCCTTATTGAAATTCATTTCTGGTGAAAATTCTTTTAAAAAAGGTGCAATAATGGTTGCAACTTCTGGTAATCATAAATTAGTTAAAAATGTTACTTTGGATATAATAACTGGTGATAAACAAATTGATGATTATGCTTATTCGAAATTGGATAAATTCGATTATAATTTAGCAAATAGATTATTACAAAATAATGGATTGAAAAAATTCCAATTATCTAAATTCGATTTGGATGAATGTAAAGCTTTAGTTAAACATTTATTCAAATTCAATTTAATTCATAATGAATATGATTTAGAAAATCAATTATCCACAAATCCAGAATCAATTGTTCATGATAGAATTGCTACTCAAAAATATTTATTGAGTGGTAATGGTAATCCAAAATTAATTATGGATTCTTGTATCTTATCTTATGCTTAGAGTTAACTAATGAATAGACTTTTTCTTAAGTCAAGGCTTATCTTGTTAAATTTGAATTATTCATTTCCTGGTTTTCTTTTTTTTTTTCTTCTTTTCTCCATTTGATTTATAAACTTGTAAATAATATAAAATAAATAAATCAATAATAAATATAATGTATATGGAGAATTAAAAAAAAAAATAAAAAAAAATGGTTAGATATAAATTTACGATACATATAATACAAATTTTTATTTGATTAAGAGTTCATGCTTCAAATCCATCAGAATGATAAAACTCATCTTCATCAACTGGAGGTTTTTGATCTTCAATTTTACTTTTCTTATTTATTTCATCATCATCTTCAATTTTCCTCTTGTTTATTGGTACATTGGTAAGTTGATGCTGTTGATGTTGATGTTGATGTTGATGTTGATGTTGATGTTGCTGCTGCTGTTGTTGTGGTTGTTTTTGTTGTTGTTGTTGTTGTTGTAGTTGCTGTTGCTTTTGTTGTCTAGCCTTTTCACGAAGTTCCCAATTTTCTTTAATTTTAGGTTCTAATGCAATAATCTCATCCTTAGTAACTGAATCTTCAATGGATTTCAAAATTTTCAATACAACATTAATATGATTCCCATTCAATTTATCATCTCTAAATCTTAATAATTCCCATGTCTCATCACTTCTCTGTCTACATTCTCCAATACGTCCATTGAATGATTCGCCAGATTTCTTCATTTCTTCCCATTGTGAATCACTTACAACTAGATCATTCCATGCATCATAATTAACAAATGAATTCTTATATTCTCCCCCATTTCGTTTAATATTACTCTCAACACTCTCATTCTTATATGGATCATCCCCACCTTTCCAAACATAAAGTTTAAATTTTGGTTTACTATCATAATCAGTGTATTCTCTATTTGGATCATGTTTAGGTAATGAAGTATCTAAAACTTTAGGGAACTCTAATCCAATCTTAAAATCAATCGTATTCTCCTCTGCTGGCTTCCATTTCAATAACGTTGGATCGGTTCCTGGAATATATGGTGAATCACAACATGTCAAAATCAAACCATCAGATACATACGTCAAATTCTTCATTTCACTGAAAATCTTATGAATTTTGAAAGGTTGTGTCATATTTTTAAAATCTAATTTAAATAACCAATTCTTACATGCTTCAGGAAATTTCCTACGTAGTTCAATATATGGATAATGAAATTCATGTTGTGCATGGTATAATCTTTTATATAAATTTTTATTCATAACGCTCTTCATATCCATTGATAAACAATCAAATATTAAATATCTTATTTCTTTGATTTTAGTTAAATGATTCGTTGAATAAACTAATTCTCCATCCAAGATCGTACCATTGTGAGATTTATCGAAATCTTTAACTGATCTAGGGAAATGGAAATCAGGAACATGATAATATTCATTCTCCCTAGATATTAAGAATGTACCTTCTTCATTAGTATCTGGATTCACTAACACAAATAGCAAAACTCTCAATCCATCACTCTTCTCACACACTAAATAATCACGTTCAAGGAGATTCTTATATAAATGTTCTCTAATAAATGAAACTGGTTGTGATCCTGGGAATGAATTATACCTTGTTCGAAGAATTGTTGCTACTTGTTGTTTGAGATATGTCTCTACCTCTGGTGTGCATCTTTTCCCTGGAATATTGGGTACATTTCTATCTGACATTTTCCCTATACTTTCCCAATTAACAAAACTCTTGTAAAATATCAACATGAAATCAACTACCTGACACTCTTCCGTTGCTCAAAATGGAATGTATCAAAATTCAAATTAGAAAAAACTCAAACTTTCAACGCGCTAGTAGTTTCCCAATTAGGTCAGTTTTCATTTCCAAAAAATCCAAAACTATGCAAAAGGCCAAAAAGTGTTTTTCATGATACCAAATTGCTATATAATCAATGTATAAAATAACAGATTTAATTGTAAGCAATATTTTTCTTTGTGTTATCTTCTGTAAACAGGGATTCTCTTGTAACTATAGCTTTGAACATGTCCAATAATATACCCTTGATTGAAGACAATGGACAGATCATCGACAATATTATCAAAGATGAACATATGATCAACGAACAAATTACAGAAAATGTTGAAATGAATGATCCTAGAGACGATGTAAATGGAACGAATGTCACTACGAATAATGATCAAATTGAAGAGAATGATAATGAGAAAACTGAGAATACTGAAACTAATGATAACATCAATAATGACTACGATGATGATGAGTTAGATAATGTTATGAATGATGCAATCAACACAATCGTATCCTCCACTAGTAACATAGATGCAGAAAATATGAAAACTGACTCATCAACAATGCCACCATCCTCTTCATCGTCTTCATCTTCTATATCTTCGTCCAGACCTAAAAGGAAAAATACACAAAACGTTAATTACAAACCTAAACCAGTATCTGCTACTATAACTAAAGTAGAAAGTAAGCGTACTAGTACAAGAAGTCGTCGCTCCAAGAATAGCTCAGATTCTACTTCTCCAATACCTCAATCTTCCTCTAAGAAAGTCAGCTATTACGATATTGATCAGGTTGTTCCTATAAACTATCAACCGCCAATCTCAGTAGATGATGATTTCAATCACACTTTCGATTTCACAAATGGGAAAATCGATGAAGACGAAATATCCATAACTTTGAAAAACGGAATAACAATCAAAAAAGGTGATTCTATTTATATGATTTGTGAACCTGCTACTGAACCTTATTATATAGCACAAGTTATGGGATTTACTAAAAAGGATAAAACTGCAACAATAAAAAATACATCAAATTATATGTTTAGCGTGTGCTGGTTTTATCGCCCGAGAGATTTGAATAGAAGAGTGACCGATACTAGACTAGTTTATGCATCTTTACATCGTGACGATTGTCCGCTATCGAGTTTTAGAGGATTTGTAACTGTCAAACATAAATCTGAAATATCTGATCTAGATGCTTACAGGAAACAACCTGATTGCTTCTATTTCGATAAATTATATGATAGATATATGATCAAAATGTATGATATGATACCAACCATTCAATTGGTACACTTGCCCTCAAATTATTATAAAGCATTACATAAAAGATTCGAGTATATTTTCGTTGAAGTTGGTAAGGCAGACGAGTTGTTAAGCTCACCCAAAAATTGTGAAAAATGTTTACAATGGTGCTCAAATTCCGATGCTATAATATGTACAGGTTGTCAAAAATCTTATCATTTACTTTGTTTAGATCCCCCAATTTTAACTAAACCGAAGAGAGGCTTTGCCTGGTATTGTGCTGCCTGTAATAAGAGACTTGAAGATAGATTGGCTGAAAATAGAGGTAAAATGTTAGAAAGTGCACAACCTTCTCAAATTATCAAAAATGAAAATAGACTTGCTCAAATTAGAAAAAATGGTGGTAGTGGTGATGATGAAAATGATGATGATAATGATGATAATGATGAAACTAATGATAATAACTCGTCAAATAATTCTGATGATAATGGTAACAACAACAATGTAGAGGATCCAAGTTCTCTAAAATATGAACAGTTGGCCAAAAAATTCTTAGAAGAAGATAAAAATATAACTTTGAAAAGAAGAAGAGAATTAGAAGAATGGCCATATCGTTATCTTGGCGTTCATGCAAAATTTGAAGATGCATTGGATATACAGGATCGTCCATATGCACGAGCTGCTTCTAGATTAGGTTCCAAATATCAATGTACATCAGTAACTAACTGGTACAATCATCCAATCCAATACTATGATACAAATATCAAGAATGTAAACAATAAAAAAGGTTTGAAAAAATATTATAATAGAAATAAAAAGTCTACAAGTTCAATTCCAGTCGAAGAAGATTCCCTGGAAAAGAAAAAGTTTCCAATACCCGATGAATTCAAAGATGTCAAACCAAAAGATTTCCCAGGATGGTTACAACCAAAACCAAAGGGTTACATAGAAAGAGGTATTGGTGAAACAAGTACACTATTATGGAAAATGCCTGATGTTTCTGAAGACTTGGAAAAATACTATGAGAATATGGTTGACGAATACATTGAAAGGTGTTCCAGTGTTGCTAAAAGATTGAATCTTACAACTGTTACAACACCTAACTTTATTGATGCAATTTTATTGATTTTAATGAGACATGACTATAAGCCTGATGAATGTATGGAAGATGTAAATAAATTAACTAGGGAATCATTGAAAGAACCTACATTCTCAGATGATGAAATTAAGAGATTTGAAGATTCTGTCAGAATTCATGGTAGTGAACTATTCCCAGTTTTCAAAGATGTTAAAACACAACCTTCGGCAATGGTTGTTAGATTCTATTACCTCTGGAAGAAAACTAAAAACGGGCATGAAATATGGGACAACTTCTCAGGTAGAGCTAAAAATAGATTAAAGAATACACAGAATCTATCAATTGATCTTGAAAATCCAGATGATGATGGATTGTTCTCTACTACTAAAATCATTAAAAATAATGTTGCCCTAAAATGTATGTATTGTGAAACAAATCATAGTCCTGAATGGTTTAGAGCACCAGGTGCAATAATTGATGAAGAGAACAAAGTATGTGAAGGTTTATGTTTTAGATGTGCAAAATTATGGAGGAAATATGCAACTAAATGGGAAAATCCAATTGAATTAATCAAAAATCAAGAGAAAAAGGCTGCTTATGCTATCAAAAAGAAGACGGAATATGCACTAATTGAAGAAGCAGAATCGGTGGTTAAAGCTCGAGAAAAATATAAGTTAAATCCACGTCCTAGTAGTTTAGGTTTAAAAAAATTCAAAACAATTGATGTTGACTATGATTACACCACAGATGAAAAAACTAAACTTGAACAAGGTAAGAAGAGAGGTTCGAGAAAGAAATTAAAGGAAATAAAACCTGCAACATTAGGACAGCCAACAAAACCGAAAAAATCAACTGAAAAAGCTAAAGTAAAGAAGGAAACTAAAATTAAGTACGAAAAGGATTTGAAAACTGATGATTTATCAGACCTTGCTGATAATGGAACTAATAATAAAAGGAAAAGACGAGGAAAAGCATCAAAGGATAAGGAAAAACTATCAGATTCAACAATTAAAGGCAGAAATAATAAAGACGCTAAAAATAGGAAAGAAAACGGTAGAAATAATTTTAAAGGTAATGATATCAATGGTGGTGGTGGTGAAGATGATGAAGATGATGATGATGATGATGATGATGATGATGACAACGAGAGAGATAACGATGAAGATGAAGATGAAAAAAATATACCAAAGAAGAAAAGAAAGTATACTAGAAGAAAACTTTCTGACAAAAGCTTGAAATTTGTTTATGGTAAAATTATCAACAAAGATGATGGTCAAAAGAAGTTTACTGCTAAAAAGAATGAATGCATGTGGGCTCCAATTGATGAGACACATTTCGTAGAATATGATAAAGCCATCGAAACTATAAATAAAATAGATCAATACAGAAGTGAAATTGAGACAAATGAGAAGAGTGATACATTCAACGCATTTTTAGATATGAAACTAAGAGAAAAAATTGAAGTACTAGAGAAGAACTTACAAGAACTGAGAACAATTAAAACATCAAATGAATATGAGAAAGTATCTCTTGACTTATCAGGACCAAATTCATCTCCTAGTATAAGTGAACATTCATCTAGTCGACCAACGTCTAAAGAACTGGAACATACATTTCCTGCTGGTAAAAGATATATACGTAGGAGAGTTTTCCTTTCAAAAGCATCTGTTCCAGGTTCTGGGATTTTTGAGACACCGCCTATCCAGTTACCTATGATGGATTTCAACGCCCCATCAAATGATAATATGGATATTGATGCTGAAAATTCAATTACAGATTTCCAAAGTCAACCGAATGTTTATCCAACCAAGAAATCAACTAATAATGATGAAAAAAATGCCTCTAGTAATTTACCTAAGATTTCAAGAAGAAAAAATAGACCATATAATCAATTGATGAATGTTCTACCAATTGCAAAAGCAAATACCAAAAGTACCGTACCAAGTAGAGATTCTGTTAAGCTATCATCATCGATAAGTGCACCATCAACAGCAGGTACAATAGGTTCAAATTCGAATACAAATTTTGTACCAAGTTCCAACTCCAAAAATGCATCTATCTCATCTCGTTCTAAATCTCCATCAAATAATTCTTCCTGTACAATTAAAGGAAAACAATATACTCAATTGATTGATCCAAATAATGCTAAACTGATTTTATCTGTTATTGATTGCTCTGATCCTATAAGTAAACGGATATTTGCAAGATATATTAGCAAATTCAATATACCAAATCCGATGATATCAGATAATCTGTTTTCTTCAACTTTATATCAACTTCGACCATCAAGTAAAGAAATTCAGGCAGCGTGGAAAAGTTTACAATCAAGCAAAAAGGCTAAAATCAAGTTCAGTAAAGCATTTGAACCATTATTTTCAGCAGATAAGAGATCATGTTGTGTTTGTAGAGAATTCGGTGATACAAGTAAGATGATAATTTGTTCCAACTGTGGAATGAATGTTCATGCGTCGTGTTATGGAGTCGAACTTGATCCAAAAATGAAGAGAAATGCAGGTGCGTATAACTGGCATTGTGATCCATGTTCAAATGATTTACATGCTTTAGTCTCAACACAATATGTTTGTCTTTTATGTAATTCAAGGGAGTCGAATATGGATTCAGCGATAAAGGGTGATCCAATTTCAATACCAGATGCATTAAAACGTACTGCTGAAGGTAGATGGTGTCATGTTACATGTTCACTTCTTTGTGATAAAATCAAATATGGATCAAAATCCTTACAACCAATTTATGGTACATCAGTTACTGGTCTTCATAATGTTTTCCATACTTGTAAGGTTTGTTTCAGTATGGGTGGTGCAATTGTTAAGTGTGATTACTGTTCGAATAGAACACACGTTACATGTGGGCTAGATTTCGGATGGAGTATGGGATTCAAGCTACTTAAAATTTTTGATATTACTGATGGAGATGTTATTGAAACTGTTAAAGATAAACTAGTAGGTAAATTAATGCCAATAATATGCTGTGAGAAGCATAATCCTAATGAGACAGATGCTTTACCACATTTATATCAGTTAACAGATTTGGGTAAAAAAATCAATGTAAACAAAGGTGAGGTCAAAACACTATTTGAATTATATGCTTCTGATGAGAGAAAATTGGTTGATGATACTATCAACGGATTGGTTCGTAGAAAGTATTATGATGAACTGGTTGAAGAGTTTGGAAATCTCGTTACGAAGTTGAATAATAAAGCTGCAGATATAAATCTAAACACAAATCTAAATTCGAATTCGAATGCCAACTTGAACTTGAGTCCAAATACTAATGTCAGTACAAACTCGAATTTAAATGCAAATACAAATGCATTTGACAATATACTTATTGATAGTATAGCGTCGGAAACGGATATCACATTATCGGGTAATGAGGAAGAACAAATTCCAATCAATAAAGAAAATACACATAATTGTATCAAATGTGGCAGAACGTCAAGCTTATTGTGGTATCCAAATACAGATCATGAAAAATGCAGTAATGAAGGTGGTGAAATATGTCACTTATGTCGGTTGAACAATAACAGCTCAGCTCAATCCACCATTGTAATACCTGATTTGAATGGAATCAACGATCAAATGTTCGAGTACTGAAAGCTAGCTATATATTATTAATGATAGTATTTTTTGTCTAGAATTGTTATAGTATACAGGATATAGGTATGTTTAAACTTTATGTATGTTCTAAATATACCATTTGCAAAATATAAATCACAAGTAACCACGAGTTAATATATCTTCGATTCTTTGAATTTCATCTAAAGAATCGGCATTTTCCAACTGTCGTGCAAGCATTTCACGGTCTTCATCTGATAATGATTTCTTTCTATCTTTCTTTACATCTTCTGCAGTATCAAAAGATAATTCTTCTATTTCACCAACGGTATTTTTGGAACCCAACAACAGTATTGAATTGACCTTCTCGATATTATCAGCAAATAGTTCATTCGCTTGTTGTCGTTCAGAGTTTTTGATTCTTTGGAAATCCAAAACTTGTAAACTAGGGAATCGCCATATACACCATAGTCTATAATCTTTATTCTTTACTATTGGGTTACCAACTAAATACAAAGATCTTAATGAAGTTAGAGATTTCAAATTCTCGAGATCTGAGATATATAGAATATCATTGTATGTTAATGACAGACATTCTAGGTTGATTAGATTAGACAACCCGGTTATTGAACGTATATGATTATTGGATATGATTAGAGTAGTAACTCTTGGAAGTAATGGGAATTCTGTGATATATATCAGTTCATTATTTGTTAAATCTATTGTAGAGTATATATCTGTTGATTTGAGTATTTGAATTGCATCCAATGATGTAAGATGGAGATTTCGGAGAGAAAGCGATCGTGAACCTAATGGAGATATAAAGTTTGGTGCTTCAATCAACAATCTTTCGGTTAGTTTCATGTAGAGTTGTGGATATAATGATGTTTGAATAAAGAAAGAAAAGCTGGAAAAAGAAAAGAAACATAGATAAAAAATATTCATGAAAAAAAAGCGTATATTAATGGTGTTTTACATGCACATTTTTCGAGTTATTTTGATCAAATAATGAATTTTTTATCCATGGAGAATAAGTATTTCCATTTTAGTTTATTTTGAATATATATACATAGTAAACAAGAAGACAAAGATGTAAAGGTTAAGGAAACATGAGAAACGGTATTAAAATGTAGAAGATATTACTCATCAAGTGATAATTGTGATTTCTGAGAAGGTAAGATTTTACCATTTTCAGGTTCGTATTTCATTTTGGTCATTTTCAATAGTTGTTGTTTATCCTCTTCGGATAATAGTTCAACGGTTTCATTAGGACCAACAAACTGGAAATCACCAAAACCGAATGCACGATCACTTATATTATCAAGCACGTAGAGTTGCATTCTGATATATCTAACAATTGCTTCTAATTTAACAATATCGATATTCTTGTCACCATTGAATATATTTCTCCAAACAGCTGCAGCTAGAACATCGTCATTCTTTTGTGCTAAAGCTTCATCAAATGAGAATATCATTCCAAGCATTTGAGAATGGAAATCTTTCATGTATGTATCTCTGATTCTACCACTTAAAACGTTCATTTCCTCACTTAATCTAAGTTCTATATCTTTGAACATTTTATCTACTAGTTTTTGTTGATAGTTTTTACCGATTTTGAATGGCATTGCTCTCATACGTACGAATAATAACCAAACATGTAAATTAGTAATTTGGAACCACATTGCAAAAGTTTTAGGTAATCCTAGAGTTTCATACCAGAATTTAGCGGTTTCACTGAGTTCTTCATCTGTAAACTGTAAACCTTGGTCTTTACACATGTAATAATATTTAGAACCCGAAATAGTACCTGCACGGACATTATCCATATCGATATGAAATAATGAGACAAAAGTTTCACCGAATGCTCTTTTCCATGCTGGAACTTTGAATCCTTCCTTTTCATAAGCAGGTTTTTCCAATTTAGTCTTTGCACTGATATCTCTATTTGGTAAATCTGGATTTTCTATTCTAGGTAAATGGGATTCCTTTGCTAATTCCACTGGTGAAGGTGTCTTTATTTGGGTATTGAGTTCGGAAACATTAGAGGCAAGGTATCTTTTGGCTAGATATGTAAATTGATATTTAGTTTGTCTCTTAGCAACTGCAGAGAGCATCATTTGTTGTGGTAGAAGAAGAAGAAGAAGAAGAAGAAAATATATAAAAATGAATAATAGAAACCAACTAACTATTCAACAACCTATAAGAAGCGTTACAATTCCAACATGAAAAATACAGAGAAGAAAAAATATTTCATCTCACTCGCACTGTATGGAAAAAAAAAAATATTTTTCTCACATTTACCATTAATACAATACAATTAGTACAAAGATTGTCTCTACAGAACGTACATATGATTGTTTGTTGGCGATTATCTTCGACGACCACGACCACGACTGTTTTTATTGCTGTTTGCACCTTTAGAACGAGTCTTTCTCCCTCTTCCTGGTCTCACAGAAGCTACCTTTGGACCTTCGTAATGTGTATATCCTTGTTTCTCAATAGCTGCACTGTTCACCCATAGAATCATATTACGTTCACGATTCTGGGCTTGTAGATGATTCAAAACACGACCAGCTCGATCTAGTAGTTGGTCATAAAGTTCAGGAGCACAGTTTTGAGCAGGAAGTTCTCTTGAGCGTACCATTTGAATGACTTCATCACTGTCTTGGTCATTATCCATACCATCATCTTCATAATCCACATCAATATCAATATAATCATATTCTTTAGGATTAATTCTTCGTCTCTTTGTGGTTCTAGGAGTTGCCAGTTCATCATTCGAACGTTTAGCTCGTCTACTCGATCTTGTATGACGTATACTTTCTTCTTCCTCATCTTCATCCTCGTAATAATCGTCTTCTTCTTGTCTATCTTTCTCTGCTTCTTCGGTATCTTCTTCCTTTTCTTCTTCTTTTACCTTCTTTTCTCCTATCTTTTCCTTTTCTCCTTCTTCCTTGAACTTCTTGTCTTCAAGTTGTTTGATATAATCAACCAGACTCTTGATTCTTTCATCACCACCAATAAACTTCAATCGAGCCTTGAAACTATTGATAATACGATTCTTACAATCTTTCAATTCTTTTTTCAATACTCTCTCTCGTATTCCTTTATCTTCCAACCATGATATTAGATTTTCAAGATCTTTCACCTCATCAATATATGCCCAATCATTCTCTTTTCTTAGAATGGACTCCCCTTCCTCAATTTCTTTCCTTTTCAGTCCTGATCCATTATTCTCCAATAGATAACGTTGATCTATTTCACTAGGTCCTTGGATCCAAATTCTACCCATAAGATATGTCTCAGAATCATATTCGCCATCACTTTCATTATCATCTATTTCAACGCTGTTATTTCTATAATCACCTTTATTTCTTATCATTTCTCCATTTTGAACACCATCTTCTTCATCTTCATCTTCGTTATCATTCTCATTTTCGTTCTCGTTTTCATCTTCATCATCTTTATCACCTCCTAGATTTGGTAATCCATTCCTTTCAAACCACCAATATCTATTCCAAAATCTATCTCTTCCTAAATATTTGATTCTTTGTGTATTCAATTCAACCAAAGATTTATCGATTTCAATCTTTTGTTTCTTTAAATCGTCAACTTCCTTGATTTTATTCGATCTATTATTAAGTAATTTCAAGAATTCTGGATGTATTGCTGCAATAGCCTTTTCTAATGAACTTGGTTCGGATGGTAAAAAATTTTGGACTGGTCTACCACCTTTATTCTTGATTTCAAAATATTTCTCTTTCTCTTCTTCAGTTTTCAATGATGATAATTCCATCTCTTCAACTCTTTGCTTGATATCTTTGAGATCTATACCTCTTTGATATTCTAATACTTCTTTATTAGCAACATGGGCACTTTCAATTTTCACCTTGATTTCTTTCTGAATTTCAAATTTTTCACGACGTAATGCTGCAGATTTATCAACAACATATTCAATATGTTGTCTAATGACATTACCATTTAATAACAAATTCATTAATATCGATAATATTGATATTCTTTCAATTGTACCAACATTTTCATAAAAATTAATCATTAATTTTTCTGGAGTTGGAGAGTCATCATTTAATGGTGATAGGAGTTCATATATTTTGACAATATCAGGTTTGAATTCTTTAATATATTCAGTAATTGAAAACACTCCAAGGAGAATAATCAACCAGTTACCATTCTTAAAATCTCTTTTTTTCAATCTCTCACGCCATGGAGTTTTCTTGTAATCGAGTATAGAATATGCATTATGATTTATTTCTTCTTCCTCTTCTTCGTCTTCCTCATCATCATCTTCTTCTTCTTCTTCTCCCCCTTCATTTTCTTCTTCCTCCTCCTCCTCTTCTTCTTCTTCTTCTTCTTCATCATCATCATCTTTGATTTCAATGAGTTTCTTCTTTTCCAATAACTTTTTCTCTTTTTCCTCTTTTTGCTGTTTTTCTTTCTCCTTTAATAGAATCTTCCTTTTCATTGTCCTTTCTTTCATTTTGATTTCTCTTTCAATATCAACAGGTAAGGTAATCAACATTTCACCTTTATTATTTATAATGCATGATAACATCGAGCAAAAAATCTCCAATAATAGAGGACACTCTTGTGTAGAATCTTTCCATTGTATTGCATTAATAAAATCATCGAATGTGAAAGTATCGATTATTAGAGCATCATGAAACATGTTAATGAAAATCCAGACCTCAAGTAAATTAGATAAAGATATTTTGGAACTTGGTTCTGAATCAAATGGTAATTTCTCAAATCCAGATAATTGTTTCCAATGAGGTCTCTCTATATTTTCCCTACAAGGTAATAAAAGATCTTCAACTAAAGAAACTTTGTGTGATTTTTTCTCATTGGATTTCTCATCAGTATTACCATTTTCCTTATTTTTTCCATCCACTTCTCCATTTTCTTCCTTTTTGTTATCTCCATTGTTTTCATCAACTTTAATATCTTCCTTGGTAGTATCATTATTGAGTATATCCGATATTTTATTCTTACGTGATTTTTTAGGATCAACAGTTTTATCTATTTTATCAGGAGTATTGGTATTTTTCTTCCCCTTACCTCTACCTTTTCCTTTATTTTTGGATATTTTCATATCAATTTCAAGTTTACTATTATCTGTGATCGCTTTATCCAACGAAGGAGCAGGTGCAATATTCACAAAATCATCACTAAAGTTATTGCTTATCCCTGTATCTACGTTTACCTTTTTCATGTTTTCATTATCTGATGATTCTGTCTTCTTTTTCATTTTACCTTGACCTCTATTCCTTTTATTAACAGTATTATTTGAAATATGTTCAGTTGACTCCTCATTTTCATTTGCTTGTTGTTTCTCTAGTTGGTATATTTTTCTATTTGATATTTTGATACTTTTAAAGAACCTTTGACATTTCTCATAATGCCAAACTTTGATACGTTTGATATGTACATAATGGAATGGGTCATCTTCAGGGTATTCATTTTTGGAGAAAAACTGACGTTGAGTTATTATAAAATGAGTGTTATTTGGATCGAATTTATCAGTTATATTAATACCACAAAATTGAAACAATTTCAAAACTTTATCTCTTGCCTTATCATCAGATGTCATATCTTCGAAAAATGCAGTTGTACGCTTGAGAATCTTATACCAATTTTCACACCATTTGATATTCATATCTTCTTGGGTTGGTGGAGTTTCCTTCAAATTCTCAAAAATTGTATGTGAGAAACCTCTAGTGGATTTCATTCCTAATTCAGCTGGGTTGTCTGTAGGGTTGAAAATACTGATTTTATTATTTGAAGTATTAACATTTCTATCATCATCTGATTTCAAAGCAGTTTGATAATCGTTATGATCAGTATCCACGACTGAGTCATTATCGATTTCAGTATCGGTATCATTATCATCTATTAATTCATTATCTATATCTATTTTTTTTCCAATATCCACTTCTTTTACACCATCATTATCTTTGCTATGATCATCAATATCATCAATGAGAACAATATTTCTTTTCTTTTTAATATTTTTATTATTTATGTAGTTGAATTTTTTCAAATGACTTGGCCATTCCAATGAAATTTTATATTTTTGAGCGATTTCATCTCTAATAACCCAAGGAGCACCTAGTCTATTTGATCTAACCAAACTAATTTTAAGAAACGTTTTAACATAAGATTTTGTGAATCTATTTCTCTCACGGTATATTAAATTAGCATCTTCAATATCAATTTCATTACCATCATTAGGTAAATAAATTCTATAAGAGATGAATGGAGATTTTATTACTCCATTAGAATCCATTCTTGAATTGAAAACCACTTTTTCCTTTATAATTCCATGAGCTCTATAACCATTTGAATATTTAACGATTATTTTATCACCTGGGAAATAATCATCTTTGAATTTTGTATAAACTTGATCAACCAACACATCAATTCTCGGAACTGTTGAAAATGAAACATGTCTTAAGATTGGTTCTTTAACTGGTTCAGGGAAATTTTCTTGCATTGAAGTTAGTTCATTATGTTCAACTTTCAAAGCTTCGAAAAATGTGAAATTTGAATTACCACTAGTTTCACAAACAAATTTTTTAACATTATAAAAGGACATTCTATTAAGATAATCTTCGTAGTTGAGAAACCATTCACCAGTTTCTGGGATCAACCAAACAGGTGTGGATGGTGATGCATCTGCTGGTAATAATGGGGGTTGTATTAAAGTAATTGGTTTCCGCTTAAACAACACCTTTGATAAGATAATAATGATAGTATGAGGTTGGAGGATGGAAATGGTTGGTTAGTATTTATAGTTGTGGAATTGATTGTTTATCATAATTTATGGATTTTCTTTAGATAAAGGATTATAAAAAAATACCGTGTATGAAGGATGAGAATGTGAGCATTGATGAATTATGACGTACCATTGTGTTAGATTGGGGTTGATTGTCAAGGAAGAATATAAATCTAGCGGAACTAAGAGTAAGAGTAACTTAAACTAATACATGTAAAGAAAAATGGAAAATGGAAAATGGAAAATGAAATTAAAAATAAAAATAAAAATAACAACAGAAATGGAAATGGAAATGGAAATAGAAAATGGAAATATAAAACAAAGTGAAAAGTGATTGAAGTGAAAAATTAGTTATTGCGTGTTTTAAATTATACTTCCAAGAGTATATCAGAGACGAGTAAATATAGTATAGTCTGTATACATGTAGAGTATTTACAAGATAAGTATATATAAGAGTATCAATTAGATACTTTATTTATAAAGCCAACCAAAAGAGCTATTCTTTCTGCGTTCTCTAACTTCCTTTGGTTCATAAGCAGCAACATCTTTCTTAATTTTCTCAACTGCACCTTCAACTTCATAATTACGACCAAGCACATCGATGAACTCACCTTCAGGATCCATGAGGTAGAAGAAAATTGAATGATCTACTAAATAATCTTGTCCAGGTTTTAAATCTCTAGGAGTACTAAAGTAAACTCTATAATTTTTACAACATTTTTTAATTTCATCATAATCACCCGTTAATCCAATGATATCAGGATGGAATTCACTCAAATAATCTTTCAATACTTCAGGTGAATCTCTTGCTGGATCACATGTGATAAATATTGGTTGTAATTGTATATTATGTTTCTTCAAATCATCTAAAATTAAACCTAATTTATCCAATTCATCGGGACAAATATCGGGACAATGAGTGAATCCGAAATAAATAATACTGAATTTACCAATAAGATCCTTTTCTGTGAATGGTTTACCATCTTGTGTAATAAGATTGAAAGGGCCTCCAATTAATGGTTTACCATAACCTCTATTAGCTTCTGCTTCTTTACGTAATTGTAATTTCTCCTTTTCATTACGGAATAAATACGTTAATCCTGCACCAACACCTAAGAATAATAGAAATGATTGCCATGAAAGAAATTCAACTGGTTTCCTCTTCATTATTTGTGATGAATAATCTTCAGAACCAATAGGTATACTTGATAATGGTCTTCTAGAGTATACTTTAGTAGTTGCGGGTTTTGAATTTAATTGTTCTTTTGATGGTTGCTTAGGTGGTTCCTTAGGTGGTTCTTTAGATGTTTCCTTTGTTACATTACAGACAAACTTTGTGAGAGAGAAATTTCTCCTTTGAATAAACGATCTTTTCAACATGATCTAGTGATTGAAGAATGTAAAGTAGATGAAAAGTAGATAATAAAGTCATAACAAATATTACAATATTCCGCCACTTGAAAGAATAAAAGGAAAATTTGCCATAATAAGCGACAATCAAATCACTTTACAATCAATGCTTGCACAATGTCATAATCGTTTACAATGTCTTTTATAGAGATTAATTGAGATATGTTTATGATATAAATTTATATATAGCTTATAGGTAGATTACAATCAGTTTTTACCGGCACCAGCCCTAAAGTAAATAACATCTCCATCTTCAACTGTATAGTCTTTACCCTTTTGTAATAATTTACCAGCAGCACGACAAGCAGCTTCAGAACCATATTCAACCAAATCATCAAATTTCAAAACATTAGCTAAGATAAAAGTTTTCATTAAATCTGTATGAATAACACCTGCAGCTTGAGGAGCTTTAGTACCTTCTCTAATTGTCCATTCTCTAACTTCAGTTTTTTCACCAGCAGTAAAGAATGAGATTAATTGTAATTTTGATCTCATTAATGTAATTAATTTTGGTAAAACAGATGGAGCACCAATTCTTTTTTCTTCTTCAAGTCTTTCTTCATCAGTTTCCATATGAGATAATCTTTCTTCATATGCTACAGATAAAGGTATGATAACATCACCTGGTGAATAAGTATCAACCCATTCTTTAATTTTAGGTAACCATTTATTCTTTTTACGTAAAAAGTCCTTTTCTGATAAATTAATTAAATAAATTGAAGGTTTAGCAGTTAATAAAAACATTGAATTAATAACTTCAACTTCCTTTGCAGTCCAAGTTTGATTTGCAACTCTTTGACCATCTTTTAATAATTGAATAATTTTTTCAACAAGTATTGCTTCTTCTTTCTTTTGTTTAACTTCTAAACTTTGACCACCTCTTTTAGTAATTTTTTCAATTGCTTCTAAATGTTTTTCAGCAAATTCAATATCTTTTAATCTTAATTCATTACTAATAATTTCTAAATCTCTTACAGGATTAACATCACCTTCAATATGAATAATTTCTGCATCATCGAAACATCTAACAACTTGATAAATTGCATCAACTGATCTAATATTTGCTAAAAATTCATTACCTAAACCTTCACCTTTAGATGCACCTCTTGTAAGACCTGCAATATCATAGATAGTAATATATGCAGGAACTCTCTTTGGACGTCCATATAATTCCATTAAAGTATCTAATCTTGGAGATGGAACAATAACTCTAGCTTCTTCAGGTTCAATTGTTGCAAATGGATAATTTGCAGGATTACCTAATGGACATCTTGTAATTGCTTGGAAAAAAGTTGATTTACCGACATTTGCTAAACCAACAATACCAGATTTCAAATTATTACCTGGACGACCTAAAAGGATCTTTTTCTCCTCTACTTGTTTCTTTGGTGGCATTGTATAACTTTTCTATCACTTGTTAAATGATAAAGTAAAGTGAAAAAAAAGTAGAAGAAAAATGAAAAAAAAAATTCCAAAAAAAATTCCAAAAAAAATTCCAAAAAAGAAAAGTTGTCTTCTTTTTTTCGACGAAGTTTGAACAGAAAAGAAGTCTGAAAAAGGGGAAATTTGTAAAAAAAAAAAATATTCATTATTATGGCTCAATTAGGAAAGTATGCCGAATGTATTAGTATTTAGTATTATAAAATAGTTAATTAGAGAAGAGAAGAGAAGAGTAATAGAAGAGTAGAATAATAGAATAGAAGAATCTACACTTTTTCAAGTGAAGTAATCATTTCATCTTCAACTTCATATTCTTTACCAGAATTAATAGATGTTAAACCATTTATTATAGCAGGATCTTTAAATAATAAATCGAAATCTTCAACATCTTGCCATTCTTCAAAAAATTTACGTTCAAATATTTTAACATCTTCCGGCATTCCTCCAATTGGAGATAATATTGTACAAATCAATAAAACTGCTGCACTTGCAGTATAACCTGTGAAAAATGAGAAATAATAAACATAAGTTGCACCAATTGGAACTTTATGAGTTTTAGTTGCACCAACAAATCCAACTATATTTGGTAAAATACCACAAATATATGCCAAATAAGCTCTCCAATTGATACCTTTTGAATAATAATATGGAGAAGAATTAGATGCAATATATAAATTTTGTAATTGTAAATAACCTTTTTTCAAAATATAATAATCACAGAAAACAACACCTGCAATTGAAGATAAGAAAACAGAATAAGCACTTAAATAAGTTGTAAACATTGAAGATGATGACATTAAATTCCATGGACAAATTGCAAAACCAATTATTGCACAAAAAAATCCACCTCTTCTAATATTAATATATTTTGGTAATAAAGCTGTCATATCAGTACCTGCTGAAAGTGAATTTGCTGAAATATTAGTACCTAATTGTGCAATTGCAAAACCTAAAGAAATTAAGAAAACACCACCTCTATCACCACGTGAATAACCATCTAAGAATTTATTTAAAACATCCAATGGATTCCAATAAGTAACACCATATAAAACAGTTGAAGCACTTGAAACTAAGATACCAATTAAACAAGTAACAGAAAAGCAAATTGGTAATGAAATTAATTGTGAAGTAATTGCGGCACCAGGTTTATTTGCAAATCTTGAAAAATCAGGTGCATTAACAATTAAAGTTGCAAAATTAGCAAGTGAATTCATAACAGAATTAACGAAAGCCCAACCAAATTCAGAACCTGAAATTTTAGAACCTTGATGAATAACTGGACCACCACCATCAGCTTTTACTAAAGTCCAAATAAGGAATGCTATACCTGCAATTGGACAAACTATTGCCTTAACAGTAAATAAATGACGTACAATATGAGGTGGTAAATAAATGAATGGTAATTCACAAAACCAGAAAATAAAGAATGATAATAATTTAAATGAAGTAGTATTACCACCAATTGTATCATGAATTCTAGTATTTAAATCAGTACCGAAAATTGCCATTAACATTAATTCTACACAATTACCACCAATAGTTGATTGAACACCAAACCAAACACAAGACATGACAACTCTATTAATAACAGGCCATAAAGATCCCCAAATACCAAATGAAGATCTACAAGATACAGGGAATGAAATATGATAAGCATTCCCTACTCTAGCGGAAGCTGTAACAAAGCAAGCACATAATGTATAACCAATCCAAACAGTTATCCATGTAACCCACCAAGATAAACCAGCTTTAACACCAGTTGCAGCAATTTGCCAAGTATTAATATTAAAAGAATCTGCAATCCAAAAGAATACAAAATGATACCATTTCCATTTACGTCTAGCTTCTTCAACTGGTTGTAAATCATAATTTATTAAAAATAATTGTTGTAATGTATAACCTTGAGTACCATCAATTTCTAACCATTTAAAGAATCTAGATAAGATTGAAGATGATTTATCTTTACCATTATTTGAATCTACAGTATTGATTGATTCTGTAGAATTAGAAGAATCTTCTACTATATTAATAATTTCCTTTCCACCTTTATTTGAAATATCGAATGATCTCATTGTTCGAAAAGGGTAATAGCAAAAGAGAAAAAAGGAAGATAAAAAAAGGGAAGAAAAAAGAAATTCTATACAGATACAGATACAGATACAAAAGGATAGAGAAACAGTATCCTTTTATATAAATCAATTCATCCATTTATATATTGATCAAAGATTGCCGTGAAGTTAAGAATATAATAGATAAGAAACAATTACCACTTTCATTATCAAAATAATACGAGAAAATAAGATTCTCTTCAATTTGAAAAAAAATGAAAAAAATGAAAAAAATGAAAAAAATACCACACTTGTTATCAATGTCCATCAAAATTGCTCCTTCTCTCATTCTATTCGCAGATGAATAATATACCACATTCTTTATCTGCGTGGATTGATGTAGATTGAAACAACTATTCTAGCAGGTATTGTATCAAATATTAACAATCTTACGACCACTCTGAATTTTACATGTTATATTATTATACATAGATATATATCTCTCCATTACATTGTCATCATCTATCTGCACAATCTTGTTACAAATAAAAACGTTAATTGATGAGCAGAGGATGAAATAACAGGAATAAATGAAAATGAAAAATTGGACAGGTCACGTGTGTCCATAATAAAAATTAAATAAAAAAAAATTTCTCAAATCACAACATTTTCGTTGGTCATGAATTAAAGAAAGTGAAGTGAAAAATTTCTTTTTTTTTTTAACTCTTTTTTAATGAATTTTTCACTTCACCCTATGTATTTCATTGTCAAAAATTCATTTTCTTTTCATTTATAATTATGATTCATTTGATCTTTCCCTTTATCCATCCATGTCTCGTTCAAATTCCTCAGTTCCTGCAAAGGAAGAATATGATGATCTTCGTATTTTAGCTAATGACCCACTTATCTCACCTGAATTATTACTTCAAGAAATCCCAGCTACTAAAGATTCTCTTAAATCTGTAATTCGTGGTCGTAAAGATGCAACTGCTATTGTTAAACAACAAGATGATCGTTTATTAGTTGTTGTTGGTCCATGTTCTTTACATAGTAAAGAATTAGCTCTTGAATATGCAAAATTACTTAAACCTTTAGCTGATGAATTATCAAATGAATTAGTCGTTATTATGAGAGCTTATTTAGAAAAACCAAGAACAACTGTTGGTTGGAAAGGTCTTATTAATGATCCAGATTTAAATAATTCTTTTGATATTAATAAAGGTTTACGTTTAGCTAGACAAATCTTTGTCGATTTAACAGATTTAGGTTTACCAATTGGTTCAGAAATGTTAGATACAACTTCTCCTCAATATTTATCTGATTGTTTATCTTTTGGTGCTATTGGTGCTAGAACAACTGAATCTCAGCTTCATAGAGAATTAGCTTCTGGTTTATCTTTCCCAGTTGGTTTTAAAAATGGTACTGATGGTTCATTAGGTGTTGCAATAGATGCAATTCAAGCTGCCAATAATTCTCATCATTTTATGGGTGTTACAAAATCAGGTCTTGCTGCAATTATTACAACTAAAGGTAATGATTCTTGTTTCGTAATATTACGTGGTGGTAAAAAGGGTACTAATTATGATGAAGATTCTGTTGCTGAAGCAAAGAAACAATTACCTCAAGGTAAAACAATTATGATTGATTGTTCTCATGGTAATTCTAATAAAGATTATAAAAATCAACCAAAAGTTTGTTCCGAAGTTGCTAGACAAGTTTCAAATGGTGAAAAGGCAATTATTGGTGTAATGATTGAATCAAATATTAATGAAGGTAATCAAAAAATTCCAAATGATTTATCTCAACTTAAATATGGTGTCTCTGTTACTGATGCTTGTGTTAATTTTAAAACCACTGAATCAATGCTTAAAGAACTTGCTGATGCAGTTAAGGCAAGAAGAGCTCTTAATAATTAATCTTGTATATCCACATTCTATATTACTTAATTTTTTTGTTTTCAATTACTTATAGTATATATTCTTATATTTACCTATTCAACTTTTAAAATTCATGATATGACTCATTTAATAATCTTTGAAAAAATAAAAAACTCAAAGAATATTGACTGCACCTTCCTAATCGGGTAATGGTGATATTTTAAATGGAAATTTCGAAAAAAAAAATTCAAAAAGATGAAAAAAATAAAAAAAAAATAACTAGAATTATCCATTTCTTTTCAAATAATCAACCAAATCAAATCAACCAACCCATCATGCCAGTAGTTCATGTTATTGACGTTAATTCAGGAAACCTTCAATCTCTTGCTAATGCAGTTATTTCACTTGGATTCACAGTAGAATTCATCACTAACGGTTCTGATCCAAGTTTAAAAACTTGTGAAAGATTGATTCTACCAGGAGTTGGGAACTTTGGTCATTTCGTTAAAGAGTTACATGCTAGAAACTTCATTGAACCAATCAAAGAATATATCAAGTCTGGTCGTCCAATTATGGGTATCTGTGTCGGATTACAAACACTCTTTGAATCAAGTGAAGAAAGTATCGGAATAACGGGTTTATCGATCATACCAGGTAAATTGACAAAATTCAATTCAACTAATAAAAGTGTACCACAAATAGGTTGGAATTCAGTTAAATTAACTACAAATGATGAAATATATGGGATTTCACCATTCTCCAAATATTATTTCGTTCATTCATATGCTGCAATACGTTCAAAAGATGAAATCAATCAACTGATTAATGATGGTTGGGATTTAGCATTATGTACATATTTGGATGAAACATTTATTGCCGCTGTCTCCAAAGATAATATTTTTGCAACTCAATTTCATCCTGAAAAATCAGGTAAAGCGGGTATTAAAGTAATTCAATCATTCTTAAACAATATTAAATCTTCTCCAATTGATAACATTAACAATAACAATACTAATAATAATACAGTGGAAAAAACTGAAACAGGTCTTACAAGAAGAATCGTTGCATGCCTAGATGTAAGGACAAATGACGCTGGTGATTTAGTCGTTACTAAAGGTGATCAGTATGATGTTAGAGAGAAAAATGATAATGGTGAAAGTAATGTCAGAAATCTTGGTAAACCTGTTGAAATGGCTGAAAAATACTATCTACAAGGTGCTGATGAAGTTACATTCTTGAATATTACTTCATTTAGAAACTCCCCAATCAAAGATTTACCAATGTTGGAAGTTTTAAGATTAGCTGCAAAAACTTGTTTTGTACCTTTAACTGTCGGTGGTGGTATCAAAGATATTGTTGATGTTGATGGAACAAAATACTCTGCATTAGATGTTGCTTCAATGTATTTTAAGGCAGGTGCGGATAAAGTCTCAATCGGTTCAGATGCTGTTCAAACAGCTGAAGATTATTACGCAAATGGTAATAAAGGTTCCGGTAATTCATCAATTGAAACTATATCTAAGAGTTATGGTGTTCAAGCAGTCGTTATTTCAATTGATCCTAAAAGATTCTATGTCTCTGATCCTTCAAATTGTAAATATAAAACTATCAAAACTAAATTTTTAGGTCCAAATAATGAATCCTATTGTTATTATAAAGTTACTTCTCAAGGTGGTAGGAAAGTTCATGATTTAGGTGCTGTCGAATTAGCAGTTGCTTGTGAGAAATTAGGTGCTGGTGAAATTCTACTCAATTGTATTGATAAAGATGGTTCAAATTCAGGTTTTGATTTCGAACTAATTAACATGATTAAATCAAATGTCTCCATTCCTGTAATTGCATCCTCTGGTGCTGGTAATCCACAACACTTTGTCGATGTTTTCCGAAACACTAAAACTGATGCTGCATTAGGTGCAGGAATGTTTCACAGAGGTGAATACAAGGTCAGTGATGTTAAAGATTTTATGACCAAAAATGGCCTTTTAGTTAGAGTTGATAATACTCAATTATAATTACAGTTATAGTTATATAAATTTTTTGTCTTTAGAACCTAAAAATAATGCTTTATTCAAACTTAAACATATGACTCTTTTCATTTCTTTTTTAAATCAATCGATTGGAAAGATTTTAATATCTCTCCTTGTAATTCTCTGAAATCATTGAATTTTACTTTTTAGGTGGCTTGTCACTTTTTGTTTTGGTTCGTTTTTATTTGTTTTGTATCTTTTCCGTGATATTTAAAACAAAAAAACAATATCACTGTAAAAGAGAATCTTCTAACTTTTCCAATGACATATATCATGTAACTTATTGATTCCACATACTTCATTTATTCTAGTAAAAAGATATTAATTGTTAAAACCACGACATGAAATATGTTGTACATCAACATTTTTTTCCTCTTTCCAACATAATAAAATTCTTTTTCTTTCTCAAAACGATAATATAGTAGGTTTAGCTACTGGTATTGTATCCAGTGTCAGTGATTTTAGATATATAAGTACAGTATACATATAATAAACAATAGAAGATAATCGGACTCTTAATGTTGGTCTTCAAAATCTTCAATAAACTCTAATCTTTTTTCAATTCTATCGTTATCATCGATCTTAATACCTGCACTAACACTGAATTGTCCACCACAACCAACTAATTTAATGTCATGCTCTTTAGTTGCAGTATTATCAATTCTTGTTGGTTTCTCAACATCATCATCTAAGTTACCTAATCCAACAGCGTAAGTATCGGCAAACCCCCAAGAATAGACAAATCCATCGTTAGTAATTGCTAATGAATGATGTGATCCACAAGCTACATTTTTGATTGGTGGAAGTGTAGTAATCTTAGTTGGTTTTGGTAAACAACGAACATTACCATGATCGTCAGTAATACAATCATCAATTGGTAATTTATCCTTTTCAATACCAATCTCTTTCATATCGTATCTACCAAATGTATAGACATCACCATTTGATGAAACAGCTAATGAATGATGTTCTCCACCAGTAATGTAAACAATATTTTTATCAGATAATTCCTTGATTTCTGTTGGTTTGGTAACCACTGCCCCATCATCAATATTCATATCAACACCACATTGTCCATATTGATTGAGACCCCAAGCTAAAACTTTCCCCTTATCGGTAATGGCAAAACTATGGAATTCTCCAGATCCAATAAATTTGATATTCTTCAAATTAAAAGATCTAGGTTCTAATGAAGACAATAATGATCTTTCTAAGATTTTACGACCAAGCTGATATTGCTGACCATTACCCCAAGCATAGACCCAACCTTTAGAATCTAAAGCTAAAATATGGTCTTTACCAGCAACAATTGAAACTATATCTTCTAGATTCTCAATTTTGGTAGGTTTCTTTTGGATTTTAACATCTTTAGAGAATCCCAAAATTCCTTCATTATTTCTAAAAGTACCCCATGCCCAAACATCACCATTCTCTAATAATACAACTGATAAATTGTCACTTGCAGCAAGTTTAACAATTTTGGAATCTTGAGGTAATCCTTCAACTTTACCAGGGGTTGATTCAAATTCATTTAAATCTCCATCTTCGTCATCATCATCACCTGCAGCATCAATATCCTTCAAACCTTTATCACCAGTTTGAGTTGTTTCTCTTCCTAAAACCGCAGAATCATTATTTCCCCATGACCAAACATTATTATTTTTATCTAAAGCTAAAACATGCATACCACCAACTGCAAAATCAACTATGCCTACAGTATCTTTAGCAAGAAACGGATTCAATCTTGGTCTCTTGACTTCCTTAGTCTTAGCATCTGGTCCAAGACCCAATTCACACATTGAACCAGAGCCCCAAACAAAGACATCTAATGGAGTTTGCTCAAGTTTAGGTCTTTCATTAATTGATTTATAACGAGATGCTCTTATGGATTCAAAACTGTGGGTCTCAGTGGTTCTCGCTTTTTTGAATGGACTTGGAGTAACGTTACTCTCAGATATGAGTCCATTCGATCTTCTCTTTCTTACTAATTTAGCCATTGTTGAGAGGAAGGTGGTAACAATGATATGGTCAGTTGTTTCAGTTGGACCAATTTTTTGTTTTCCTATTTAGGAAGGAGCATGAAAAAAAAATTTTTTTTCTTCCTTTTTTTTCCAATTCTTTTCAATTTTTCAAATGATTTGCTTCTTTCATTTCTTTTCATTTTGGTAATATAATATCGACAAGTGAGGATGGCTAAAGTTTCTACAAAAGATGTCAAGAATAGTAAAAAGAATGTTCCGTTATATCGTGATATTGCTGCCTCTGGAGGAAAGTTGAAATCTTCATCAAAATATAAGGCTATTATAAATAAAAATGAAGATTCAGATAATTTGGATGAAGATGATGGTAAAGATGAATTTGAATTAGATGCGGTAGCATCACGTCGGGTGTTGCAACTTGCTCGTGAACAACAACAAGAAATTGAAGAAGAGGAAAATTTTAGTGAAGTTGCGAAAAAGCCAAGATTCGAGTTGATTCAACATGAATCTGAAGATGAAGAGGAAATTAGAGAAGAAGAAGAAAAAGGAGAGGAAGAACAGGAGGATGATTATGAAGAAGAAGAAGAAGAAGAAGTTGTTGAAGTTGATGAATCTGATTTAAACCCATCTGAGATGGCAATGTTTGAAATGTTTTTCAAAGCGAAACAGGGTAACAATGTTCCATTTGAGCCAATCAATTTAGCTGATAAAGTTATGGAGAAAATGGAAGAAGCCAGAAGAAATACACAAGCTGATGAAGATATAGAAATAGAAAAAGAACAATCTGAGGGAAATTCCAGACCAGAAAATGGTGTCTACTTACCACCAAGAGTCATTGAAGCATATCAAAAAGTTGGAGAATCTTTAAGAGCATGGAAACATGGTAAATTACCTAAACTATTCAAAGTCTTACCAACTATAAAGAACTGGGAGGATTTATTGTACGTGACAGCTCCAGAATTGTGGACACCAAATGCAGTTTATGAAGGTACAAGACTATTTGTATCTAACTTAACAGCATCGAAAGCTGAAAAATTTGTTAGATTGATATTATACCCAAGATTCCGTCAAGATCTTGAAACAAGTGAAGATCATAAATTGAATTATCATATTTATCGTGCGTTGAAGAAATCACTATATAAACCTGCAGCATTTTTCAAAGGATTTTTATTTATGCTAGTTGAAGAACAATGTACTGTTCATGAAGCAATGATAGCAGCATCGGTTTTAAAGAAAACTTCTGTTCCTGTACAGCATGCAGCAGTTGCATTATCATGGTTATTAGAACAAGAATTTTCACCAGCTGCAACAGTTTTCATCAGAGTCTTAATTGAGAAAAAATACGCATTACCATATCAAACAATCGATGATTTAGTATTTTATTTCATGAGATTCCGTGTAATTACAGACAATAAATCATCATTTACAATTAATAATGATATTGATGATGGAGATGATATAGATATTGATATTGATATTACTCAACAACGTAAATTACAACAGTCACCTCAATTACCATTAGTATGGCACAAAGCATTCCTTGCATTTGCACAGAGGTATAAAAATGATATAACCGATGATCAGAGAGATTTCCTAATGGAGGTTGTAAGACAACGTGGACATCGTGAAATTGGACCTGAAATTAGAAGAGAATTGTTAGCAGGTAAGGCGAAAGAAATACAACAACAGAAGCAACAAATGGGGAAACAAAAAGTTGCTGATGATGATGATATAATGTCATATTTCTAGTATTTGCATTCTCTCTATAAAATTATCCGTCTTTGAATTATAAATGTACTATTCTATAAACTATATTTCCTTTGTAATTTTCACGAATAAAGTTGAATAAATCAACTCTTCACCATTATTATCAGATAAATTCAAGTATCTATAACCTTGATTCAAATCATCTATTTTACAGCACCAGTTTGCAATTGTTAGATCTGAATTATTGGAATTGATAATATTACTCATCTTATCTAAAACACTAGTATTTTGTTTAGAACATTTAACAGTTATTCGAATGAATGATAAATCATGTAAGTTTGTTTTATATTTCAGTCTACAAGAGGTATTCCAAATAGGAGAGAATGAATTCAATGGATTTTCCGCAAGTCTAGACTTGAATTTAACATTCCAATCAGTGGATAAATTAGGATATCTCATTTTCAGTTGGCCAAGGTTAGAATTTCTTTGATTATTTAGTTTTTCGAGAGATTCACTTTCATTTTCATCCTTTATCTTATCTCTGCAATTGTATCCCATATAGTTACTATTCTCACTATTAATGCTATAATCGCTATCATTATTTTCGTCATCATAGATTATTTCATCACATATATCTTCAATAGTTTCATTAGATGTTATGTCATTATTATGTAGATGAACTATTTCTCCTGTAATTGGTACCACATTGTATATTTCAACTTCTATCCATGGGGTGTAATTGTCTGATAGCAATTCTTTGGGTTTAGGTAATTGTTGACCTGATATCAATTGAATTTCTAGAGATTTCATAATTGTGTATTTCAACGATGATATATTTTTCAACTTAATTAATTCTTTATCAAAATTGTCTGTATTATCTCGTATTAATGAAGGAGGTTTCAATCTATATCCCGTGAATGTATCTAGTTTGAACAATGATTCATTCAATTGTTGACCCAAATCCCAAATTTGCCAATTAGTAGCAACCATTTGACAACCCAGTTCCCAAAATCTAATTGGATTGAAATTATCAGATTTATAGTGAACAACAGATGGATATATTCTCATCATACCTCTTTTATTGTGTTTTATAATTGAATTTTTCTTTATTTTATCATGTAATAATAGTGAAAGTGAACGGTCACTGAATGAGAATACATGGTTAAAAGTTTTAGACTCAGGAAGTGAAAAATTTCTGAATTTGATACCAACTAAATAAGGAGCTATTGAAGTTAATTCGGGTATTGTAAAATTTGTTGATTTGGGTATAGGTACAAATTTCTTCAATGGATGACTTACTTGTTGTTCATTATTATTGAGTGAGGAAGTTTCATCAGAATATGTTGAGAAGGATGAATGAGAAGTTGATGTGTCAGGTTCTTTGATGAATGTTTCAGTTGATTTTTTAACTTTAATCAGGATTTTATGTTTAAGTTCATTGGGTGAAGGTAAAACTGATACATTATTCAGCAACTCTGTAACTAACATATCATTAAAGACTGATTTCATTATATTGACTGATTTCAACTGATTTTCCTTTGAACATTTGATTTCCAATGATAGTATCAATGGATATGGAGTTATTATGAATGCATATTTCTGTATTATATCAATAACTAGTTTGAAATCAATTGATTTAGTAAGTGTGCGTCCATGGGTGACAATAGGGCCTAAATCACCATCCCAGATATCGATTTCAATACATCTACAACCTCTTTGTAATGCATGAATGTAACCTTCAATTGACGAATTACCATGAATTTGTTTACCTAAAAGATAAGTATTATGAGAAGAAGAAATGAAATAGTCATTCAATGGATGAGAATAATAATCATCAGATATTGAACTATTTATTGAATTTGAGTATGAGCTATGTAAATAATTGCTTAAATTTAATGGTGTCATATAGGAATTATTAGTTGCGAATTTGTTAAATATTGATATCGAAGGAGGTTCTTGTAATTGGATATTTGAGACAAATGATTTGAATTGATTATAGTTCATTTTATTGTTTTGGATTTTCAGTAATTTGAATAGATTTATTAAATCTGGTCTTTCTCTCAATTTAGATACAAAGAGTTGGAATTCATTGAAATCCAAATATCCACTTTTATCAATATCACATTGTTTGAAGTAATTGAATAGATACGAATTATCCATGAAAATATTCAAATCATTCGTTAATTTAAGTATATCATCGAAAGATAGATATTTGCGATTTGTCGTATTCCATTTGACTTTAGAGAAGGTTGAAATATTTTTACAATTGATTAAACTTTTCTGATCTTTCAACCATTTTACCATATTATTCAATGTATTGTACATAATATCAAAATTGGATTTTGTAGTTGCAATCATATGTAAAATTTTCAAATCTGAATAAAGTGAAGAAGTCGAAGAGGTTGTGTATATTATTGAAATCCATAAATCATTGAATTCACTAGAAACATTGAATTCTTCTCTATAATTCTTAGCATCTTGACCAATACGTATACTTTGAATATTATCAATCAATAATGAGGAAGAAGATTTAGAGTTCCATGATAGTTTATTATTGGATATTGTAAAAGTTCGTCGAACACGTTTATGTCTAGTAACTCTAATCATTTCAATTTTGATTTCCGGAGGTTTAATTGTTGGAATATCATCTAGAGATATAATTTCATCTACTAAGGGAGTATTAGCTACATCCTCTATTAGAGGCAATGGAAGTGGTACATCCATTGCTTTAGGAAGAGAAAAAAAAAGAGAACAACGTAATCAATTAGTTGAAGGTTGTTGTTAAGTAGATGATGATATTATATTAGGTAATCATATTATTTGTATTACATTTCCGTTATTATTATGAATACTTTTTTTTTTATATAGAATTATTATATTACATAAATACCTTATATCACTTAATTAGATTGTAGACGAAGTCTCTTTGGTGACCATTCTGTAAGAGCTTTACTACGACCATAATAGTGTCTCTCATAACCCTTCTTTTCATTGTTATCATCGTAGAAATCGATTTGTGCAGAATCGTAACCAGTAAATGATATTTTTGGTAATATTGCCATATCATAAACTTGCACTGGATTTGCTAACATTGTAAATGTTTTATAAGAGAATTTCTGATTTGGATCTACATCAGGACCATATATTTTTTTATTTAATTGAATACTTGATTGATCGAGGTTTGAATTTTTGAATGATGTAAAGAAGACAAATTGATGTAAAGTATTCATATATTCGAAAGCCGTATCTGTAAGAACTAAAGATCCTGTGAATTGAACGAGAGGAGCACCTGATGCATCAACTTCCGAGAATTCACTATTCCAATCAATTGAATTAATTAAATCTTTTTCTGTGAATATAATGAATGTAATACGAGCAATAATTCTAGCAAGGAAAGGATGATAAGCTTTTGATCTGAAGATACCAGTTGTGAATGATAATCTTCTAGAAAAATGATCTGCCCAATTTGCAGAATTCAAATCAGTATCGATACCTAACCATACTTTGGTTGATAAAGTATTTAAAGAATACCAGAATTTAATTGGTTTAACATTAGTTGTATCTATATCTGCATAAACACCACCATGTAAATATATGAGAAGATATTTAAGAAATTCGAATTTCAGTCTTTCATGAGGTAACATTCTTAACGCATCGATTACTTCAGGTACCAAAGGTCTCATTAAATCTGCAACTATATCTTCAGCATCTGCTAAAGATAATAGGATATGTTCATGATCAGGATTAGCATCTTGCCATCTTTGCACTAATTTAATACAACCGTTGGGGAAACCTTCATTTTCTTTATCAGAAGTTTTCCATAATTGAAAGATATTTTTTTCAACTTTATCCTGTATATTATAAGGGAAATGGAATAATAATCTATCAAGAATAGTTGTAAATTGGAATGCATCCCTCGAAGGAGCTGAAGTAATGACTTTTCCATTATGATCATATATGATAGCCGGAGTTTCACTTGAAGGAGCACCATCTCCATTATTACTAATGGCTGAATCCCTTAAACGTGCAGCTGTTTCGAAAGCATGTTCGATTTGAGCATCATGAACAGATGGATGTAATATATTGACGGAAAACACATTGAGCAAGCAGAATACTACGATGGTCGACACTAGAATGTGTCTAACATAACTGAAAGACATTGAAGATGGAGAAATATCAATCAGTATTCCTTGATGAATATCTATATATTACTCTGAAAATACAAATCAATTCACAAATTGTTTTCCATTTTGAGGAAAATCCACACAAAAAGAAAAAATCAAAAGCAAAAGCAAAGAAGAAAAAAGAAAAAAAAAGAAAAAAAAATATTTCTTAACTGTTTCAATTTTCTTTCAATTTTCTTTCAATTTTTTCCGCAATGATGCATCGTACATATACAGTTTTGTATCATTTTTATTATTGCTATTGATAATTCAATATATTTATATTTCTGATTCGTTTATTTGACTAGTTATTTGTACTAGTGCACTGCTTATTCTTACAATGTCTCTCATTGGTCCGGTACGTAGAAGACGTTCACTTGTATCTTTAATATCAGTGCTTGCATTTTTGATCGCTGTCTCTTTTATAGGATCAAGAATTCTAGTTTACATTAAAACTTCTCCAAGGGAAATACCTCAAGTGGTTGAAACAAACTCCGTTGCTGTGGATCCATCTATTGATAATTTGCTCAATGATCCAAATCCATTACGTGATTTATATCTTTCCAAAAATCATAAAGGTTTCGTTATATTTGGTTCTACAGGTAATGTAGCACTTCCAGAATTTAACAAACTTAATTCCATTTCAAATATCTTTCAAAATATCAATAATATCAATAATATCAATAATATCAATAAAGATGAAACTAATGTAGGAAATGGTGAAACAAAAGATATTCCAATTGATGCTGAAAGTGGGAAAGATAGATCTATCCCATTATCAGATGCAAATATACCTGATGAAGAAGCATTCTCAAAAATTAAAACTGATGAATTCGTTAAAGGTGATATTACATTCCAAAATTTCTTTTCTCATATTCTTAAAATGATATCTCATAATCATTTATCCTTCCCATTGAAGAGAAGAATGAAATTAGAGAATGGTAAACCAATTATTGATAATGTTCTATTTTATGAAAATCCTGAGGAAAGATTAAGTGAACAAGATCTTTATCAATTTTTCGATTTCCCACAAAATTTTATTGATGATTTAAAACTTAAACATGAAAATGTTATACATGAAATACCTGATATTGTACCTCATTTTTATAAAGGTAATGGTTATGTAATTGTTGGTGGTGGACTTTATTCATGGTTTGCACTTTTAGGTATCGAAACTTTACGTAAAGTTGGTTCAACTTTACCTGTTGAAGTTTTCTTACCAAGTAGAGATGATTATGAATATGAATTTTGTGATAAAATATTACCAAAATTAAATGCAAGATGTATTGAAATGTCAACTATTTTTAATGCTAAAAGTCTTCAAGGTTTTGATGTTCAAGGTTATCAATATAAATCATTTGCATTATTAGCATCATCATTTGAAAATGCATTTTTATTAGATTCAGATAGTTATCCTGTTCAAAATCCAGATGTTTTATTTGATTCTGAACTTTATGATCGATATAAAATGATTACTTGGCCGGATTTTTGGAGAAGAACAACTTCTCCAATTTTTTATGAAATTAGAGGTACAGAAGTTGGTATGGTTCCAGTTAGACATTTAAATGATTTCTTTATTCCTCCAGAATATTTATCTTATAAACCTGGTGATGATATTACAACTGATGTCCCATATCATGATAGAGCTGGTACAATACCTGATTTTACAACAGAATCTGGTGAAATGTTAATTAATAAGAAAATACATTTTAAAACTTTAATTCTTGCACTTTATTATAATCATGATGGTCCTTATGGTTATTATCCTTTATTATCTCAAGGTGGTGCAGGTGAAGGTGATAAAGAAACTTTTGTTGCTGCTGCAAATTATTATGGTTTAAAATATTATCAAGTTAATAAAAGACCTGAAAGATTTTTCGGTTGGTATAATGATTTTCAAAATTACGAACATTCAACAATTGTTCAATATAATCCATTAACTGATTATGAATTATTACAGAAAACTAAAGAAGATATGAGGAAAGATATTGAAACTAAAAAGAATAAATTTATTTATGATTATGATAAATATTTTACATATGTTTTCACGCCTGCTGCAGTTGATCCAATGTTTTATCATGTACATGATCCAAAGATGGATCCATTCAAAATAATGGAACACAGATGGACGGAAAATTTAGATGGTAAAAAAATTCGTAATATGGGTGAAGATTTCCCACGTGTTAACTTTGATCTTGAGTTATTTGTTTGGGGTACAATTAATCATTATCTATGTGAAATGAAGATCAAGTTTAAAGCATTCAAAAATAAAGATTCAGACACTCTATGTAAAAAATTCATGCCAGATCAATTGGATTATCTCCGTCAAAGTTCTGCTAAAATATATGACGCGTATGATCCAAATAAAGTTGACGATCAAATTCACGGTGGTCGTGATTGGAATTGATTTTAAGACCAACATTCTTTACTATTCTTTCATCGTATTGTATTGTATCTTACCTTGTATTGTCTAAACATCTTTTCTATTCTACGTCATTCTTTTTTTCCTTCCCTTATTCCCCTTTGAAAAAGATACTTTTGTATAAACATTGTATATGGATAGATATAAAACATTGAAAAATTATGCAAGAGAATTGAAATCTGAACTTAAGCAACATCATGGACAAAAGATAGAAAAAGGTAGTGAAATTGAATGGAAGTTCAAAACATATAAGAAACTACGACGATTGATTGAATTAGTTGATGAAAGAGGTATAGAGAGGACGAAACATCATATTGAAGAATACTATTTGAAAATACTTGGAGGAAAAGAAGATGGAAAGAAGGTAAAACAAATGAAGGAAGTGAAACAAGTGGAGCATGTGGAGGAAGTAGAAGAAATAGGAGAAGCAGAAGATGTAGAGGAAATAGAAGAAATAGGACCAACTCCACAACTCAATGGAAGAGTTTTATCCATTTTCGATATAGTTACATCTCCAGATAAAACTCCAAATAAGTATTTCGGTGAATCGTCTCGTAAACTATCGTTTGATATCAATGAAACTCCAGGATATTTGCGTAAACAATCCCAAAGATTGTCATTCATGAATCAAGGTAATTTGGAGATATCATATGAAGATAATATTGATAAAGTTGATATTTCAGAACAACCTAGTCCAATATTACATCGACATGGTCGTAGTATTTTCGAATTAAGGAATGATTTAATAGGATTAAAGAGAAACTTAACAGATTTAATGGAAGAGGTTAAGGAAGATGAAGAAGTGAAAATAGAGGAAGATGTTGGAAATGGAAATGGAAAGAATGAGGTGGATAATATTATTGAAATGGATGATACTTATGATCCACATCATAAATTACGAGCTAAAGTTAAAACTATAAAGAGACAAACCAGACGTGCTAAACTGAAAACAGACAATATCGATAATAATGATAAATTTGATATGATTGATATTCATGCATTGGCTTTTGGTAAAGAAACGGAAAATATAGATGGATCAAAGGTAAAGGAAATTGACGAACCAGATCAATCAACAGCATCTGAACATAAAGAAGAACAAGTAGAATCTGATGAACAAGATGAACAAGATGAATTTGAAGATTATCAAAGAAAAGATTTGAAGCAATTACAACAAGAGTTGGGGAACTACAAATCAAAGGGTAAACATCCTTTATCTAATAATTTTGTTAAATTGAAGATACACAAAAGACGTAAATTCAAACGTAGAAATTAGCTACTTATGATCAATGGATAAGGACCAAACAATCTATATATTATATCAATGTAATCAACTGTTGATTAGTTCTAACATACCTATTATACGTTCAGCATCTTGAGCCTTCTTTATTTCAACTTCAATCTTTTTCTGTAAATTTAGTATTAATTCAATGAGTATTGGTCTCTTTGAAATCAAATCATCATACATTTCCAAAATACTGATAATATAGTCATTTATAATATTGACATTTTTAGAATCTTTAATAGATTTAAGACACCAAGTTAATAATGGTTCTAATGAAGTTTCATCTCTATTTGATAAAGCAATTTGGATTTTACCTTTTTTCTTTAATTCTTCTAAACATGTTATTGTGAATTCTTTCTCTAATCCATTTTCTAATGCACTATCTAGAGCATCTGACCAATGGAATGAATTCAAATGTTTTTCAAAAGGTTGTAATTTTTTATGTTTAACTTTTTCATCAATAACATAATGTTCACCATCACCTTTGAAATCATGACCTTTAGTATTTCTATCAAAAGCATGACTATTTTTAATTTTATTTTTATTGTTATTATTTTTATTATTGAGATCAATTAATGATTTATCATCATTCAATGCATTTTTCCTAGTTCTGATGGTTAATAAACCTGAATTCAAACCAACAACTAAATGCTTGAAATCTGGTGAAACACCACAACTTAGTACTCCTGAACCAAATTTCCAACCAAATTTCACATCCCAATTAGTTGTAGATGTATCGAAAACTTTAACATGACCATCGATTGAACCGACTAAAATTCCACGTTCCCCTGCATTACTTAAACAAGTGACTGTTTTATTGAAACTATTTAAAGATTTTAAAGGTTTACCAGCAATTAAATCCCATTGTTTAATGACACCTTCACCTGCTGAAACAATACTAGTTGAATTAATTGAAAGTAAATCTTCAACAGGGGATAATTGATTGAATTTAATGATCGGATTACTATTATTACCGATTCTATTATCAAATATACGAATAAAATTATCGTAACAACCTGTTGCAATCAGATTTGGTGAATTTTGTAAGAAAATACCTGATCTAATATAATCATTATGATCATTGAATGAAATAATTGGCTTTTGAGACTGTGAAATGTCATAAATTCTAGCAACTCTATCATCTGAGCAAGTTAATAAATTGGTATTTAAATTTGGATTGAATTTGGTTATATGGGTTGGATGAGTTGATGGATTTATAGTTACCAATAACGTTCTTGGATGGTGTGCATCAAAAATTTGAACAAGACCTGATGCATCACCAGCTACTAATAACTTACCGTCGTTTCTGAATTCTCCACAATAAACAGTATCTTTGAACCTAGTGAAATTTTTCACTACTTTCCTTGTTTTGGATGAGAATACTTGGACTCTAGTTGATGATGTGATTGCAAAATCATGTGGTGAATTTGGATCAAAATGTATATGTGTAATTGCATTATATTCTTTTACTAGTTGTGAATTAGTAAATCCTTTCCAAAATCTCTGTTCCGGAGATATTGGATTTGCCACTACAGGTTTGCGGACTATTTGTACTCTTTCTCTATTAGCTGACATACTTATCCTATCTCTTTGTCTATATACCTGTACTACCTCTATCTATCTTTCTATCAAGCTATCAAAATTTCAAGTGAAAAATTTTTGAAAAAAATAAAAAAAATAAAAATAAAAATAAAAATAAAAATAAAAAAAGCGTAAAATTCCTAAAAATTCCGAGCAAACGTCATCTCCATTTCGTAATACATGAATATGTGTTGGTTTGAAATAGCCAACTATCAGATTGTACAAATCTTCAAACTATTTTCTTCCTTTGGTACAACACAAGATGCTAAGATTGGCTTGTTGGAAAAGACCACTCAAGTTACGTTTATATTCTTCTTTGAAAGATGAAACTTTAAAGAATCAACCTTCATTGAATCATTTCCAACCAGTACTTGGAAAAGTTGAAAAAGTTGAACAAGCTGGAAATGTTGGAAATGTTGGAAATGTTGGAAATGAAATGAGAGTTGAACAAGTTAAGAAATCAACTGAATCAAACGAATCAAATGGATCGACTCAAACAACAACTCCACCGATATTTTTCCAATCAGATAAACCACCTGAACCATTTAATTTCAAACCACCAACTCCTGCAAATACTAAAATAAAGCAACCACGGTTTATGTATCTCTTTTATTTACTAGCATTCTTATCAACCGGATACATTGTAGTCGATATTATAAATGTTTTGATTCCATCGAATATTGATTATATTTCAGAAGAAACACTTGAATTCATTGGCAAGGCAATTGAAAATGAATCAAATAATCAAGTTGATAATGCAATTGAGAATTATATCAGTGCTTTGAAACAATTGGATAGTGAAAATGTTGAACATATAACACCATGCTATACATCTATTTGTATTAGAATTGCACAATTGTTAGAACATGAGAAAAAATATGAAAAGGCAATTTCAATCTACAAAGAATTATCAGAAGCTTATCTCAATGCTTTCAATGATAAAGACAGTTATATTACTTTCTTGAAGGATGAATCTTTAGATTTTGCAATCTTGAGAAGTTTAACAATTTCAATGAGATATGCGAACTTAGTTTCAAAGGAAGATATTGAATCTGCTAAAGAGATTCTATTATTCAATATAATTGAGGCACATAATAGAATCGTCAAACATTATCCACCATTTCTGTCAATTATCAATGATATAAATAATAGGAATATTCTATCACTTATTACATCGAATCTAGAGAAATCTATCAAACATTTAGATGATGAAGAACAAGAAAAAATATTGAAGGAGAAATCAGATAATCCAATCATTTTACCACTATATACAACTGAACAAACAATGGAAAATAAATTACTAGGTTTAGATGTCAAAGCATGGCCAGTTTTTGTTAAGTTATTGATCAATGCAAAGGATTTATATGCTAACCTCTGTATTGAATCCAATGATCCAAATAATGCAATTTCAACACTAACTAGTAATTCAATAATAATTCAAAGATGTTTTGATCATCCTTCCAAACTAACACTCAATTTAACTAAATTAGGATTAGTTTTACAAATGAATTATGAGAATATTAGTGAGAACTTCCCTAAAGGTGAAAAAATTGATATTATTTTAAACAATGAGAAGGTTGAATCCAATATCTCTCAATCTGATTTGAAAAACGTTGTGCTTGCATCAACAATTACTGAATCAAAGAGAATCTTTGGGAAAGTTTTATCATTATGTGATACAATGAAGAGACAAGAGAAGATATTGAAATTGAGTAATAATGAAATATTCACTAATAAGAATCACAATAATCAATGGGAGAATATGTTTAAACCTGCATTGGATAAATCTGAAATGGTATCATCTGCATCATTAGGAATAATCAATTACCAAGAAGGTAATAATAGTGAAGCATTGAAGTTTTTCAAAAGAGCTAAAATCTTAGCAAATAAACTGAATGATAGTGATTATATCGATGATATCAATGGATGGATTGAAATTATCGAAAACTAGTATTATTTAAGTTTTTATAATTATTATTTATAAAAAAAAAGCAATTAAAAAAAGAATTTATTTTTATTTTCATATTTTCCATGAATTAGTTCCAATTATCCGTTAACGCACTATCTTCCGGATTATAACTGAATAATTCTGAAAAATACAGTAATAGAACAGCAAATATATTAATCCAATTCCAGAATTGCCAGGTATGTATTGGCATAAATGATGAAGTTGATGAAGATGAAGATGGGATTAGATTATCAATCGTTACAGAGTTCAATGTCGTATTGGATGAAAATAACTCAAAAAATTTATTATGTATCCATAGATATAGATGAGTTTCATTATCAATTTCATAATTGTATTGTATCATTAGATTTGTGTAAACTGCAATTATAATACATGGTGAATAAAGATAAATTAACCTACTTGAAGTTGATGGTTGTTGTTGATTAGAGGCCTCATTATTGGATGTTTTACTTCTGTTGATTGATGATGATAAAATTGGTATAATTTTAGTTGCTGCAAAGAACACCATTATCCTAAACGCCAATTGAATTAGAATTGAAAATGTTAAGTTATTAATACTAATTTTGAAAAAATCCCATAGTGGATCAAAAGATCTTGGGAAATGTTCACATAGTAAATTGATCAGTATTTTAGTAATTTCACTAACTCTATTTGTAAATTTCAACATTCTCCCAATAATCAGACTCTTTGTATTTGAATCATTAGAACTTAAATATTGTGTTAGTTTGGTATTCAAGATATTTGAAAATTTAATAAATTGTTCATTGTTCAAGTTTAACACTTTTGCTTGATTATCGATTTTCTTGAACTCATTAAAGACAAATTTAAACAGTGAACTTATATTATCCTGTGATAAATCTGGGAATAATTCATAACAACATTTGATAATATATGCAAACATTAATGAACTTTCTAATGTATTTGCCCTATTAAAATAGATTGCATAAAATGTAATAAGAATTGTTAAAGTGAAAACTGAACCTAAAAGAGATGCTGTAATCAATCCAACATTCTCTAAATTGATCAATGGAGAAACATAAATCTTACCTGCAAAATAAAAGCTTGTTGATAAGATACATGAACTTAAAATTAAATTAAGAATTGACCAAATATCCGATTTATTCTTAATGAAATAATCAAATAACTGACCAATTGCTTGGATTGATAACAAAGAACAAAAACCTTCCAATATAGTAAATAATGGAGTTGAATTTATCAAAAAGAATTTCCAGAATTGAATTATATAATTCCACCAAATCTTTATCAATAGGGAATTATTATCATAAACTCTCGTTTGATCATTGAAAACTGTCAAGAAGAATGATAATAATGTCGGTAATAGTAAGTGTTGTAAATAGTAAAGGAAACTTGAAATGAATCTATGATATTTCAACATTCTGAATGTTGCTAAACAGAAATATAAAATTAATATTGTCAATGAATAGCTTAATCCACAATTCGAGCCACCGACTTCGAAACTTAGAGGAATGGTAAGTATGATATAGATTAGATAGACTGTTGCAAATATCACACGTAATATTTGCACCAGCGTCTCATATCGTGAGGGTATCTTGTACATTTGATCCATGAGACAGTATTGGAAGATGATAAAAAACCAGTTGATTGATAATGTTCCAAGTTGTGGTTGTTGAAAAAAAAAAAAAAAAAAAAAAATTCTTCAAAATCTTCAAATTGTTCAAATTCGGTGATTTCAGTGATAAGTTTCCTGTGTTTCAAGAGATAATGATGATTAATAGTGTCAGCAAGCCGAAAAAACGGAAGTTTGGTAGAGAGCAGCTACGGTCGGTTACCAGAACTTCAAAGAGACCTCAAAAAGAAGAGGTGAATAAATTTTTAGGAAACGAAGATGATGAGGACGAAGAGATGGATGCAGATGAAGATGAAGAGGAAGAAGAGGAAGAAGCGGAGGAGGTTAAGACTACTATTGCAATGAAGAGAAGTAAGAAAGGGTATAATAAGGAAGCTTATTCAGCATTAGTGACATTGTTGAAATCGGAACATTCATTAGGAGAGTTTGAGGAAGAAGTACCATCTAAAGAAGTTGAAAAGCAGGAAGAACTAGAGGAGGATGAAGAGCCAGAAGAAGATGGAGAAGATGGAGAAGAAGTAGAAGAAGTAGAAGAAGAAGATGAAGAAGAAGAAGACGAAGAAGTTGAAGAAAAAGATGATGATGGAGAAGAGGAATATTTGAATAAATACGATGCTTTCAATCTTCATTTTAATGATGAAGACACCATTTCTAAGACCATCAGTAAATTCACCTCGTTACCAGCAAATGAACAGAAATTAAAACTTTTATCAAAGGAAGATTTGAGCAACGAAGATGAGGATGGGAATGATGATGATGGTGATAATAAATATAAATTTATCAAGTATAAATATGGATATCCACAATTAGACGTCACGTATTATAATAAGAAATCTGGTAATTCAATTGAAAATAAATTAAAGTTTTACAATGTGAAGAAGAGGGTCCAAGATAGATACTTGAACTCCAATGAGTTTAAGCATTTTGAAAAAATTGATATATCATTGATTGAATCATTGTTAACATACGAAACGTTCAATTTCCAGTATTCTAACAATGAAAGAATGAAGGAGAGATATCAAGATTATTACTTGTTGCATATATTAAACCATTTAATGAAGACAAGAGATTTAATCTTGAATAATAATGAAAAGAAAAACACATATGAGAAACAATTAAAGGAGAAACAGAATCAAGGAATGGATGGAGAGTTTGAGGAAGAACCAGAATTTAGAGATCAAGGTTATACTAGACCTAAAATTTTAATTTTACTACCAAGTAAAAATTTTGCATATAATTTGGTTACAAAGTTGATTAAGATTTTCCAAATGGAAAATGTTGAAAATAAGAAGAAATTTAAGACACAATTCTATGAAGAGAGTAGGATTGTTGATCGAGTATATAACAGTAAACCTAAAGATTTTGAAGAGTATTTTGACGGTAATACAGATGACATGTTTGTTTTGGGGATGAAATATACACGTAAAACACTCAAGTTGTATTCACCATTAGAACAATCGGATATAATTATTGCGTCACCTATTGGATTATTAAAATTATTTGATAAAATCAATGGTAAGGGGAAGGATGAAAAGAAGGGAAAAGAGAAGGAAAAGGAAAAGGAGAAAGAGAAAGATAAAGGATTGAAGAATAATTTCTTGAGTTCAATTGAAATTTGTATTATTGATAAAGGTGAAGGTATTATGTTTCAAAACTGGGATAATGTTAATGAGATACTAAAGAAACATTTAAATAAGACACCTAAAGATTTTTTGAATATTGATTTTTCAAGAATTAGAATGTGGACAATCAATGGGGAGAGTAAATTTATTACACAAGTTATTTGCTTTAATAAATTTACTACACCTGAAATGATGAATATCGTTAAAAGAAGTACTAATTTGATGAGTGGATCATCATACTATTCATCAGTTGACTCATTCAATATAATCAATAAACTTAACTTTAAAATGTTTCAATTAGGAATAATCAATAAATATGAGAAATTGAGACAGATTTTCCTCAAATGTGATATTGATGTAAATAATTTGGTGAATGAACCTGATAAACGATTTGAATTTTTCAAGAATACGGTATTACCACAAATTATGAATAAAAGTAGTTATAAATATGGTACATTGGTTTATATTCCTAGTTATTTCGACTATTTGAGAGTTAAGAATTATTTGAATAAGGAAACCAGTGTTTTATTTGTTGCGATTGATGAGTATTCTAGCAACAGTAAAGTGACGAGAAACCGTGCATTGTTTAAGAATAGATCAAATCAAGCAACATTGATGTTATATACTGAGAGATTACATTTTTACAAGAGGTATGATATTAAAGGTGTAAGAAATGTTATATTCTACCAATTACCATCAGATCCTGATTTCTACCAACAAGTGTTGGAGTTTATAGTGAATGATAAGTTGAGAGTGAATGAGGAGAAGAATAAAGTGAAAATGAAGACAGAGGATGTAAGAGAAGATGGAGATGATGAAGATGAAGATGAAGATGAAGATGAAGATGTTGATTTGAATTTATGCATGGTTAGAAGTATCTACACGAAACTAGATGCTATGAGAGTATCACCTATTGTCGGAGTCCAACATGTTTCACCAATGATCAACGATGACAGTGAAATAACAGAATTCAGTTAGTATTAGAAAAAACTATATAGAAATTACATAGAACATATAAGTAACAAGATTAGAAATACTTAAGTGATTAGAAGTTTTATCGATATTATCAAGCAACAGATACAGATATATGGAGACATTCTTTCACCAATACGGGCACATTTCCAGAAGAGACCCAGGATACCACTCTTGTTCTTTTCCAAGACAGCAGGCCATATACCATGAATATATGTTGAAGTGCATATCAGGAGTATGAAAACTTGAAGAAGTGATGTGAAATTAAATAATGCAGACTGTGGAGTGGGATGTTAGTATTGTAGATGATTATCAATGAAAAAGATTAGATCTATGGGTGTATATAGACGTTGATAACATACCATTGAAGCACACCAAGAGAAGAAGGATCAAAGTATGTTGGAAGTTAATCAACGCGTGTTGCATGAATTCATTGATAGGACTGAATTTATAATGAATTTTTAATTTTTTTTTTCATTCATTTCAATCTTAGTTTCATTTTGATTTCTTCCATTTTGACAACGATATGGAAGGTGAGATATTTGAGTTTGAAGAATCTGTAAGGTTGGATGATGATATAATACAATTAGAGGAGACTGTTGCAAGACAACTTTTAGATGATGAACTAGAGGATAAAATTGGAGATAAGTTTGGAAGAGAAGATTTACAAAATGATATGATGGAATATATCAAAGAATCAGGATTAGGTGGTGAAGTTAATGAAGGAGAAGGGGATAAAGAAGATGAGACAATGTATGATAAATATATTCCTACTGATTCTGATATAGTTGAAGAATATTTAAAGCAAGTGAATATAATTGATGAAAGATGTGAAGGAGAAGATGAAAGTCAGAGAAATATTGAAGGAAATGAAGTACGTCGAGTTAATTTGAAAAGTAAACATATTGTTAGATGTGATAATGATCATAGTAAAGTTACATTTTTGAAAAGTATCAATGGTATTTTCATACCACCTGAGAATTTTGCAAGGGTTTGTAATGGAATTTATCGATCATCATTCCCAAGGATTGAAAATTTCCCATTTTTAGAGAGTTTACGATTAAAATCGATACTTTGTTTAATACCTGAAGAATATCCAATAGAGAATGAGAAATTTAATGAGATCAATAAGATTCAAATGTTTAAGATTGGATTAAGTGGTAATAAGGAACCATTTGTTAAGATTAAATCAGAATTAATTACACAAGCTTTGAAAATTTTAATTAATCCTAAGAATCAACCAATTTTAATTCATTGTAATCGAGGTAAACATCGTACAGGATGTGTTATTGGATGTATACGAAGAATTCAAAAATGGTCACAATCAATGATTTTCGATGAATATCGTCGATATGCGTATCCAAAGGAGAGACCATTAGATCAACAATTTATTGAAATGTATGATATAAGAGATATTGAAGAATATGCAATTGAGAATGGATTATTGCCTATAAAATGGTAGTTTAGAATGAATATAAAATTTAGACGATATTAAAATATTTGGCACTATATAAACCTGTATTAATTAAAGCTAAACCTGTTAAATATTTAGGGAAGATTTTCAGATTTAACATTGATTTTTTGAAACTTGATAATACATATAATAAACTCCAAACACTTACAACTGCTGAACCATTAACAACGTCATTATCATAACACATGAATCCACCTAAACCTACAAAAGAACTAAATACTGCAACTTGTAAATTTGAAGGATAAGCACTAATTATTCTAGAATTTTTCATCATAAAAGCAGATGAAGGTAAATCTGAAGGTACTTTTAATTGAGGAGATTTCAGTAATGGAGATACTAACAATGAAGCAGAGAACATCCAAGCCGGGAATGGTGAAGTACCCCATTTAGAGATATTTGATGGTTCAGATAATTGAAGTTTTTGTGACATGTATAAGGAAGTAAAAGGTTGAAAAAAGAAGAAAAAGGAAATACAAGTGTAATGTAGATTAGAATTGTAGATATTGGTGATATATAGTGACATGTCCCCCCTCCTCTACTAATGAATATTATCAAAAAAAAATTCTTTTTTTTTTCTTTTTACTTGTTTTAATGATAAATAAAATTCATTTTATTTTTTTCTCCAATTATACTAATATACACAGTTCATAAATTAATTTATATATAAATGAACATATATCAAATATCAAATATCAAATATCAATAATGATAATATATGATTATACAAATAAACAAAATTATGATCTTTCACCTCTTAATCTTCTTGCTAATTGGATATCCTTCTTTTGGATAGTAACTCTCTTAGCATGAATAGCACATAAGTTAGTATCTTCGAAAAGAGAGACAAGATAAGCTTCAACAGATTCTTGTAAAGCACCAATTGCAGAAGATTGGAATCTTAAATCAGTTTTAAAATCTTGAGCAATTTCTCTAACTAATCTTTGGAAAGGTAATTTTCTAATTAATAATTCAGTAGATTTTTGGAATCTTCTAATTTCTCTTAATGCAACAGTACCTGGCTTATATCTGTGAGGTTTTTTAACACCACCAGCAGTTGGAGCTGATTTTCTTGCTGCTTTAGAAGCTAATTGTTTTCTTGGTGCTTTACCACCAGTTGATTTTCTTGCTGTTTGTTTAGTTCTAGCCATTGTTTGTTGATAAAAAGGTATAAGAAAAGAAAGAAAGAAAGGAAAATAAATATAGATAAACAGATTTAAAAAGATTAGAAAAAGAAAATTTTAGATATTGATTAAAGAATCACATCTCCTTTTATATACACAAAGCCACAACAATGCGGAGATTGAACAAAAAATAAGCAAAAATAAGCAAAAAGAGAAAAAAAGAGAGAGAAATGATAGGACCGGTCTCTGATTTACCACCATACATGTAAAGTCTGATACTGATACCGATACTGATGGCGGTCTGAAAGTTATCCACATAGTTGGTAAATTCTGTCATCGGCGCGTTGATCTCTCATTTACACGTCCACGTCTCTCACCATCCCCAGTATCCAGTACATAGTATATGGGGAGCGCGCGCAAATATGAGACCCGTGTAAAAAAAAAAACACATCCCCCCCATATATCAAAGTGAGAGGAAATAATACCAATAACAATGTATTGATGGGAAAGTGAAATATTGTGTGTTGTGTGAAATGAGTAGATTTACTATGAGGAAGTTGTATCTTTGGAAAATGTGTATATAAATACAGATATATTCGCACTTTATAATTGTAACTTTCTGTTAATTCATCTATTTGATTTAATTATTATTATTTTCTATTATTTATTTATTTATTTATTTCTTCTCTTCCTTTATTATCAACTAACAAACAAATACAAATATAAAATGTCTGGTAGAGGAAAAGGTGGAAAAGGTTTAGGTAAAGGTGGTGCAAAGAGACACAGAAAGATTCTCAGAGATAATATCCAAGGTATTACTAAACCTGCAATTAGAAGATTAGCAAGAAGAGGTGGTGTTAAGAGAATTTCTGCTCTTATTTATGAAGAAGTTAGAGCTGTTCTTAAAACTTTCCTTGAAAATGTTATCAGAGATGCTGTTACTTATACTGAACACGCAAAGAGAAAAACTGTTACCTCATTGGATGTCGTTTATGCATTAAAGAGACAAGGTAGAACTTTATACGGTTTTGGTGGTTAAATTTTTTGTTTATTACTTAAATCTAAAGTATTATTTTTCTTTCTTTCTTTCTCTCTATCTCTTTATCTAATTAATAGGTATTTATATCTCTTATAGTGTATATTAGCAATCAATCAATTATATCAATTATTATCAATATAATCAAAATCGATCAATTAACAAAAAAAAATAATCAGTTGATCAATCAATCTCATGGATAAATTTTATTCAATTATTCCTATTAGAGAATTAAAGGTTTGAAAGATATATATTATTAAGTGAATTCTTCTTTATTATATTATATATTATATATTATATATTATATATACTACGTATACTAAATACTATATAATAATAATAATAATAATAATAATAATAATTTAAGCACCTAATTCTTTAGCTAATCTCTTTGCAACACCATCAATGAATTCACCAGTTGTAACATATGATGATCTATCAGTTTCACCTCTTGCAAGTGCTAAATCTTTAGTCATAATACCATCAACTCTAACAGTATCAATAGTTGCCTTTTCTAAAGTTTCAGCAAATTCAATAACTTTTGGAGTTTCATCTAATTCACCTCTCTTAATTAAACCTCTAGTCCATGCAAAAATTGATGCAATTGAATTAGTTGATGTTTCTTTACCTTGTTGATGTTGTCTATAATGTCTAGTAACAGTACCATGAGCTGCTTCTGCTTCAAATGATTTACCATCTGCTGAAACTAAAACTGATGTCATTAAACCTAATGATCCAAAACCTTGTGCAACAATATCAGATTCAACATCACCATCATAATTTTTCATTGCAATAATATATCCACCTTTAGATTTAATCATTTGTGCAACCATATCATCAATTAATCTATGTTCATACCAAATATTTAATTCTTCAAATTTAGTTTTATAACTTTCATTATAAATTCTTTCAAATGTATCTTTAAATAAACCATCATATTTTTTTAAAATAGTATTTTTAGTTGACATATAAAGTGGTAATTTTCTTGAAATTGCTAATTCAAATGATGCTTTAGCAAATCCAATAATTGATTCTTCAGTATTATACATACCTAATGCACATCCTTTACCATCAAAATTATAAACTGGAACTTCAATTGTTTCAGAACCATCTTTTGGAGTGAAAACTAATTTTAATTCACCACCACATTCTGGTGTAACAATATTTTGACATTTATATTGATCACCAAATGCATGTCTACCAATAACAATTGGTTTTTCCCAATGTTCAACAATTCTTGGAATATTTTCAATTATAATTGGTTCTCTGAAAACTGTACCACCAAGAATATTTCTAATTGTACCATTTGGTGAAAGCCACATTTTCTTTAAACCAAATTCTTTAACTCTTGCTTCATCTGGTGTAATTGTTGCACATTTAATTGCAACACCATATTTTTTTGTTGCATTTGCAGAATCAATTGTAACTTGATCATCAGTTTGATCTCTATATTCAATACCTAAATCATAATATTTAAGATCAATATCAAGGAATGGTAAAATAAGTTTATCTTTAATCATTTTCCAAATGATTCTAGTCATTTCATCACCATCCATTTCGACAACTGGTGTCTTAACAGTTATTTTTTCAAATGCCATATTTATAAGATATTTCAAAAGAGGTTGTTTGTCTTAATGAAGAAAGAAGGAGGAGGAGAAAAGAAGAAAAAAACAAACAAACAAACAAACAAACAAACTACAAACTACAGAAAAAGATAAAATTAGTAGATTTAATCAACAATTAAGAAAATCTTGAAAATGTTGAAAATCTGGCAAATATGGGGAGAATATGGGGGAAAATTGAAAAATGGTTGAAAAAAAAAAAAAAACTGTTCATTTGTTGAGCATTTGATGATAAAATGGTGAAAACATTGGGAAACACTGAGAAGAGCGGGAATTGCTGAGCATTTTGCCCAGTAATTGAAGAGTTACAACCAATATTAAACATCAGCCAATCATATCACGTTCGCAATTGCCGACTCGGATCCCGTAGAGAAGAAAGAGAAAGAAGAAGAAGAAGAACGGGAAACTGTCGTCCGGTTATCACGTGCATTGCACGTGACTCGCTTTTTCTTTTTTCTTTTTTCTTTTTCAATTTTTTTTTTCTTTCGTTTGTTTATATTAGACAGTCATACACTCCACACACATAATATCATTATCATATCATATTATTATCATATTATTATCATATCATATCATACACATCTTTTAGATATTTTCAATGTCATCATCATTTTTTTTCCCTTTGAGACTAATATTCATCTGTGTCTCCACTTTTTTCTTTATTTTTTATTTTTTATTTTTTTTTTTAAATCCTCTATTCATCATGTAACTCCTCTTTTTTTGTTTTATTTTGTGAATTTCTTTTTTTTTTCGATTTTTTCCTTTTTCGATTTTTTCCTTTTTTGATAAAAATTTCTTTTTCCTTTTTTTTTTTTTTTCTTTTTTTTTTTTAAAAAAAAGCTATTTTTGGCTATTTATATGGCTACACAGCTTTTGCATAATAGCACATTTAATACTACCGAAGTTTTGAAAAAGTTTATTCGAGATTATTCAAATAATCATGGTTTCAAATTAGTTATTACAAGTTCAAATTCTCGTGCCATATATTATAAATGTACTACTAAGAATTGTTCATTTAGATTAACAGCATATTTTATTAAAAATCAAAATTATTGGAAATTAATTGTTCAAAATGATATTCATAATCATTCACAAATTGATTTAATTAAACAAAATTCTCCATTAGAAAATTCTAATTTACAGAATAAAATAATAAAAATGTATAAAGATGATAATTTATCGCCATTAACTATTCAGAAAAAATTGGCTTTATTATCAATTAATATTGATCGTAGTGTAATTTATAATACTTTAAGAAATTATAAAAAACGTTTAAAGAGAATTAAATAGTTTATTTATCCATTTATATAATGTTTAATTTAGCTAATAATAAGATAAGTTATGATAAGATATGATATTATATGAAGAGAAAAGAAGAGAAAAGAAGAGAAAAGAAGAGAAAAATTTAAATATTTGAAGAAATGAAATGATTATAATTCTATAAACTGCTATCCTAATATATTATAAACCATTTTAGGTATCTTTATCGCTATCAATAATTGTACGTTTACGATCAATTAATTTCGCCTTACCAGTTAACCTCCTCCAACGAAATTGACATCCATTAGTTGTTCTACCAGGAAAATATTTTGAAATTTGATTCCAGTTCAATTTCTCAATTTCTTTTAATCTACGTAATAATTTATCTTCTTGTTTACTCCATGATTTTGAACCTCTTTTATTATCCCAGTTAATATAAGAAGTTTTATCAAATTCATTACTTCCATCTCTTGGATTAAAATTGAAATTTAATGGAGTTACTAAATCAACAACTTCAACATTAGGTATTTTATTTTGTTGATAAATCTTACCATGTGGACATATTTCACATTGTTGACATTCTTCATTACAAATTGAATTACTAGTATAATAATTCTGATTATTATTATTAGTAGTAGTATTATTAGTATTAGTATTATTAATATTTGTATTAGTATTGTAATTACCATTAAAATTATTATTAGTATTAGTATTATTGCTATAATTATATCCATAGCAATAATTACTCATATCTTTATTAACCATCGTATATGGAATCATATTATAATTTTGATCAAATTGTGGTAAAAAGGGAGTTGATGATTGATTCATTTGAGAATTATATAACATCATTTGATTATATTGAGGTTGTAATGGAGTTGTAAGTATTGGTGTAATTGACCTATTTGGAATAAATGGTGTCAAATACGTTATTGGAATTGGTTGATTATATAATGTACTATAATTAGTAGTTGTTGGATATGGTAAACTTGGATGTACATTTGTTTGTGAAGTTGATTGTAAATTGGATTGTAAATTGGATTGTAAATTTGGTCTTAAATTTGGTCTTGGGTTGGAATATGTAGTTGAATAGTTATTATTAGCTATAGTATTATTATGTTGATATGCTAAAGGTGCTAAAACTATATTATTTTCCAATTTATTTAATGTATATTTGGTGGGTGTTGGTGTTGGTAATTCCTTTTTCTTATCATCGATGAAATTGCTCATTTTTCCTCTTCTCTCAATCATTAATGAGTAAGTTGTAATAAAGAAATATGATTAAAAGAGAATAAAAAAAGAAAAAGAAAAAAAATTCAAGTAAATTTGTATAGAGGAACTCAATTATTAGGTAGTAGTTATGGATATTCTTATATGTAAATAATAATAAGAATTGTATTAATAATAACGATTGATGATATTTACATAAGTATGAGAGTATTAAATTCAATATTCAATTTCAATTACAATCATTTCCATTCAATTACAATAAACAAAAGAGGAGAAAGCTATTCATAAACGAATTGAAATGAGAAAAAAGTTGGAATTCAATGACCCTTTAAATAAAAGCAACACAACAATTCAAAGATATTCCAAGACAAAGAAACAACAAAAATAATGAGAAAAAAAACTAATGAAAACAACAAAAGACAACAAAAGACAAGTGAAGAATAACGAAATAACGAAGTAACGAAGTAACGAATTAACAAAAAGAAAAAAAAAAAGAAATGTTGAAATAAAAAAAACAAAAGAAAACAAGAAAAAGATGCCAATATTAGAGTTTCTAGAAGCCAATTAACGATGAATTGACACTATTCATTGTTTAAATTAAGATTCGATCTTCACACTATTTTCCCAACATCCAAATGCTATCTGTTTTATTCATTGTTGGGCAGTTCCAACTGACAAATCAAGTGGGGACTCAAATACCTTAATTGCCACGTTGGAAATTTATTAGCAACTATAGAAAAAAGAAAAATCTACACAGCCGTAATCTTTTGATGGGTTGCGTTTGAGATGGAATATGTTAGTTATCGAAGATATTCCATTCTCACTCTTTCTCTCACTATTTCTCACCTTTTTTTCGGCACGAATAGCAGATGGCATATCTGCAAGACCGTCTACCGATAATTCCATGCATAAATATATTCTTTTAGTTGATTTTTGAGTCTCGCTAATGCAATGCGGGCCTTCCTAATTCATTCTTTCTAGCTGATCGGATGCCGCTCAGTGAGTCAAATTAGTGTATTGAAATTACCCTTTCCGTTATTGTTGCTCTGCAAGTCATGAAAGATGAATCGATCAATCCTGTTGTATGTTGTTCGTTCCTTCCATCGTTACACTGTTTTAATATTATCCCCCTATATTATATTACTATTTTTATTTTTATTATTATTATTATTATTATTATTATTATTATTATTTCCATTATGTCCATTATCATTGTCATGTACAATTATCAATTTACCTTTTAGAAAAAATAGAAATACTGCTATTTTATTCCCTTTTGCTTCATATTTAATGTATATGTTGCTATGGTTATATGTATCATGCTTATAACTTCGGTTACTGCCGTGCTGTGTACCTTTACTTGGGATATTGTTATTAACAACCTTATTGAGGTAGCAGTAAGAGATGAAAAAAGTTAACTTTACCGGTACTCTACCATTATTGGAAAAATAGATAAATATTATTAGCTGATTATTCCGATATATACAAACTAACTATCGGATTATTCGAACTATCAGGTTTTTCCATTTCCTTCTTTCCTTTTTCCCTTTAAATGACGTTCCTCCATTCTCCCATTATTCAAGTTTTACTTTCTAGTTTGTTTCTGAGTACTAAACTTTCAAATCTAATTTTGGTTTTATTCGTTATAGAAGAAAAGTAATGACCTAAAGGAGTTTATAGGAATTCATGAATTAATGAATAAGTGAATTTAATGAATAAATAAGTAACAGAATATATAGTAATCTATATTGATATATAGTAATCTATATTGATATATAGTAATCTATAACTGTAGTTTAACTAACATGCATCATCTTGCTTACAGATGAAATCAATAGCTTGTCCAACAGTTTTAATCTCATCAGCTTCTTTATCAGGTATAAGAATTGAAAATTCATATTCAATTTCCATTATAACTTCAACAACATCAAATGAATCATAACCTAAATCTTTTGAAAAAGATGTTTCATCGGTAATCTTCACACCTTCTGCTGTTTTACTGTATGATTCCAAAAGTTCAATAATTCTTTCACTAACAATCTCTCTTGTTAATTCAGGTGCACTACTATAGAATCTTACTTGTTTGTTTGATAAATAAGAAGTGGCAGTCATCTTGGTGAATGCTGTGGTAGATCTAAGGTATGGGGATCTACATGCTGCTCTTGCAGCAAGCCTGGATGAGTTAATAACGGATCTAAACATAATCTACTCTGGTCTCTGTAGCACAAACACTATCTATCTTCTTCTCTTCTTCTCTTCTTCAATGTACTTGTCATCATTCTTCTCTCGTTCTTCATGTTCATGTTACAACTATTTTTTCTTCCCCGCAGCGCAGCGATATTTTTTTTCTTTCCATTTTTTCTTAGTTAGTATGACCGGGTAACGTTTTTCCTCATTTTTTCCATGATTTCCATGTTTTCCCTTTTTTTTCGTCAATTCCAATATATTCTGGCTTACTTTGGTATTATATGGTTTTCCTATCGTAACATATTCACCAGATCTCCTCTCCTCTATATATAGAAATGTTTGGTGCTTTTAACTTCTCTAGGTTGAGACAGGTGGCATTATCTGCACTTAATGTAACTCAAAAATCTTCAATTATACCAAGATCGAAAATATCATTACCTATAACTTTCCCAACTGAATCTTCAATTCTACAATTCTCACAACAAAGATTTGCTTCATTGAACCAACAAAGGAAAGGTCGTGGTTTAATTACAAAAAAGGAAAGAACTACAAAATCACCTCATTTACATAATTGTCCAATAAAAAAGGGTGTAGTGTTAAGAGTGATGATTCTAAAACCTAAAAAGCCAAATTCTGCTCAAAGAAAAGCTGCAAGAGTTAGATTAACTAATGGTGAAATAGTTTCAGCTTATATACCTGGTATAGGTCATAATTGTCAAGAACATTCGGTTGTTTATGTTAGAGGTGGTAGATCTCAAGATTTACCTGGTGTTAAATATCATTTAGTCAGAGGTGCTATGGATTTAGCTGGTGTAGCTAATAGAGCAACTTCAAGATCAAAATATGGTGCAAAGAAACCACAAGCTAAGGAATAAGTATCTTGTTCTATTTAATCATGTAAATATATATATATATAGATAGATAGATAGATAGATAGATAATCTATAATCTCTCATTCCGTCACCAATCTCATTATATCTTCGTATAATTAAACTATAGAGTCTCTAAACATTTATCATATATTGATTTATCATCTTCTGATAAATTCAATTCGAATATATCACTATCTTCACCATGATCAGCTGTTTCCTCATCAATATCTTGCTTACTTTTAACTACTCTTATATTGGTAATTAGTTTCCCATTTCTGTTGATTTGTTTACCGGAATAAACAATCTTCTTAAACCATTTGAATTCTCCATCTCCATAACATAAAGTGATCGCATTACCTGAATTACCAGCTCTTGCAGTTCTACCAATTCTATGGATATATTCTTTAGTCGATTTAGGTAGGTCATAGTTAATAACAAATTTGATACTTGTTAAATTAATACCTCTACTCAATAAATCTGTACAGATCAAAATACCCCCATTTTCATCAAATAACTTCAGAATCTTATTTTTATCTTGATTGTTCATCATAGAATTAATACATTCAACTTTGTGGTTTAGTCCAAACTTGGTAATTAAATCATTCAATAGTTTATTTAATTTGATGGTTGATTCGTTACTTTTGGTAAATATTATACCAAATTTATTGAATTTATTTCCAGTTTTATCTATCCATTGGAAAAATTTCAAAAGAATTAGTGGTTTATAATATGATAATTTTTCGGATATCTTTATTACCTTCTCATCCAATAATTTAGGTAATTGATATAATTCATTTTGGTTGGTAGTATTGACAATCACTAATTTAGGTTTGAATAGTTTCAAGTATGTTAGTTTTTCACTATTAGTTGTTAAAGTTGCACTCAAAATTATTTTCGTACATCTTAATCTAAAAAATTTATCAATATCAATGTCATCTTCATCATCTTGCTCATTATCATCTCTATCTCCATTATCATCTTTAACACTATTTTCAATTTTCTTCATCAATAAATCACACCAATCTTGGAAATTTTGATTTAACAATCTATCAGCTTCATCAACTACTAAAAATTTTAACATTTGTAAATTGATTGATCCTAAATGTTCAACAAGTCTACCTGGAGTTGTAATCAGAACATCAATCAAGTTGGATTTAAGCTTTTTGCTTTCTTCACTTATACTCAATTCACCACCACTTTTCAGTACCATTATATTTATGTCTGTACCTTTCGTTAATTTCAAAATATCTGAGTATACTTGTTGAACCAACGGTTTAGTTGGTAATATGATAATCGCTTTGATTCCTAAGTCTTTGATTTTGATCTCATTATATTTACTTGAGTTACTTAAGATATATTGAACTATTGGAATTAAATACGATAAAGTTTTACCTGATCCTGTTGCTGCATTAATTAAATAATCTCCTCGAGGTGTGGGATCAAATTTACCATATTGTATATCTTTCAATAACTCCTCAATTAATGTAATCTGAACTGAAAATGCATTCTCAATATTGAATTCCTTACTCAAATTTTTCAATATCACTTCTTCAATTCTAGGATTGAACTCATTGAACGGTTTACTCAGATTTGAATCATAATATGCAGGTTTCGTGAGCCAATCAAAGTTTTGATTCTTATTTATCTGTGAATATAACTGTTTATCACGTGGTAATCTAAGTTGTGGTAATGGTGCAACATCTTTCACTTCTATTGGCGTTTCATCTTCATCATTCTCAATTTCTTCAATTAGTTTAGGTTTATTTTTCATAGCTTTTTGAAATCTTGAAAGAACTGATTTATGTGAGTTTTTAATTTCTAGATTGGAATCGATAACAGTTTCTGAATTTGATATTGAGTCTGAATCTGAATCTGAACCTGCACTGGAGTCTGAGTCTGAATCTGAATCTTCCGCAATCTCTTCATGTTTCCTTTTCGAATGAATTACTCGATCATCTTTTATTTCGTTGTTAGTTTCAACTTTAGAATCTGACATCTCAACATCTCCATCAACATCTTTTTCTATATCGGTATTTATATCCGTCTCACTACTTTGTTTCACTATCTTTTTTCTCACATCATTGTGCTTCTTCTTTTCGCTTGATGATGGTAACCCATTTGGATTATAACGTGTGGTGAACATATATTTGAGTGATCGTGTATGTATGTGTATAAACTAAAGAATTATATAAGAAGTTACTCTATTAGAGTTTGAAAGCAAAATCTGAAAAAAAAAAATTTTTGAAAATAACATAAAAAAAAATGTGAATTAAGAAAAAACGAAATTTCATGTTCATTGTAAAAAAAAAAAATTCAATAATCATCATTTTTTTCCTGATAGTGATATGAATTTCAAAGAACTGTATAGAAGAATGTTATTCTGTTAGACCTATCCAAGAACTTGTGAGACTGTCACAGGAGTTGATTGTCTTGAATTTTTCATTACACTATTGAAATCATCCTTCTCACTCTCGTCTTCTCTTATATCATTATCATTACGAACTCTTTGTAATAGCTCAATCTCTCTTTGTAATTTACCAACTTCTTTCTCAAATTTTTTACCATAGAAATCGACATAATATGTTGCACCATTATAAGCAGCAGCTAAAAATATGAATGATACGAAGACTGAACAAAGATGTTTGTATTTATAGAGTAACGGGCACATCGACATTGTAATCAATTGATAAACATATTGAATTAATGTGAAAGCAACAACTGGGAAGGGTTCAGGTAATGAATTAACAAATTTACCAATAGGTTTACGACCATATACTTTCCTCAGATACTCGAATGATGTAACTTTACCTTTTTTGATTTTTTCGGCTTTCCTAATTGTAATAAAATAATGATAACTTAACTGCCAAACAAAGTATATCAACGAAGTACTGAAAATCCCACTCATTATATCCCATTGTTCTAATTTCACTGAACCATGAAATCTAACCAATTTATATTCATATGGTAATTGATGGGTAATAACATACATTACAACAGCGGGTGTAACATGAATGAACGTTGAAGTGATTTTTTCAATGCTATGAAAGACCAACTTATTTCTCCATGTTATAACTGCAAATGATAATGAACCCCAGGAGAAAGAACAACATGCAATATACAATGTTTGAGAATCTGGTAAAACCCAAATATAGATCATCAACAAGAAATTCACAAAATAACATAGATCTGCTAGAAAGTATCCATAACCAATTTTATAGTAAATTAAGTATCTTATTGGCATTAAAATCAAGAATAGTGTGGAATAAAATATGTGAACATATTGTGGATGATGACCAATCAAATATCCAAATAAGAATATTGTATAAACTGTAAGTGAAAAGAATATTTTCTCTGTAGTTGAAGCCTTTTGAGTTTGATCAATCTTTTTAAATGCTTTATCAATTTTGGAATGTAATAAATTCTTTAACTCTGTTAAATCATCGTTGGATATATTTAGCTTTTTCATATTACTATTAACGGATTTCTTCTTTTCATTGTAGTAGTTTTGAACCCATTTATAAGTATCATTACTTCTTTTTTTCAGTTCAATATTCAGTGATGCAGGTTCAAGTAGATCTAAAAAGGTTATACCTTCCAAAGATGGAGTTCTTATTTGGAAAATAGAATTCGGTGTTGGTTGTGTAGAAGATGTATCATCTCTAGTATTATTATTGTTATCTTCATTTATTTCGTTATCGTTCATTGTAGTTATCAAACTAAATTATCTCAAGACAAACAATAACAAATGAATAATCATCAAATTACCTTATTCTTATAAATATATGACATTCAATCTCATCAACTCATCCATCAGTTTATTTATTATTACTTGACACAATTTATTGTGATGATGGTGAGTGGGGAACAATGTGTTGATTTTCACATGCATAAGAGATAAGCGAGTATTTTTATTAACGACATTAAATTTGTTGTGTTTTCTATCATGAATTTCATTTTTTGTTCATTTTTCAAATTTTTCTTTTCAAATTTCTTTTTTTTTTTCTTTCCATACCTTCTCTTTTTTGTGTACTTATTTTGGTAGCAATGACTGTGATGCGTAATCGACGAACTCCAGTACGTGCCGCAGCAAAGAGGAAGGTTTTGAAAAATACAGATACGGATTATATGAATGATGTGTCAGATAAAAGGATCAAAAACGGTAAAATTTTCAAAAAATCTAATGACTCCAAACGTCAAGGAAAAAAAGCGGAGAGACACAACAAGGTGAATGATGTTAATAGTGATATGTTAAGTAATGATATGAATGATACCAATGATAAAGCGGTAATTGAAGGTAAAAATATCTTAAGAAAGAATGATTCTAGAATATATAGAGAAGGGGGTATGAAAGGCAAGAAAATGCCTGCCTATAAGATTGAACAGCTAGAACGATTACAGAGATTGAATGATCTTTCAGAGGCTGCTAAACCTCGAGGTCCTATCTTGCAAGATGATAAAAATCAAAATCGTACAAAAGATCCACAAGTTGATGAAGGTATTCATATCTTACTATCCAAGGAGAATAAAAATAAAATCAGCAACGTAACTCATTATGATCCTTATAGAAATGATTATATTAATAAGACATTAGATAAAGCAAAAATGGATGTATTAGTTAGAAGATATGAAAAAATACGAAAGTTCAAAGATATCAAACCACCCAATATCAGAAATGATAATAATTTACAAACAGTTTTGAATGAAATCTCAGAGAGGAATGAGAATCTGATGTTTTGGGAAAGCTATAATGAAGAAATACAAAATGGAGAATTTGGTAATCCGAAACTTCTACGCAATGAGAAAAAATTGGATAGATTACAGATATCAAATAGCCAACGTGAAAATTTGCTTGAACAGAGACTCCAATGTATCTTAAAGGAAGAAGAAGAGAAAAATACCAGGAAAGATATACAGGATATAATGGAAATCAATGATACCAGTAATACTATCAAGTATGAAAAAATTGATGTTTCTAAAGAAGCAGCACTTTCTAAACTTGAGAATATGATGAAAGTTATCGAGAATTCCATTGAAGATAGTAATAGTATAATTGATGATAGTACTATTTTTGAAGGATTGAAGATTGAAGATTATACCACCATTCGAGATTTCAAAAATGAAAGAGCATAACAGGTCATGAACACATTAGATTATAGATTTATAAAATTTAAATAAGTAAATATTTGTGTTAATTTTTGTATTATATACGTTGATGGAGGGTATCTTCTGTGTTTCCTATTTGGTAACTATTGGATGTGATGCTTCCATTATTTGTGCCAACTATTGGTTCTGGTTCTTCTGGAAGAATATTTGGTTGTTCTTCCTCTGATAAATCATTTGTTTCATGGTTTCCTAAAAGGTTACTTGTTTCATCTTCTTCTACAAAATTCCCTGCATTTTCATCTTCCTCAACTTGCACAATTATTTCTGCTTCCTGTGGTTCTATTTCATTATTATTTGAATTAATATCATCATTCAATTCAACATTTTCGATTCTCTCTTGTTGATCATTTTCATTCCATTCCCAATAAGGTCTAAAGATTGATCTTGTCTTGAATATGAGTGGTAATTGATCATCAATAAACCAGTAAATATGTCCAATGAAAATACCCGCCAGGTTTACTAACCAAAATTTCAAATCATTGTTATGTCTTGATAATGAAATATCCAATAATAATGAAACCCAAGGTACCCAAACACTTTTTATAACCACAAATAATAGCAAAACTTCAACATTTGGATTTCTTTTAGTCCATATGTACAATAGAGCAGCTTTGAAAGTAGGACTAAGCATTACTAAATTTACTATGAACAGGCAATATAGATTTATCAATATAATCAATATTAAGGTCATCCAAAGATAAGAATATGACGAAAAAAATGATGTTTCCAACCAATTTGAATATCTTGTAAAGAAGAATAGTTTTGTAAAAAAATCAAATGATAGGGTACCATTATAGATGATGTTCAAAGGTATCTTCCATAATTGGTGTAAATTTGTTGTTGAATTCGAACTTAACACAAAATCTGTATATTTGATATAGCCCGTATATTCAGCTACTGATAATGCAGCAGATGACAAGACATAGGCCTTTGTTACAGGTGGCATAGACTGTATCCATTGTAAAGGAAGAGCCTCCATGATTTTATCTATGTGATACTATATTAAGTTGATAATTCAATACCTTGATAATGAAAATGTGACTACTAGATTATAATTAGTGTCTTGTTACACCGTGTTCATTTCAGATAAAGATTGTATTACGTAACACATGAACTGAGAAATTTCCGAATTTTTTCTTTTCTTTTTTGTTCATTTCTTTGGATGGCGAACAATTTTTATTCCGACATTATGGCTCAGCGTTGATTTCTATTTACGTGGTTGGGTATTAAATTCTTCTATTTTTAAAGGAATCTATATATGTCCTTGTTTGGAAATACAGAAGGTAATGGGTATAACAGAGGAAGAGGATGTTGAGAATAAAGTTTCAAGACCGTACATTTATTTAAAGAATAATACCAAAGGGAAAGGTTTTCGAAATATTTTGCTAAGCACGATCAACCTACATTATGGAGTATCTGAACATGATCTAAAAATTGTTCAAGAATTTATTGATATTCTACATATATCGAGTCTTCTTATTGATGATGTAGAGGATAATGGACAAAAAAGGCGTGGTAAAATTTGTGCACATCGAATATATGGTATTGCAAGTACAATCAATGCAGGCAATCTAATGTATTTCAAAGCATGGGAAAAGTTAATGGAGTTGAAGCTTCATAAGTTGAATGATATTTTCGTCCAGAGCATGATTAAATTACACATTGGCCAGGGGAAAGAAATCTACTGGCGTGATAATATGATCTGTCCGAACGAGGAAGAATATCTGGAAATGGTGGTTGGTAAGACTGGTGAATTGTTCAAATTAGGTGTATTAATACTTCAATGTATTAGTAAAGGATATCGTAATGAAACTGAATATGATATAATAATGCATGAAAAGTTGATTAGGTTTTGTGAACTGTTAGGTATGATATATCAAATCAAAAACGACTTGGATGACATTGAAGAGGATTACATTACTGGAAGTTACTCGTATCCTTTGATATACTGTATACGTGAAAAAAATATGGAATGGGAAAGTAGAGCTGTAACGGCATCACTGATAGCAGCAAAAGATAGTACAGAAAAGAGAGAAAGCAAAATTGTCCAACTTGTTGAAGATCTCGGCGGCATCTCACATGGCATTGAAAAGTTAAGAGAACTCCTACACGATATAGATACAGTTCTTTCTGGGGGTAGTGAAGTAGAACAACGGCTAACACAAATGATTAAAGAGAAAGTGTAGGTTAGTGACATAGTCATTGACATTGAATGGGTTCAATCAATGTGTCAAATTACCTTACTTATAACATCTGTGCACCACTCTGAAAATGGAATGAAAAATTGAAAATCGAAAATCGAAAAAATTCTTCAAAATAGCTTTCAGCCAATGAAAAGCGCTGAAAAAACACAAGCAGACCACTTTATTCCTGACTAGAGATTACCTAATCATAAATTTTTTATTACTGCTTACTTTTTCGACACCACCAATTAAATACACAGAGAAACTGTGAAGTTACACATCATACATTTTTTTTTTCTTTTTAATTGCCTTTGCTATTATCAGTATTCTTTACTTTTCCTGACTTTAAATCTTGTTGATATTATTTCCCCAGAATAGGACACACTCATCAAAATAATGTTTGCAAATACTATTAGAGCTACTATCAGACAAAGTGCAAGAACTGCAATTATTCCTGCAAGACAACAATTATTAAACAAATCTTTATTTGTTTCCTCAGTCAGAAACTATTCTGATCACCATGAAGAAACTTTCGAAGAATTCTCTACCAGATACGAAAAAGAATTCGATGAAGCTTATGATTTATTCGAGGTCCAAAGAGTCTTAAACAACTGTTTCTCCTACGATTTAGTTCCATCACCTTCAGTTATTGAAAAAGCTTTAAGAGCATGTAGAAGAGTTAATGACTATGCAACTGCCGTTAGAGTCTTCGAAGGTTTAAAATTCAAAGTTGAAAATAAAGAACAATACCAAGCTTATTTAGATGAATTAAAAGATATTAGAGCTGAATTAGGTATTGACTTAAAGGAAGAATTATTTCCTCAATAGATAACTCGATCAATTAACTTAGTTTAATATGTTTATTCTGTTTAATATCCTTTACCTTTTCTCACCTATTCATTACATTTCTCTTTTTTTTATTCTTTCTCTACAGTGATTCTTTTATTTATCTAATGACAAAAGAAGAAGAGAAAAAAAAAATCAAATAAATAATCTATAAAGTTAAGACCATCGAATTTTTCTTCGTAACTAAACTACTAACATCTATGAGTTGAATACATAATTCAACTCTTCTAATGTTCAATATATGTAATTCCTTCTTTAGTTAGGATTCCTGGTCAAACACGGTCTTTGAACTTCTTCACTATACAATTTTTGTGATTTGAAGCTTTATAGCGTCGATCGACGGTCTTGCGGCTTTCGTGTTCTTTTTTCTTCATGTTGATCCGCTTTGGGTAATATGTAAACATAGTAAATCAGATATAATTCCAAAAAAAAAAATCAGTTTCTCTAAGCTTCCTCTATGTAAACAAGCTTTTCAATCTTTGGATAGGAATCAATTCTATTAAGTTTTCTGTTTGATCACCCAAGCAATGGAAAATTATAAGGGTGAAGTGTGGGTAACAAAACCTGATATTTCAGACAATAGCATTTTCCATAAAGCTGAAATTATTGGGAAAGTATCATCTAGTGACAATAGCCAAAGTAATGATTCTGATGAGTATCAAGTTAAATTATTAGGTGATAATGAAGAAATTATAACTGTACCTCTAAAGAATATCCAAAAGGCCAATCCTGCATTATTTGATGGATACGATGATATGGCATCATTGACTTATCTCAATGAACCTTCTGTCCTGAATAACTTGAAATTACGATATTTTGATAATAAAATTTATACATATTCAGGTATATTCCTTGTCGCTATAAATCCATATAAGAATATTAATATCTATAACTCAGATTTTATCAAGCTCTACTCTACTTCTAATAATGAAATAATTGAAAATAATGACAATGGTGACAGTACTAAAACTTTATTGAATAATTTACCACCACATATTTTTGGAACTGCCCAGAAAGCTTTTATCAATTTGATAAATGAAAGGAAAGATCAAAGTATATTGGTTACCGGTGAATCAGGGGCTGGTAAAACTGAGAGTACCAAGAAGGTCATTCAACATATCTTGTCTGTTTCAACAAATTCCACAAATAAAGACAATGCTTTAGTTCTAGAAAATCAAATTCTACAAGCAAACCCAATATTAGAAAGTTTTGGTAATGCAACTACTGTTAGAAATTTGAACTCTTCAAGATTTGGTAAATTCATCAAGATTCAGATTGACAGTTCAAATAATGAATTATCTGGGGCTCATATTGATTGGTATTTGTTAGAAAAATCCAGAGTTATCTTTCAAGATAAAAATGAAAGAAATTACCATGTCTTCTATCAGCTGTTGAAAGGGGCATCTAGTGAAATGTTGGAAAAACTATTAATTACTAATACTTCTTTGAAAGACTACGAATATCTTAAAAATGGTTTAACAAATTCAATTGAAAATATCAACGATAAAAATGATTTTACGAATCTTTTAAATGCATTCAAAATAATGAACTTCGATGAATCTGAAATCTTAAAAATTCTGAAAGTTTTATCAATAATTCTTCATTTAGGTAACATAAAGTTCTCTAATTCTGCTAATGATACTAAACAGGCTGTTTTATCCGATGATTCTGAACAAATTATAGAAAATGTGTCAAAGTTATTGGGGGTATCATCTGCTGATTTCAGAAAATCGTTTCTAAACTCGAAAATAAAAATCGGTAGAGAAATAGTTAATCAACAACGAACTGCTAGTCAATCAAAATTCTCACTTGATGCTCTCTCTAAAACTCTGTATGAAAAACTTTTCCAATATTTAGTCAATAAGATCAATGGAAATTTCAAAAATAGAAATAATAGTACGGATACAATTGAAAATGAATTTCTAGAGAGCAATTTGTCTGGTGATAACTATATAGGTATTTTGGATATTGCCGGTTTTGAGATTTTTGAACATAACTCTTTTGAACAACTTTGTATTAATTATACTAATGAAAAACTACAACAATTTTTCAATCATCATATGTTTGTTCTTGAACAGAGTGAATATATGAAGGAAGGAATTTCATGGAAATATATTGATTTCGGTAATGAATTAAAGCCAACAATAGAACTCATTGAAGGTACCAATCTGGACAAAAAGAAAACAAATATTTTCTCAATATTAGATGAAGAGTGTATCGTTCCAAAAGGTTCTGACAAATCATTCATTGATAAATTATTCAAAGAACTTGAAACCAAAGATTCCAAGAAGATGGATCAGTCTAAATTAATTTTCAGAGCAAATAAATTGAGGGATGGTTTTATAATCAAGCATTATGCAGGTAGTGTGGATTATTCCGTTGATGGTTGGCTAGATAAAAACAAAGATCCTTTGAGCTCCACCATGATTGAATTATTATCACATTCTGATAATGATCTTATCAATGAGTTTTTCGAGTCTAGTGACTTCAATCTGACAGATTCTCCCGTGAAAGGTTCTCCAAGAAAGAAGACAGGTATGTTTAGAACTGTTACTCAACGTCATAAGGAACAATTAACTTTGCTAATGGATAACTTATCAAAAACATACCCTCACTTTGTGCGTTGTATCTTACCAAATTCTGAAAAAAGAGCTGATGTGTTTAATGATAAAGTGGTTTTGGAACAATTAAGATGTAATGGTGTTTTAGAGGGTATAAGAATTGCCCGTTCTGGCTATCCTAACAGAATTGATTTCAAAAACTTTGCTTCTCATTACTCCATTTTATCCGATTCATTTTTCAGTAATTCTCATAGTTTAAACAACAATATTGAGTATAAACAATTTTGTGAAGTCATATTAAATGGATTAGATTTAGATCATGAGGTTTATAAAGTTGGCTTGACTAAATTGTTCTTTAGAAACGGTGTTTTAGCATCCCTAGAAAAGAAGAGAGAAGAGAAATTATCACAAATCTTCACCAGATTCAATTCAGTTGCAAGAGGTAAGTTGATTAGGAATGATTTCCAGATTAGACTTCAAAGATTAAGGGCATCAAAAATTTTGATCAAAAATTTCAAGCAATATTCGAAAAATAAGTCCAATCCTTGGTTCAAATTACTTATAGCATTGAAACCAAGATTGGATGATTCAAGTATGGTGGAGATGCAATATACTTCACAAATAACAAAGTTACAAAATCAAATAAAAGAACTGAATTTGAAGATTAATAATGATCTATCCACCCATACCCTTACCGCTAATAAGATTGAATCATTGGAAATTGAAATCAAACAAAATAGAGAGGTAATTGCTAGGAAAGACACAGATTTGGCAGAATCCAGAAAAACAATTGTTAAACTGGAAAAAGAATTGGCTGAACTAACTGAATCATCATCCAAAATACAAGCCATATTATCAGAAAAGGATACTCAATTGGACAAACTATCAAAATCGAACATTGAAGAATTAGATAGGTTGAAAAAAGAAAACGGAGATTTGTTGAATTCCATAAAGAAACTGAATAATCAGATAGATTCGGATAAAAAATCCAATAAGCTAATCAAGGATGAGTTGGCATCGATGAAAAGTATTGTAGATAATAAGGAGATGGAGATTTCAAGTCTAAAACGTGACAAAAAAGCAGTGGATGTAAAACTAACTGAAACTGTTGAAGAGCTCCAAAACAAATTATCTCAACTATCTAAAGAAAATAAAGAAATGAAGTCTGAACTTAGAGCTAAAAAGAGTCTTTTGGATGAAAACATGAAAGAGTTGGATGAATTACGGAATAAATACAATAGTATCAATGAAGAGTTATCAAAGAGCAAAGAAATATATAAAGATTATGAATCCAAGAAACTTGCATATGAACAATCTGATAGAATCAAAAAGAAGTTCAAACAGTTAAAGCATGAATTTCAACAGACTAAAACATTACTAGATCAAAAGGTTCGAGAAGAAATTGAATTTAATGAAGGACGTCAACAGTATGTTAAGGAATTAGAAGAAACCAAAGTTATTATAGCAGGATTGCAGAAAGAGCTCGAAGTTGAAAAGAAGGCATCAGTTGATCTAGAACTAAAGCTTGAACATGCTAAACATGAAACTGAAAGAGCTATTAAGGAGAAGAAAAGTCTAGAAATGGATAATTCACAATTGAAATTGAGATTGAGAACTAATAATCCGGAACAAGCAATTCTAAATCAATATGAAATCAATCAAAATAAAAAGCAAATATCACCAGAAATTCACCAATTGACTGAAGAGCTTAGATTATTGAGAACTAGACTAGCCGCAGAATCTTACGAAAACAGAAATCTCAAAACTATTATAAAGAAGAATGGTAATTTGAGTGATTATCTTGACAAATTCAAAAACTTCCCGATGAGTGGTAATAATACTCCTGTTATTGAAACATCTATTAATTTTGGTATAGATAAAAATGAGAACATTCAAATATTCAATGACTATACTGAAGTTGATGAACTGAAGGAAAAACTTGCTTTGGAAATTGAATCCAATAAAAGATTGAAAGAACATTACGTTCAATTACAGAAGGATGTGATGTATTATAAAAGCAAAAATAAAGGCAATGATTCTAATGGTATTAATCCACTTGATTTGATAAATTCTGATTCATTAGAGTATAAAAATAAATATCAAATGTCACAAATTGAGTTAAATGATTTGAAAGAGCAGTTCAAAGATCTAAGACTTCGTTTTAAACAGAAATCCAGTATTCTGTCTGAGAATAAGAATATCCTGAATTCCAAATCTAATACTGAAAACTCTTATAATAATCAATATCCCGATAGTAAAGAAAATACCAAACTGAAGCAAGAAAATCTAAGACTTATTTCTGCAATAAATGAATTGAAGACAAGATTAACACGTTTAGAAAAGGGAAATGGTGGTAGATTTGAGCAGGAAGAGGAGATCATACAATTGAAAAACAACCTTAAAACTATCCAGATGAAAAATAATGCGCTTACAAGCAGTGTTGAACTTTATAAGGATAGATCAGAAGATTATTATTCTAAGTTATCCAAAGCTGAAGTTGAATTACAGGCATTAACGAGAGAGCGTGATAAATTTACTGATGACATCAAACATTTGAAAGAAAAAATCAAACGAAGTCAACTTCAATATGAAGAAAGTGATAAACAAGTAAACAAGCTCAATGAAACTTTGAGAGAACTAAACAAGAATCTTTCTGACAAAAATTTTGAGATTGAACAATTGAAGGAACAATATAATAATTTGAAAGAAAAGTATGAAAATAGTGAAGAACTGAGGAAAACCGTAAAATCTGTAAACCATGAGTATCAAGAGTCTGAAATAGAAAGACTGAACTCGGAATTATTGAAAAGTTTGAATAAGGAGACTGAGCTAAGTAAGATGCTAAAAAATCAAAATCTTCAATTGGAAATATGTAGAAAAGAGATTTCAACTGCCAAATTTAATAATACTGAACTTTCCAAAGAGAAGAATAATCTAACAAGAGCTTTGAATGAGTGTATATCTAAAAATGAAGCATTGTTGAGTGAGGTGAAAGAGAATATTCTCAAAGTTCAAAATTTGTCTCAGCAAGTAAACGTTTTGAAGGTCAGTAATAATGATCTGGTTAAAGAGCGTGATGAGTTATTAAATTCTAAGAGAAATCTGGAAAATAAGTTGAATGAGATTACTACTCAATTTGAAGAACATTTGTCTAAAGTTAGAAACGATGCCAATAATGCAGTTCTTGTTGAACAGTTGAGAGAGAAACTCAGTTCATCCGATGCAAATCTAGATAGACTAAACAAAACTCTCCTGGAAATCAAGGAAAAGTATACTCACCTGAATGAGGAATTCAATGAAGTTAATGCCGCCAAGTTGAAAACCATTGAAGAGAATAAAGAACTAGTCAAATTCAATCAAGAATTACATGAAAAACTCAAATCTAATGAAGAGAGATATAGGAGTGAATTAAAGGCTCAAGATTTACATTGGAGTAACCGTATCAACGAATTAGATGAAAAACTACTCATGAGTAGTTCATTACAACGCAATGAAAATCACAAAATTGAAAACCTGACCAGAATAATCAAAGAACTAGAAATCCGTAATAATGATCTAGAAAGATCCAAAAAATATTCAGAGGAAGAGATTAAACATCTAGACCAAACAATTGAGAAAATGCATTTGAATTATGATAGTTTAGCTAAGAGGGAGATGGAAGCTCAATTGAAATGTAAACAATTGAGTAGAGAGATACAGAAGTTTAGAGATACTCTAGCTATTTGATTTATGAATTAATTTTTTGTATTAATATTTACTTTATTCACACATTATGTAAGGAAACATGATTTTTCTCTCTTTTTTTTACCAATGATATGTACATTTAATAGAAACTGTTCAATTACGAGATATATCAAAAAAAAATTCATCTTAAAATGAATAATAGTAGAACTTGCATGTAAAAAAAATATAGCAAATGCCTGTCACCCATGCTGGGAGTCGAACCCAGAATCTTTTGATTAGAAGTCAAACGCGTTAACCATTACGCTACACGGGCATTGCTTGTCCTTTAAAGTAAAGATTATAACTTAGTCTGAGATAACTTTGTTCTAAAGTGTTTTTTGATTATTATTTTATATACAGGGATTCTCTGTAACACATACAAACTTTACTTGAAACATATTGTTCTTCATCTAAGAAAAGATCATAACCCCCATAGCATTTTAAAAGAAAAAACCGGATATCAAAAACGACAACTCAAAAATTAGTACATTGAAAAAGAATCGCGTAATCATCTCTCTACAATTTGTAGTTCAAATAGTCCCTTGAAGATGTTCTTATATGTATTTTTTTTTTCTCTTGGTAATTATACATCCATACATAATGGTATCACCAATAGGTACAGTAAGTACTGTTCCAGATATTTTATCAGATAAAATTTCTCTACCGACAGCGGGCAGTGTTGAAGAAAGTGATCATCAAAAATTATGTCCAAGTGACATTTTGATGGCAAATAGTAACTACAATAAACACGAGAGATTGAATGTCGACAGCCGAAGAGATAATGATAATGAACTGTATTCCAGTCAGTCTGGAGTTGCAGAGTTTGAAGCAAAAACAAAAAATATACAGCTATTGTATAAGCTGATAAGTTCAGTTGAATCATTTGGTAACTATTGTTTGTTAGAAATTTCATCTGATGGTATATGTTTCAGTATTAATGATGGGAATATATGTAAAATTAGGTTAAACTTAAATAAGCAAGTGTTTGATCAGTTCACATTCAATGGTGTTTGGAGGAAGACAGAATTTACTGAATCTGAATTGTATGCAGATGACACAGATCTATCCGATGAAGGAGAAGGTAACCAAGAGGGAAATTATGTTTTGAATGGGTTTGATAGAGATGCAATCATTAGCGTACAGATAAATCTTTCATCATTTTTAGAAACTATCAATATCCATGTTAAAGAGAGAAAAGTTTCAGATAATATTGTCACATGTACGTTGAAATATCATAGAGATGGTGATCCATTTATGTTAATTTTTGAAGATGATTCGATTATTGAAGAATGTGAGTTGAATACATACTATAATGAAGATATACCAAAGAGATATAAAGATAAAGTGGAAGGAAAGAAGAAAGGTAAAAAAAGTAAAAAAAATCCGACTACAGGGAATACAGTTGAAGATTTAAACAGCTTAGAAAGGGATTTGATATTCAATATGGATTCTATTGATGAAAGCATTTTTAGGCTAGATTCTAGTAAGATTTTATTTGATATTATAATAAAGGCTGGTATTTTACATGACACAATTAAGGATATGAATGATTTAAATACTGATAGATTTATATTATATTGTAAGAAGTCAAGAACTGAAGATGGAATGAGTTCCAATCCACGAACCAATAAAGTTGATGAACTGATCTTCATATCCAAATCAAAATCTGATACAATTGGCTTTTCCAAGCTAATAATTCCACAAAGAAAGACCAATATGCCGTTATTCAAATTATTCAAGCCAATCATCGCAACATCAAATGAGGATGACTGTGCTTTTACTGAATGTACTAATTTATCTTTATCATCCACATATCATTTTGAATATTTTTCTAAGTTACTGAAAGCGATTAGACTCTCAAAAATGATCAAGATAAGAAAAGACATGAATGGTATTACTTCGTTACTTCTGCTATTAGGTAAACCGGATAACATTTCACAGCCCGAACAGAATGGATTGTTTGGATCCAGTATTGAATTTATTACTTTAGAGAGTATATCAATCAATGAACTCTTTTCATTAAATGATGATAATTACAACACATCATTACTAAGTAAACTAGGTTATGAAAATCGATTTGTTGAACAGATAATCAAAGACGATCACGAGATTCAAACCATTCGAATTGGTAATGATGGCCAATTAGTTACATTGGATGATTTTTTCAATAATGTTGGTGCAGAGTTTAAACAAATTGATAATTATGATAATGTCAATAACAATTACCTTGCTAATAACAATAATAATACTAATAACTTTTTAGAATATCATCCTATTGAAAAGCTAAACAAGAATGAAGCTGCGAGATCACAAAAAATCACGAGTGAAAGTGATAAAAATGTATTAAAACTCACAGAGAAACTAACAATGTCGTTGTTAGGACATCCAACTACTACTAGCATTGCAGAAACTGATATGAGAAATATAGAAGTTGAGAAAACTATTTTTGAGGAAGATAGTAATGATATGTCTAATTCCAAGAAACGAAAGAGGGCATCGAATAATGCAAATAAAAGAACTAGAAATAATCGTCAATCTACTAAGAAAGGGCAGAAAGATAAAAAGGAAGATGGTAATGGAATAGAAACTGTTGGTGGCGCAATTGAAATTCCGTTGTTCATATAGTTCGACTGTATATTATTCAGTTTATAAACGTAAATATTTATACCCAGATAAAGCTTTTACTACTAATTATCAATGTACGACTAATACTCTTTTGAAATCAAAAAATATCTATAAAGTAGTAGGGTTTGATTACAGAAAAAAATGAAGAAATAAAAATATACTTGGAAAAGTTCCCAATTTAGTCATTTCAACATTTTAGAGGAAATAGCTAACTTAGGTTGGATATATTAAATCATGCAAAGATTGAATTTGACTGACAAGTTTAAAATTCAACAAATGATCCCTTGGCCCAGTTGGTTAAGGCGTGGTGCTAATAACGCCAAGATCAGCAGTTCGATCCTGCTAGGGATCATTCCTACTCCTTTGGGCGTGTGGCGTAGTTGGTAGCGCGTTTGCCTTGCAAGTAAAAGGTCATCGGTTCGACTCCGGTCTCGTCCAATTCATTCTTTTTTCTTCTTTCTTTTTTCAATTTCTTCAATTTTTTGTCGAAAATTATTAGAAAACTACAAACGGGCAAATGGTGAAAAAGAAAAAAAAAAAAGAAAAGAAAAGAAAATTTAACATTTAGTCATTAACCAGTTTGAGGGAATCAATTTCGATTTTTCAACATGAATTTGAATTTATTTTCAATGATTATTTTTTTCATTTCATTTCATTCGTGTTTGTTTTGTCTCTCCAAACAATGTTCTCTATATCTGTTAGGTCGGCAAAATGCAGCCGTTATGGTGCATTGAGAAATTACTCTTCCTCAACAGCTGCATTGGCTTATAAGAACTTACATAGAAATAAAAAGAGACCTCAATTACCAACTATTGAACAACCAGCCATTTCTGCAGATTCTGCAGTTAGTTCCATTATTTATGAGACTCCTTTGCCATCCAAAACTCCTAAAACTCAACACGTTTTAAATTGTTTAGTTCAAAATGAACCGGGTGTTTTATCCTTAATTTCTGGTACCCTTGCAGCTAGAGGTTTCAACATTGATTCTTTAGTTGTTTGTAATACCGAAGTCAAAGATTTATCAAGAATGACTATTGTCTTAGGTGGTCAAGATGCTGTTATTGAACAAGCAAGAAAACAAATCGAAGATTTGGTTCCTGTTTATGCAGTTTTAGACTATACACATTCTGAAATCATCAAAAGGGAATTATTATTAGCTAGGGTCTCACTTTTAGGTCCTGAATATTTCCAAGAATTAGTTGCTCATCACAATGATTTAGATGCTGCTGTTTCCGATAAATTAAGAACTTCAAACTATCATCCAAATAATCTAGCTCCATCTCAAGCTTTAAGACAAAAATACGAACATTTAGATGCAATTAGTAAATTAACTCGTGAATTTGGTGGTAAAATCGTTGATGTTAGTGATAGAAATTGTATTGTTGAATTATCTGCTAAACCTAAAAGAATTTCTGCCTTCATTGCACTTATTCAACCATTCGGTATCTTAGAATTAGCAAGATCAGGTATGATGGCATTACCAAGAACTCCTATTGATGGTGTTGAAGATGGAACTGATCCAACTAAGGATGCCGCTGATGTTGTTGATGTTTCTCAATTACCACCTGGTTAAATATATTGATTGAATTGCAATTCTAAGTATTATTTATGTATCAATAAATCAATCATTAATCATTAGATTAGAATAAGTTGTTAAGGTTCTTTCTTCTTTTGATGAGAATAATCCTTTTATAGTTTATATAAGAAAACTGAAATTTGAAATCAGAAAAAACAAAAACAAAAACAAAAACAAAAAACAAAATAAAATAAAACAAATCCCCAAATCAATTATAAAATGCAAATGAATATAAAGAAGAATTTAATCAAAACTCAACATCCAGAGGAACACTGATACTACTCACAGGTAAAAATCCATTGAGGACATAAACCTTAACTCTTGCGTCTCCTCTAACTCTTAACTTGGCATCTCGGTCAAGTAATATTTTCTTTATGACACCACGTACCCCTTTAGAATTAGGCCAGAGAGTTACATACAATTCCATACTAGTACTTCTACCATCAACAATATCAATGTAGAATGGATTGATCTCAACTTTACCTAAATTCAAATCCTCTCCCTTATTTGAATCAAATACAATCAGATCTAATTCATCAATTTTCAAATTTAGTTCTCTGATTATAAATCCACCTTTCTGGAAATAGTTTCTAATCCAAAAGTCGTCAATATTTGTGTAATTATTAGTATTTGTACCACTTATTTGTAGATTCACTCCACCAGAATCCCCAAATCCTAGTAGTCTAATATTATCTGTATTAAATGAAGTTCCCTGAGCAATTCCATCTCCAATATGCGGTTCCACATGGACAAAAAAAATCGTAATTAAAGCAATTATTATAGAACTTATCACAAAAATTGGCACATATAGATGTAATCTGTATTTGAAAGTCTGATATTCCAAGTATTTGTACAGTTTATAGATTCTTTCTTTTACAGAGGGTTTTATATCCGTTCCAACTTGTAAAGTTTCTTCATCGTTGATAAATGGCATCGTTCTTTATTGAAAGGATGATGAAATTCAATTACGATAAGGCTGGGTTGTTAAAATGGATCACTCATTTAATCGCACAACATGAATTTGAATTTTTTTTTTTCATTTTTTTTTCCCAGAATTTTTTTTTTCCATTCTCTGTGACATCTATGACAAGGTGTACATTTATTTTTATGATTATAACATTAGAATAAGGCATCAACAAGTCTCTATATCAATAAAATGCTTTATATGATTGGTTTGGGTCTAGCCCATGAATCAGATATTACTGTTCGTGGTCTTGCAGCAGTTAAAAAATGTAAAAGAGTTTATCTTGAAGCTTACACCTCAATCTTAATGTCTGCAGATAAGTCGAAACTTGAAGAATTTTATGGTCGTGAAGTCATCCTTGCAGATCGTGAAATGGTTGAATCTGAAAGTGACAAAATTTTGGAAAATGCAGATGTTGATGATATTGCATTTTTAGTCGTGGGTGATGTTTTCGGTGCAACTACCCATACGGATCTTGTAATTCGTGCTAGAGATTTGGGTATACCCGTTGAAAGTATCCATAATGCAAGTATTATGAATGCAGTTGGTGCTTGTGGTTTACAACTATACAACTTTGGTCAAGCTGTTTCAATTGTTTTCTTTACAGATGATTGGAGACCAGATTCATTCTATGATAAAATTATGGAAAATAGAAAAATTGGTTTACATACGTTATTATTACTAGATATCAAAGTTAAAGAACCAAATATCAAAGAAATGATGAGGGGAAGAATCGTTTATGAACCACCAAGATATATGTCTGTTTCAACATGTTGTCAACAGCTTTTAGAAATTGAAGATAAGAGAAAAGAACAAGCATATACTCCACAAACCCCTTGTATAGCAGTTTCAAGATTAGGATCTCCAGATCAAGCATTTAAAGCGGCAACATTAGAACAGTTATCTGAGTATGATGCTGGTAAACCTTTACATTCTGTTGTGATGTTAGGTAGACAAGTTCATGATCTTGAATTAGAATACTTACTGGCATTTGCTGATGATAAAGATGCCTTCAAAAAAGCCGTTTTAGAAGATCAAGAATACTTCAAACCACCACCACCAGCAATAGCACCCCAAGATATTATATCATCTGATGAAGAGTAACTTCACTAGGTAAAGTAAATATTTAAATTATATATTTTATGATAACTATACATAATAGAAAAACTAATAAGAGATGATGCTTATTTATTTATCAATCATTCAATCTCTAATAATGTTTTCAACTTTTTGATTAGTAACCAATCTTCTCTCGGTACTGTACTTCTAAATGCTGGATCCTTCAATGTATCAATAGATTTTCTTGTAATTTTTGAATATAATCCATCCTTTTCATCAACATGTCTACCCCATGTTGGTTGTTGACCAGAAGGTGGATCTAAACGCATAGCAACACCGGCATTTGTATCACCTTTCCTAACTGAATTTTTCGATTCATGATTAACTTCCAATGAAGTAACTGTACCTAAAACCATCGCATTCTTTTTACCAGTAACAGGATCTGGTTTAACAGCACAAATTGGAGTACCAATCTTAACACATCCTTCAACAACATCAACACCAATAATCATTGGATTTCTTTTATTAATGATTTGTAAAGTTTTCAGAACACATGGGAAGATTGCATCACCTGCATTTGCCTTTCTCTTTTCTTCTAATAATTTTTCTTGATATGCAGTAAATTCATCAAATAAATGATAAATAATATCTGCACTGAATAGTTTGACACCTTGTTCATTAGCATATTGTTCTGCTTCTTTATCAATTTTAACATCAAAACATAACATAACTGCAAGTTCTTTAGCTTTATCTAACATAGCAGTTGCCTTCATAACATCTCTCTTATAAACAGGACCTAAACCAATTGACATGACAGGAATCTTCATATCTTTTAAGAAATCTAATAAAGCTTCCAATGAACCTAAAGTTGATGCTTGAACAGTGACACCTCTACCAGTTGGATCAACAGAATCCAATAAGCCAGTCAAATCATCCATAACATCATCCATCATTTCATCTTCATCATCACCTTCTTTAACAACCATTAATCTTGAACCTGCAACAGCTTTTTCTAAATCATTAGCAGCAATTTTAACACCAATTGCAGCTTTGACTGCCTTATGATGAACATATTCTGATTTAATACGTAATTCCCTTGCAGGTGGAGGAGTTAACAATGCTCTGATATTAGTTGCAATTGGTCCATTCATACCACATAAAACAATTCTATCACCCTCATGTAAAACACCATTAGATAAAATAACATCGATTGTAGTACCTAAACCTTCAATGACTTTAACTTCTAAAATAGTTGCTTCAACACCTGTTAAATATCTCAATTGCTTACTCATTCTTTTTTGAGTTAATTCCAATAATAACCATAATAAATCAGGAATACCTTCACCAGTAAATGCAGATGTTGGAACAATTGAAACATATTTAGACATATTTGTATTCTTATAGTATAGTTCACTATTCAAACCTTGTTCAGCTAATGCGACTTTTATTTGTGTGAATCTGTTTTCAAATTCAGATCTAACAGAATCTTTTTGTTTTTCCAATGATTTACGGAATGAATTATTTGGAGTTGGAACCCAATCATATAATCTATCGATTTTATTTAATGCAACAACGAAAGGAGCCTTTCTATCTCTTAACAATCTAATAGATTCTAATGTTTGTTGTTCCAAACCATGCATAATATCAACAACCAAAATAGCAATATTACATAGAGATGAACCTCTTGTTCTTAAATTAGTGAAAGACTCATGACCTGGTGTATCAATCATCAATAAACCTGGAACTTCATAGGAAATTTTCTCATAATCTTCCATAACTTTTGTTTTTTCTTGGATTGATTCAATTGGGAAATATGTTGCACCAATTTGTTGGGTAATACCACCAGCTTCACCACCTTGAACATTAGTTTGTCTGATTTTGTCCAATAATTTGGTTTTACCTGTATCAACATGACCTAAAATACAACAGATTGGAGAACGTAATTCTTTACCATCTTTGGATATACTAGTAGTAGCAGGTAATGAAGATTTTGCAGTAGAAGTAGTAGTGGTAGAAGGGGTTGGAATTGGTGTTGGAGCTGGAGTTGGGGTTGCAGTTGAAGATTTTTCTTCAGATTTTTGATTTTCATCAGTATCATTCCAATCTTCAGCAACAAATTCTTGTTCTTCTTGTTCCTCCCTTTCTTCTTCATCTTCTCCTTCATCATCATCATCATCTAACGCCATACTTTCCCAATCATCAACTAAAGCTTCCTCATCATCATTGTCATCTTCGTCAGCACCACTTGATTTATTCTTCTTATCTGTGGAGGAAGTTGAGTTAGTAAGGTTAGCTGAGGAGTCAATTTTTTCAACTTTTTTACCTTTTTTCTTATAAGCAGAAGCTCTAGCTTTTTGTGGAGCATCTGAAGATAAACCTGCAACTTGAATATTACCAGACTGTAATAAAGCAGCTCTTCTCTTCTCTTGAAGTGCTTTCTCTTGCTTTTGTTTCTTTGTTAAGAATTTACCTTCTTTCTTCAATTGTTCTCTTTTAGCCTTTTCTTTCTCCTTTTTCAATCTCTTTGCTTCTTCTTTCTTTGCTTCCTCTTCTTCTTTCAATTTAGCTTCTTGTTCTTCTCTTAACTTTTCCTCTTCTTCAAGACGTTGAGCTTCTTCTTCAGCTTGTTTCTTCAACTCTAATTGTCTTTTCAAAGCTGCAATACCAGCAGGAACTTTCTTACCCTTTTTGGCAGGAGCAGCTGGTTTAGTAACAGTTGGTTCTTCTTTAGATTCAGTTTTAGTAGCATCTGAAGAATTAGTTGAATTAGTTTCAGGTTCAGGTGTGTTTCCAGTAGCCTTTGCAGAAGCACCCTTTCTTTCAGACAGTTGTTTCTTTCTTTGCTTTTCCCTTTCTTTCTTTTCTCTTTCCTTTTCTTTCTTAGTTTTGATAATAGGTCCTTTTTGTTGTTGTTCAGCTTGTTTTGCCTTTTCTTCTTCGGCTTGTTTTGTCTTTTTATCTTTCTTATTTTTTGCTCTTTTCAAATTGGATAAAAAGTCACCACCAAATTCATCTTCTGCACTTGCAACAGATGGACCAGCTGAATCAGGATTTCCCTCATTCCCACCAAGTGGATTTTCACCTAATTGTTCAGTTTGAGGCTCGTCTGCTTCAAACTCTTCATCCCAGTAATCCTGGTTAGCATTGTTCTTCTTTCCTTTCTTTGCCATTATGCAGATGTTGCTTAGCTAAAGTGCATTCCCTTGCAAGTATTCAAGAGATGAAAAGAGAAAAAAAAAAGAAAGAAGAAAATAGACATTGGAAACGTTCCCTTCAAAACCTTCTCCTTTCCAGTTGGATGGTCTTTGGATGATTTTCCAACTGAAAAAAAAAAAATATGAAAAATTGAATGAAAAATTTTTCTTTCATCATTTTTCTCTTTCGCCTATAAAAGGAGGTGGCGTCTCTTAAGTTGGTTAATTGCACAGATCTAGGTATTATTCTTTTTTCCTTTCTTTCCTTTGGTAACCACAATATAAAGACAGTCTTATGGCTATATTCGATAACTTACGTTTATAGTTGACTGTTTTTGGATGGGAGAGGAATGCTTTTTCTTACACTATCCCCAGTTTGAGTCTTATGCTTGTATTCACACCTGCATCGGATATATAAGCGGGATCACATTATATACGTAACAAAATGATAATTTTTATAACATATGATTGTATCACCTTGTATTGTATTTGTTATATATAAGATATACAATGATTACGTCGATGATTCAGTATTACCGTGGTTTACCTACCTAAGGAATAAAGAACTAATTTCTTATAATCATCAACAGCTTTTAGTAAACTTTCAGCAGTAACATATTCGTTATCACCATGAGCAACTAAGATTGAACCTGGTCCATATAAATATCTTTTGAAACCTTTATGATCCAATTTAGGTATATCAGTTGAATATGATGCAATATATTTTTCAAAACCTTCAACTTGGTAATCTAATGAAGTTGGATCATCTGTAACTTCAACTTTGAAATTTAATTCCTTTGCAAGTGGTTTATACTTGGAGACTATTTTTTCAACAACAGGTACAATTTCACTTGAATTAACAGCTGTTCTCATTAGAATTGAACATTTTGCATGTGGTGAAACAACATTAGCAGCAGTACCACCATTAATCAAACCAATGTTAATTGTTGTATTATTCAGTAATTCTGATGCTGGCCATGAATAGTTCTCTAATTCATGCATTATTTCAATTAATATCTTATTTGCATCAATACCAACCTCTGGATAACCTGAATGACCTGCCAAACCAATAACTTCAACATTTGCTGTATAGATACCTTTATGACCCGTTGCTAATTTATTCTCCGTTGGTTCACCGAAAATAACCGAATTCCAAGTGATATTTTCATCATTGAAGTAAGAATTTGCAACTCTCATACCTGAACCACCAATCTCTTCAGCAAATACAAACAATAGACTTAATTCATCAATTCCAACCAATCCTTCTTCTATCAATTCCTTTGCTGCAATAATTTGTGCAGCAACTGAACCTTTAGCATCGCATGAACCACGTCCATATATTTCTGTTGTACCTTCCTCCAAATTTTGTTTGACAGAGTAATCAATGTAAGGTGGGACTGTATCAATATGTGAAGTAAGTAAAACTGATGAGTTTTGTTTATTTTCACCTCCAAATGCATAGATATTTCTATGACTTTCATCAATTTCTAGTTCGAATCCCAACTTCAGGTTCTTCAAATATTTTTGTAAATAATGAGATACTTTATATTCATTATTACTGGTAGATTCAATTTGAACTAGATTTTTATGTAGCTTGAAAAGCTCTGGGTTCTTCTTGAATATATCTGGTAGTTTATCGTGATTAATTCCAGTTTGATCATCTAAGGTAATTTTTTCAAGCGAATTGAATGCTTCATCAAAGATATTGGGGATGATACTGGCATTGACGCCTAATAACAAGACAACGACATTCACTAGTGTTAGCAACATTCTCTGTGGAGAGAGATTGAAAGTTGAAGAAATAATCAACACTCTAGAACACTCTACAACCATCTTCAACTCATTGTGTACATTACACACATTTTTATATTAAAGTTCGTCGTATCGGTAACATTTCTACTTTAGGAAGTTCCGAAAAGTTATATCATTAAGTCCACAACAATTATTTAGCAAATTTTTCCGCACTTAGTTAAATAGTTATTAAGATTTACTTGTACGTAATCCAGTTTTTATAGGGTCTAAGTAAAATATTTCGTTATGTTGACGAGCCCCGCGTGTAATTATGATAAATCAATGGTTGTTACTGAAAATCATTCTTCTTTACTTGAGTATTTCTCCATCAACTGATATCTTTTATATTCTGATGAAAACTTTCAAGGTTTGGACACAACTATATTAGATCATAGTAGGATTTTTGAACTTGAATATTCGAAGTTGGGGTGATGAAGTAGGATTTCTCCACTAGGTTTTTTTTCAACTGCATTTAATGAAGTAGGATTACTAAACTTGTGTTTTGGAACTTGATTTTACGAAATAGGATAGTTGAACTTCAAGATATTAACTTGGTATTATCAAGTTGCATTTGTGAAGTTGGATAGATGACGTTGAATCTGTGAAGTTGAATCAATAAAGTTTGATTGCTGAAGTTTGATTAATGAAGTTTGATTAATGAAGTAGATTTGTAAAGATAAAATATAAAGTTAATAATATTATTAAAAGATGAAGTATAGATCGGTTTGGGAATTCATAATAAACATGGTATTAAAGGGTTTTACCAATTCCAACAATTTTTTTTTGACAGAATTATTATTAGGATATTTATTAGATTCGAATGACAAAGAGAGATATTATGTCGAGTTCAAACCAAATGATGATGTTGTTTTATTAATTAATAACCTTGCTGCAACAACAACTTTGAAATTATATGCAAATTCAATCAATTGTTGCTGAGAGAATAAACTTAATTGATAATATGAAACCTGTAAGAGTTTATACAGATACCTTCACAACATCATTAGATGAACCAGGATTTTCAATTACTTTACTAAATGTTACAAATGCAGGTGGTGATGAAATTTTGAAATGTTTAGATTTACCAACTACTGAAACTGCATGGGATTCATCAATTTCATCAAATGATTGGTCCAAATCAGGTGATCATATCAATAATGAAGTTCCAGAAATTGATGATATCAAATTAAATGTTAAAATTGATTCTAAATTAGCTGAGGACACTTTAACTAAAGGTTGTGAAGAAGTTTCAAAAATTGAACCTAAAATTACACTTTATGATACAGTTTCAGGAGATGGTGATTGTGGTGAAACATTATCAGCTGGTGCAAATGGTATATTAAACGCATTAAAGAATAAAGAACTTAGTTTAGTTGATGCTGTTAAATTTTTTGATGAATTAGGTGATTTCGTTGAAACTGCAATGGATGGTACATCTGGTGGCTTATATTCAATTTGCATTTCTTCTATCGGATCCTATTTAAAGAAAGTTGATGATTGAACCAATAAGAAATTCATTTTTAGTGAAGCTGAATTTGCTAAAACTTTAAATACCAGTTTACAAGGTTTAGAGAAATATACCCGTGCTCGTGTTGGAGATCGCACATGAATGGATTCTTTGATTCCATTTGTTGATACTTTCTATGAAACCAATATATTACCAAAGCACTCGATGCTACACATAAGAGTGCAGAGAAAGTACACGTAAACTTGTAGTTAAATTCGGACGTGCATCATATGTTGGTGAGGAAGAATTCCGTAAATTTGATTCAGAAGGTGGATTACCAGATCCAGGTGCTATTAGTCTCCATGCATTAATTAATGGATTTATTACTGCATACAAATCTTGTATTGAGAAGGAGAAAAAATCAGCGTTGAATTGGAGAATTTTTTTAACGGATTGTATTTAATCGAATATCATAGTTGTACAGGTTGTAAAGGTTGTGGTATAGATTATAAAATTTATATATTCTATTCATTGTAATAAAGATGCTCTGCCTAGTTGGGTGTATTAAATTTTTTCCATTATATCTAAGGCGGAGCATCTTTATTATATGGAGCCCGTAGTGCTCTGATCCACGCTGTTATTCCTTCAATCCTAATTTCCCTTGGTGCAACAAGTTTGACGAACTGGTATGATACAACATACAATTACTCAAACGAAGAATTGGCTATCGATAGATACTTCGATATCATTCCTGTTGAAACCTACAATACTTCTCGTTTTTGGCTAGATTTAGCTGCATGGATACTCCCTCCTTTGAGCAACATTATCCATCTCAGCACGACCATTTTTTCAAAGGTCATCATTCCAACCATCTTTCAACTATTGAACTGGTCCATTGCAATGATCGTTAAATCGCAAGCACAAAATCTCATCACATTCCTAATTATCTTTTATTTTACCACTTGCTATAACCTTCGAAAGAGAAAAGAAAAACAAGCAAAAGAAGAAAGGGATAGAACAGAGAAAGCAACAGCCAACAACATAACCATAAACGCTAACGTTCAACAAATCTTTCCATATTTAAGCACGTTGACCACAATGAACACCGAGGAGTCCAACTCAGAAAATAAACATAAAACATGCCAACAGGAAACACGTATGATACCAGCTAATTTTTGCAAAATCTATTGAATAATCCATAATAATGTGATTGAAATTCTGGATTCAGTATATCACAAAGGCGTTTCACCATCCGTCCTGATGAACATACACTTATTGAAAAATTCAGAAATCTAGATACTACCACCAAAACCTACAGAATTAGGACTATTAATTTTTTCAATAATTGTGGATATTTTCTTGCGAACATCATGAAAGAGCTCTATACCTTAAGAAATTTGACCAAGAACTTTTGGTATCTAGCGTTTCGAAAGCAACTCGAGATAAGACACATCCATTTATTAACCGCTTGGAAGAAAGAGTCGAAAACGAAGGTTGGAAGGATAGACATGAATTTGCAAACTACCTTCTAGAACAATTTCCATCGACCACTACGTATCGTCAAGAAGCAATCGATTTTATGCTGGACATCTCAAGAAACCCAGCAATGACGATGGAGGAACTTTTAACGAATGTGAGCACATGGTTAGAAACAGGGTTTTATACGGTAACCATTGACACCATCGAAGCTAGGAATTTTGCCATTAATTTTAGATCATTCCGCAACTTCGAGGACAAACGAGGATTGGAATATCTCGCCAGTAATGCCAATAACTACTACCATTTTTTATCCCTAATTTACCTTCATTCAATAAAACATAACCTGGAAATGAAAGCTAAAATAAATATTGACAAATCTAGGAGAAGCAGGAAAGAAGAAGAAGAAGAAAAAGAAAAAGATGGAAAATTAGAAGAGGGGGAAATGGTGTATATACTGCAAGACGCATTAGCCAAACGCGGCGCCGCACACAATAAACGACCAGTACAATCTTCCAGATCCAAATACATCAGTCCTTACATTAGAAATGCCTCACAGCTCAAAGAAGAACAATCCATTTCACATATCACAGTTGAAGAAACAATAACGACTACCAAATGCATTATTGAATGCTCCAAGAGTGGAAAATCCGTTATATGAATATAAAGACGGATCTGTTGAAACCGAAACCGAAAACTTCATCCATCATCGAAAAATTAGCAAAAGGCTACAAGGTAAGAGCAAGATTTAAGGATGGAACAGAAGAAGAAATCAGGTTAGGAGAGCTAAGGAAAACTGCTCCAACTCTAGTTGCAGAATATGCAGAGAAACGTACCGAGTTGAAAGATTCCCTCAATAGAAAGAAAGAATAAAAGGAGAAGAAGAGGCGTGTAATGTAGTTTGCAAGATATACTTATGGAAGCAACTATAATAATTGTGGACATTTAGCTTTATAGTATATATATAGTTCTTATAGAACAAGTACCATTGTTTGGTTTCCAATCGTGATATACATATACGTCACTATAGATACAATGGATAAGAGTCAATACACCCAACTAGGCAGAGCATCTTTATTACATTCATCAAAATCTATAGTTACTCTGTCAAAAAAATTAGCTATTAATATTATTAGATAAGTATATTTATTCTACGAATACATTGCTATATAACCGCCCAACCTTGATAATTCTCTTTACCATTACTATTAGAGTTGTTTTCCTTTATCATTAAAATTCATTATAATCTACACTTCACTAAATTTAACTATCATCGATTATTTCTTCCTCTGTTATTTCTTCGTCAGTTTCATCATTTAAAATTTTATTAACGGATTTATTTGCATTCCCACTCAATGAAATACCCATTCCTAATCCTAAATTCGGTGGATTTGGGAAAGTATATCGATTTTGTATATTGATATCTTTACTTCCACTATGTCGACCATCTTTCCCTGAAGGAGTTATTAAAGGTAGATTCGCAGAATTAGGTAATGGTGGTAATATTTTATTGGTGATTCCATCTAACGATGGTAATCCATTACTATGGCTCTTTATTGGAGAACAAAATTGTTTAGGAGGTGATGGTGATAATGAAGAACCTGATTGATTGTAATTATTTGGTGATGACAATGAAATCAATGAAATAATCGCATCCTGTTCTAAAGACTTTGATCCATTTTTATCACTATTGCTTTTATTAGTACTGTCATTATTACTATCATTATTACTATCATCATTAATTTTATCATCATTACCTGTACTTATTGATAATTTTATCCTCTCTCTTGATTCTTTTACTTTCAAAGGTGAAGCCTGTAGTCCAGCTGAAAAAATAGATGACTTTGAACTATTAACAGATTGCATTGAAGTTGATGTTGTTAAAGGTATTGAGAAATTAGATTTTTGTTTCTGTTCAGGTGACGCTTTAACTCCCCTTTTAGCAATCTCATCAAGTTTTATAGCTGATGCAAATGAAGCTCTTCTTCTATTATTATTGACAAGATTTCCAGGACTTTGAAGCAAAGAATTCAGCTGTTGTTGTTGCTGTTGCTGTTGTTGTTGTTGCTGTTGTTGTTGTTGTTGTTGTGATGAAATTATATTATCATGAATATTTTTCTTTTGTTTATTAGGTAAATTATCAGCTCTTAAATTCCAAAAATCTTCAAGTTCCTTACTGGTATTATTGATATTTCTACGAGGATTTGAAGCTATTTCTTCTAAAGAATGTTCTAATTCTCCTATTGATTTATTTGACCATCCATGTTGAATCTTAATATTTGCATAATTCAAACGAGTACGTAAATTTTCACTAATCTTCCTTATTTCTTTATAATCTCTCCTAGGGGATTTTAATAAATGATCAGAATCATATTCTTTATGAATTTGTTCAGGAGATTTAGCTGAAGTAACGTTAAATAAATCAGCGGAACGTCTCTTTAAATTTTTATCATCCATTCTAACTTCAGGTGATTTTAACAATGAATAGAAATCATTACCATTTTTCCTTTGAGGGGTTTGTAAAAGATTAGAGCTTGCTGTTTGTGGAGGAGATAATAAAGGTGTGTCATCAAAGTTTTGTATATGACGTGGTACTCTTTCGGGAGTTTCGGGCATTATTACAACTGGTGCAGGAGATGTAAATGTAGAAGTTTTTGTGAAGGATGGTGTATTTGGCTCTTTTGATTCTGTAAACTCCTTGTAACTATTACCTCCTAAGAGGGGATTACCCATTTCTTTAGAAGTATCCATATCTGTCATATTATTACTGCTTCCAGTATGTGTTGTGTTGTATTCTGCGTTGGGAAGATCCTGTTTCTTTTTTGTAGGACTTTCCTGTTGCATGCGAGATAAGAGGATGGACAATACTTTACTGAAAGAAAGAGAGAGAGAGAAGAGATACAAGAGAGACAAGAGAGACAAGAGAGACAAGAATAAGAATATACATACAGCATAAAAAATGTTCTTGAATATTCAATAAGATCTACGTTGTAATATATCAATTACCTCAAATAGTTATTATCACCAAAACACAAACAAACAATTCTACACAAATCGCCAAATTGGGTAATTGTCACCGTTCTTCCTTTTAATCCCTTATATAATACACTGGATTACCTTTTGTTGTAATAAAGCTGGGAATCAACTGAGTACATTACATCGAGTGATACTTTCATTATCTATCGGTGTTCCATCTTATGCATGCACGTTTAAAAAATAATGTATACTTCTGTCTGGCTGTAGCTCAACCGTGTTTGATGATTATTTTGATTCTGGCTTTACTAATATGAAGGAGTATTATGGCGAGGGCGAATTTCACACGTACATTGCTCAGCTCGATAACGGTAGTTGTTATTTATCATATAAATTATAATCTAATCTCATATATACAAAGGACAAGTATCCATTCTGTGACCAATGTATCTGAATACTCCTTATTCAAAATATAGGAAAAAGAGTATTATACGAGGGAAAACAAGTCCAGAACCTGTTCTTCCACCTTTGGATACATCACTAAACAAAAACACGTCTTCTCCTGTAAATAGTCAACAAATTGTTAAATATAATGTTTTGTATCGTAAATACACGAATAAGAAGAATAAAACGTGGGAAGGTGATGGTATTTTAATATTGTACAAATCTAAAAACACTGCAGTAGTTACAAACGAAGATAATTTGACAATATGTAAGTTAAAAGATGCTGATAAATTAGTTTCAAAAGGTTCGTTTAGTGGATCTGGATATGAGTTCGAATTAGATGATGAAATAGTTACTTCAAAAATACCTAAATTGACTTTAACAAGTACACCATCACAATGTTTAACAAAACCTCCTATTAAAGCTTTCAAGTCTCCTTTATTGGTGAATCGAAATGAACCTGTTTCAACATCTTCTCAGATTGGAAAGAACCAAGTAGTGCATGGGAAAGAAGTTGATAATATCAATAAATATAACTATAACAATGGAAAGATCATTAATGATAATAACAAAACTTCCGCAAATAATAGTAATTTTAATTCCACATTGATATCTTCAAAGCAAACAAAACAAAACGATCGATTATCTTCATTAAGTCCGTTGTATGATGTCTCAAACATAGAAAATCCGTTATATATGCCTGAATTACCAAAAAGTATAGATGATAGTGAACAACATCGTAAAGTTGTTATTGATCCCGTTCTTTCAGTTAAATTACGTGATCATCAACGTTATGGTGTAGAATTCTTATATGCTTGTTTGATGGGATTAAAATCAAATGATATAAATGGAGCTATTCTAGCAGATGAAATGGGGTTGGGTAAAACATTACAAACAATAACTCTCATTTGGACTTTATTACGACAATCTCCTATTGTTGGTAGAAAACCTGTTGTTGATAAAGTATTAGTTTGTTGTCCAGTTTCATTAGTTAATAATTGGAAAAATGAATTCACAAAATGGTTAGGTATGAATAGAGTTGGCGTTTTAGCAATCAATAATAATAAACTACAAAATGAAACTCAAAGTATCGAACTATTCCCTAAAAATAAAGTTTATCAGGTAATGATTATAGGTTATGAAAAAATGCAATCAATGTCTGATTTATTATCCAAAATTAAATTTGATTTACTAGTATGTGATGAAGGACATAGACTTAAAAGCAGTGAAAATAAGGCAATGAAAACCCTCAAGAGTTTCAATATAAAACGAATAATCTTATTATCTGGAACACCAATTCAAAACGATTTAGTTGAATTTTATACAATGGCTGATTTTGTTAATCCTGGAATTTTAGGAAGTTTGAAGTCTTTCCAGAAAAAATTCATCAAACCAATTTTGAGTTCCAGGGACTCAAACTGTACAAATCAAACATTAATCAAGAATGGTAAATTGAAATCTAAAGAATTAGTTGAATTAACTAATAAATTTACCTTGAGGAGATTGAATAACGAATTAACTAAATATTTACCAAAACGTTCTGATTATATTTTATTTGTACCACCGACACCTTTGCAATTACAGTTATTCAAGACAATCATTGAAACAAATAAGTTTCAGAGTTTGATTCAGGGTACGATAGAAGAAACTGATACTCTGAATAAGTTGAGTTCGTCACCGTTAAATTTGATCAATTCATTTAGGAAAATATGTAACTCACCATCATTGTTGAAAACTGATTCATTTTTCTTAGAAATCTCAGAAAGAAACACACAATCTTCTGATGATGTTGAGTTCAGAAATCAATTAGGCAAGAAGGTGAAAAGTGGTAAGATATTAGTGTTAATAAAGTTACTTGGATTATTATTTGCTAAAAAGGATGAAAAAGTAGTTATAGTGTCAAATTTTACAGCTACATTAGATATAATTGAAGCTATTTTCAAATCTTTGGAACTAGCTTTCACAAGACTTGATGGATCAACACCATCAAATGAGAGAGGCAAAATTGTCGATAATTTCAACAGAACAAATACTAGTAAATCGTTTGCAATGTTATTGAGTGCTAAAGCAGGAGGAGTAGGATTAAATTTAGTAGGAGCATCAAGGCTTATTCTATTCGATAATGATTGGAATCCTGCTATTGATTTACAAGCAATTGCTAGAATTCATAGAGATGGACAGACGAAAGATGTTAAAATTTATAGATTCTTAACAAATGGTTGTATGGATGAAAAAATCTTTCAAAGACAATTAGTTAAGCAAGATTTGAGTGATAGGTTTATAGATCAAAAGGGTGGTGAAAAGGAAATTTTTGATAGATGTGACTTGAAAGATATATTTACTATTAATTTTGAGAAAATTAAATCAAATAGATATTGCAACACTCATGAATTAATGTGTTGTGATTGTAATGGGAAAGGTGAAATTATTTTGGAAAATGAATTCGAAGATGATTTTGAAGATAATGAGGAAGAGAAAGATACCACAGAGAAGAGGGAATTCATGTCGGCACTTGACTATTCCGTCAAATACCCAGCTAATGAGAATAGCAAGGAAAACGAAATGAAAAGACGGAATTTGAGGAGATGTTTGAAAGGTTATAGACACATAAATCCTATTCAATATAATGTTTTTGAGACCGATGATGATGTTTTGAACACATTGTTGAATGGTCAAGATATTGAAAAACCTTTGATATCCTACGTCTTTGGTAAATATTAGATGTTATATATTAGTGTATTATGTAGAAAAATAAATGTTTGAGTATGGTAACTCAATAATTAATCATGAATCCTGTATATTGCAACCATCCCAAACTTGAACAACATTGTCATAAAAGCTACAACTCACCATTGTGTTATCAATCCAATCACCACCATATGTAATACTTGAATGTTCACCCTTGAAAACCCCTACAACAGCAATATTTTGGGCCGTTTGTGGATTATATGAAACAACCTTCCCCCCATCATACATATTACATGTCATTACTCTATAGTCATTAGCACTTGGAGAAGGAGTCAGTCTCCAAACACCTCCATTTAAATTGTGTTTCTCTCTAACAATTGGTGGCATACCTTGGTACAGTGTACCATTTGAGAGATTTGAACCTGCACGTAAATCTAAAACACATAATTGATCATCATAACCACCAGTCCAAATAGTGTACGGATCTGTTATATCTTCACACCATCCTTTCCTAGTTGTTAATATAGAGACAATACCAGCATCATGGATTCTATTTGTAGTAAACACAGGCATTTCCTGTCGACTGTCGTGAGCTATCAATTGAGCATCATCACCACCACTGAAAATGACACCATCTAATTTTACATTATGTGCCCAATCCGCATACCATGCTTCCAGTGAATGTGTTGTTGGGAAGATAGTTGATCCTTCATTCACTGACGGCAGTTTCTCGTAATTATAGTATCCAACATCTCCCGTAGTCGTAGTGAATGAAATATATGGATTTCTAGGATGGAAATTGATTGATGTTATTAAAGTTTCATCTGACGATGATGTTGGTTCAGAGAATAGTTGTATATCATGGAATTGTGAGATATCGAGTGGATCTTGCTTATTGATCTTCCAAAAAGTTATATTACCAGTTGAATGTGCAGTTGACAAAATAATCGAATCAGAGGATGATTCAATTGATTTGGGATCTATTTTGATATCTAGAACTGCTCCATGTGTGTCAATAGATTTAATAAAAGTAGCTAACGTTGGTAATGATTCTATAGCTATATTTTGTTCTCCATTATCAGGATAATCACCAGTATTCTCATGGACGTTATTCAGTTTCCAAATTTCGATCGTTCCTTTACGATTACAATTCTCAATAAGAGTATAGGTACCAAAATAGACAATGGAAGGATCTGACGGGTTGATTCGTAAACAGCAAGGAGGTGCATGTGTTTTAAATAATGCTTTTCGATTGAGGGCAGACATGTCGGAAGTAGTAGAACTTGGTAATAGCATTGTAAAACTGTTTCAATATGAAATAATTTTTCATTTCATGAATAATTTTATATATTCGATATTTTTTTTTTCATGGAAAGTTCTGGGTTTGGTGACCTTTTCATTATTCTTCCTTCCTTCTTCCTTGTTATTCGACAACATGACAGAGGAAATTCCATACACTAAAAGATACATTTATAATCTAGACCCAGCAATTCTAGGATCATTGAAAACATTGTATTTTGATTCTCAAACTTTCGAACAACGATCGTATGAAGAGTTCATCAAACGTAGAAATGATGAAATATTGAAAGATATTGCCGAAGATTCTGCATCTACTGCTGCTCCAATAATTATACAACCGAAACCACGAATTGATAGAAATGATATCAGTGAGACATTATCTAATCTCAAGATATCCAAATCAGATGAAATTGAATTCAAAAATGACCAGGTAGATAGTGACAATGAATCCGACAATGTTTCTGATTCTGACAGTGAATCTGAGAGTGAGTCTGAAAATGGATCCGAATCAAATGACAATCTTTTGCCAACAATAAAGGAAAATGATTGTTCAGTGATTAAGAATGAGGAAGATTACGAATCTACAATTAGCTTTATGAGCACTAAATCTCCAATGATACTGTTTGAATCTAGGGTCTTGAATAATTTATGCAAAGGTAAAGTATTTGGTGTATACAAAACCACTATCAATGCGATTGATAGTCCGAATTATGACCCGTTGAAAGTTTTGAAAGAAACAACCCATAATTCAGATAATCCTATGCCGAAGGATCCAAAAGTTGCTGGCATGTCTGCAGTTTTTATTCTTTCATCTGGTCATTTTGCAGGTGCTATTATATCACATTTACCACATTCAACAAAGGGGAATAAAGGTAGCAGTGAAGAATTACAATTACAATCAGTGAGACTACTAGCACATAAAACATTCCATAGATATACGACACGTAGGAAACAAGGTGGATCCCAAAGTGCGATGGATGATTCTAAAGGTAAGGCCAATTCTGCTGGTAGTACACTTAGAAGATATAATGAACAAGCATTAGGTAAAGATATTGAAGGGTTGATGGAAGAATGGAAACCACTATTAGAGAAATGTGAGTCAATTTTCATTAGAGGATCAGGTAAAGGTGGTAAGAATGCCAGGGGTGTTGGATTGATTATCAGGGATGCTAAAGATCCAAAGGCAATAATCAAACATGGCGACTCAAGAATAAAGATGATACCATTTGGTACCAAACGACCAACTACAATGGCGATTAAAAGAGCTTGGTGTGAGTTAATGTACTTGAAGATTGTTGATTTACCGGAGGTTGATAAAGATCTAATCACTAAAAGAAGAAAAAGAGATGAGATGTTGAATAAGTCTAAAGAATTGAAGGATCATAAAGGTAAACAGAATGGGGCAAATAATAATGAAGAGAGTATTAGGTTGACCAACGATTTAATCACCATATTGAAGAAATCAAAAGCACCAGCATTAGTTCTATTTTTCAAGAAGAACAAGGACAAGGTCAATGTCAATTTTAAACTTGAACCAATTGAACAGTACAAAAGTACCCCGACAGCATTACATTATGCAAGTAAGAAAGGGTTATCATTGATGGTTCAAACATTACTTGTTCAATTACATGCGGATGCTACTATAGTAAATAACCTAGAGAAAACTGCGTATGATATTGCTAATGATAAGGAGACTAAATATTCTTTCAGGTATAGTAGACATTTGATTGGAGAAGATAATGTTGACTGGGAGAAGACACATATTGGTGAACCCGTGACTAAAGAGGAGATTGACGATTACAGGTCAAAGTTACATAATAAAGTAGAAGAAGAGAGAAATGTAGAATTGAATGAAATTAAGGAACAGCACGAACATATTGTTGAAGAGATACGTAAAGAAGAAGCTGAAAGGAATAAACGTGTTGGCACTAACCATTCAAATAAACACGGTCCTGGTATTAACAAGGTTACCGAAGAGCAGAAACTAACTGGGTTATCAGATGCCCAAAGAATGAAGGTATTACGAGAACAAAGATTCAGAGCAATTGAAGCTAGATTGAATAAAGGGGTATGAAATATACTCATTATACTTGATATTTATTTGATATATATACCTGTCAAGATACTGGTGATATCACTTAGATAATACCCATTCCACCCAATCACGTAATTTTTCCTTATCAACTTCATTGATTTCAGCATCACTATTTTGTACTTTCTCATCAACATATACATCGTATGGTAAAGTTTTCTTCAAGGCTACAACCGAAGGTACTTTAGAAACCACGTAACGACGCATCAATTCATCATTCCTACCACCTGTAAGTTCGATACATACTGTACCGGTATTTGGGGTATCTGTATTACGTATTATTTCCCACATATGTGTAGCCATTGAATTACTAGGGATTTCTCCTAATCGAACAAAAGTTGCAAATAAAGTTCCATGTGAGCTAGTCGGTGATGATAATAGCAAATCGAACTCTTCAGGTGTGTAAACTGTTTGAAACACTCTACCTTTCCCCTTAGCTGGAGTAGTTGGAGGGTAAATGATTGGCACTGATGCTTTTAATGGTTTATTTCTAGCATATAAGAATAAACCAATTGACGTTATTGCGAATATTCCCAATCCTAAGAGACGATTAGATGGTTTATTAACAGGTTCACTCATTGATATTGTAATGATTATTAAACATCATTTATTGATAACGTATGTAAATTAGTCAGCGAAATCTGAGTTATTCATGAGAGAAGAGAAAAACTCCATTTCTCTATATCAAGACATTTTTTTTTTCATGAAAATGTTGAAATTTCAACAACTGTAATGGACTCATTTCTTTTCAGAGATATATAGAGTTAAATAGATAGATAAAAAATAGATAGATATATAGAACATCATAATAGAGTTGTATAAACAGTAGTTAGTAGACAATAGAGAATAGACAATACATAGCTAGACAACTTCATACTATTTCACAATGACGGAGGATATTTTTGAAAATATGCCCATAATCTCTCCCACTGTCACACATAGAGAAGATGACAAGGATACGGAATCAGAAGCAAGTGGACAAAACATTATTGGGAATAGCTCAAATGAAAGGTTCAAACATTTACAAAGTGGTGGAGAGGATAGTGAAGGCCGATGCATGTCACCATTCCATTCGGTAGACAAGGCAGAAGAGAAGAGAAGACTATTACCTGCGAAATTACCAGTGGTTCAATGTATTGCAAGAGCTCGTATTCCAACTACACAAGGGCCTGAAATATTTCTTCATTTATATTCAAACGATAGTGATAACAAGGAACATCTGGCGATTGTATTTGGAGAAGATATTAGATCAAGATCATTATACAAATATCGTAAAGATGATACACAATCTGATCGTATGATTAGAGGTGCATATGTTGGTAAATTATACCCTGGACGTCGAGATGCTGATTATGATAAAAGTACAGGTATGAAATTAGAATTTGATTCAAATGGAGATTTAATCATTGATGAGAAAACTACATACTGTGAACCAACATTAGTACGTATTCATAGTGAATGTTATACAGGAGAAACTGCATGGAGTGCTAGATGTGATTGTGGAGAACAATTTGATGAAGCAGGTAGATTGATGGGTATTAATGGTCATGGATGTATTGTATATTTACGTCAAGAAGGTAGAGGAATTGGACTTGGTGAAAAATTGAAAGCATATAATTTACAAGATTTAGGTGCTGATACAGTTGAGGCTAATTTACTATTAAGGCATCCAGCTGATAAACGTAGCTTTGGTATGGCAACATCGATATTAGTAGATTTAGGACTTGTTGAAATTGATTTGTTGACTAATAATCCAGATAAAATCATTGCAGTTGAGGGACGTGAGAGACAAGTTCATGTTCATCATCGTGTTGCAATGATACCATTAGCATGGAAAGGTGAACAAGGTGTTAAATCCAAAGAAGTTGAAGGGTACCTAAGGACTAAAGTTGAAAAAATGGGACATTTACTTTCTAAACCTTCTTCATAAACAATCCTATGTGTGTATTTCTCTGTGTATATATAATTTAACAATAATATGATAAGAAAAAATCATACAAAAAAACTTATTACAATGATACAAGTTAACTTTACAAAAGCAAAAACAATTAAAAAAAAAAATCAATTAAAGAATATAAAAAGAATTAGAGAGAAAGTCAACTTATCAGAATGGAAAAAGGTGGAATTTATTTCAATAATTTTTCAATATCATCAGCAATTGAAGCTGGACTTTTCAAACTTGAATATCTTTGATAAACTTTACCTTCTTTATCAACAAGGAATTTTTCAAAATTCCATTTGATAGCCTTAAAGCCTAATAAACCAGGTTTCTCAGATTTAAGCCATTCATATAAAGGATCTGCCTTATCACCATTAACATCAATTTTTTGCATAATTGGGAAAGTGACACCGTAGTTGAGTTTACAGAATTCTGCAATTTCTTCAGCAGAACCTGGTTCTTGACCTGCAAATTGGTTACATGGGAAACCAAGGATTTCAAGGCCTTTATCTGCATATTTCTTATATAACTCTTCTAATTCTGCATATTGTTTGGTGAAACCACATTTAGAAGCAGTATTTACAATAAGAACAACTTTGCCTTTAAGGTTTTCCATTGGGAAAGGTTCGCCATTGTTTCTTGTTTCTTTGAATGTGTAAAATTTAGACATTATTTTAGCTGTTTGTGTTGCCGAATGTACTGATCTCTTATACATCAAATACAAAAGTGGAAAAGATAAAAAGAAGAGAAAAAAAAGAAAGAGTTAGACAAAGATAAAGAAGCTCATTATAAATGCCAGTGTGTTGTCAATGGAAGTGGCGTTTATTTTCTCTTTTTGGGGCGGCTCATTAAATTTATTTATAATCTATAAATTCTAGACTGTCATATTGCGACATTTGAATTGTAGTAATGTCAACATACTTTATATAATCTCAACTAAGTATTTTGATGATTTTGTTGAATACTTTCCCAAAAGTTTTAGTGGAACAGACAACAAAAACAATAACAAGCAGTCAAAAAAAAGTTCTAAATTAAAATATGGTAGTTAACACATCTAACTCCGAATCAGATAAAACTAATACTGATCCGAAAAGAAATTCCTTCTTTTCCTGAATGGTGTACTATCTGATGAACCCTACACTTCTATCTCCAACTTTTTCATTTCAACTACATCACCAAATTCATACATACCAATCATTTCCGATTCCTTAGCTTCATCTTCATCACCATCAAAGAAAATCCTGTTCTCTTGTCTCTGTATCAAACATGTTTCGAAATTCTTGACTTTTTCTCTCAATTTCATCCCCAATCACTACAAACAGTCCACTTCTTGTGCTGATGCTTCTTCTTGGAATTTGGCTATTCAAGAGGAACTCAATTTTCATATCATTGTTTTTTTTTATTTTAATAGCTTTCTTGATACTGATGTGTACATTTATTTTTCGGTTTGATTTAGGTAAGAGGGTGTTGTATAAGCTAAACTGTGGTTCATATGATACAAAACAAGCTGGTAAATCATGACATCAGACACTTTCCACCACCTTAGGGGAATTAGGATACGCCATCTCTACTGTTTTTCTTTCAGCATTTATATGAGAAAAGTTATTGCTGCTCTAGCGTTATTTGTTGATGATTTGATATTGGCTATTGAAGATTATAATATGATCGAACTTGTTATCAATGCTTTATCAAAAAGATACGAGGTTGAAGAAATATTTGCTGGTACTGATGGCTTTAATGAATTTGTTGGTATTGATGTTAAATTTTCAAGAGATACATCGAATAAGGTAACATCTATTGACTTTTAACAACATAATTACATCAATGAATATGTCAACAAAAATGATATCGATATTACTAAGAAATATAATATACCATTGCCACAATTATTTCATTTCAATATAATAAAGATGATCCATTGATAATGAAAATTAACTAAAAGAAGCTAGAACAACTTTCAGAAGTTCAATAAGTACTTTAATGTATATGTCAATCATGACTCATCCTGAGCTTACAGATGCAGTTAACTATCAAGCAAGATTTTCAGATTACCAGCATCCTACACTAGTAAGGATGCCAAACAGGCCTATAACATATACTAAAAGATATGCAAATCGTGGTTTACAAGATACAGCACATATTAGTAGGATTCAGATAATGTCCAGGAACCGACTCCATGAACGGTTTACTTATGTTTCGTATATTCGAATTCGAAATATACTCCAGTAGTATGGATTTTTTCTAAATTTTCTATGATTTTTAAAGCAGTGATAGTTAGCAATAATAATCTAATTTGGATATGGAGAAAAGGTGATTTGACTAGAGTATGCTTCTTCGTTAAAATCTTTCTCTTCTTGATATACCTACTTTTTTCAAAAATGCGTTATAAGAGAGAGAGAGAGAGAGAGAGAGAGAGAGAGAGAGAGAGAGAGAGTCCATCTCATAGATCCTAGCTGAAGAAAACAACAATCACCATTCACATTATTGAAAAGTGCCAAGAGTAGAAAATCCGTGAGATGAATACAAAGACAAATCAGTCGAAACAGAAATCGAATGCTTGATTCATCATCGGAAAGTGACAAAAGCCTACAAAGTATGAGTTAGATTCATAGATGGAATTGAAGATGAAGTTAGAATGGGAGACCCGAACAAAACATCATCACATCTACTAAAAGAATATATGCAGAGAATACCAAGCTGAATGAAGAGAAGAAGAGGTCACGGTAAAGTAATGATGAACTTAGCGGAGACTCCAAGCATCTCAATTCATCTTTGAAGTGTAAAGTGAGTTTTTTTTCACTTAGTGTTGTAAAATTGGTATATCAGTAGTTATAATAGTAATGTACCAAACATACTCACGTGAATATGACGTGTAATGGTGAGTAACCTCCATTATATAAATTAACACTTATAGTGATTTAAGAACAAGTAAATAATCTAATTTACATATGTGATATACACACATCGACGCATTGTAGATAAACTGGATAAGAGGAACTAGGCAGAATATCTTTTTTTGCATGTACACAGTACTAATGGAATACAATATAAATACAACACTATTACCTTTTAGCACGACCATTGGTTTTACCTCGTTTGGCAACTCTACCACCTCTCTTTCCTCCTCTTCCTGTAGTCTTCTTTCCCCTACCTTTACTTTTATTCTTGGCGTTTTTCGTAGTATATTCCTTAACAACAGCTTGCAAAAGTGTTTGACAACGACGTGTAATTTCTACTGCATTTCTACTCAATAACCAGTAATCACCTTCCATAAAGACATGATCAGCATATTGAATTTCATTGAAGATTTGTTCACCAAAATAATCTCCACTTTCTCCTCCAAGTCTAACCATTTGTACAATTAACCATCGATCTTCTTCAATACTCCATTCCTTTTTGGATGCAGTATATGGTAATTGTATCTCCATATCCCTTAATGGATAGTCATATTGCTCTATTTTACTTCTTAATGCATCCCTTTGAATAGCAGCTTTCCTTAATTTCTCCTCCCCACTCTCAATCTGTCCAATATATCTATCATAATTTTCAATATCTCTGAAATTCTCCCAAAATTTTCTACTATATTCACAAACTTCTTCATATGTTTTATCAGGGAACTCTTTGGCTATATTTTGTAAATCATATCTACTATACCTTGCATTTGCATTAATAAATGCGAAAAAATCCCTTCTACTCCATCTACTAAATCCTTCCTCTAGTAATTTCTTCTTATGTTCTTCCTCTTCTTCACTTAAAGGTCTTGAATGATCAATAAACGCTTGTTCAATTTCAATATCTTCAGTACTTTTATTCTTATTGGATTTGTCATTCTTAGCTTCAATCTTCCAAACCCTTTTATAATATGCCCATTCCATCTCATAAAGTTTATATAATTCTTCACTATAAAACTGATGATCATATAATACTAAATGTTTTGGTTGTTTTAAATCAAATGCGTCTTCATTATTCTCACTGTTACTATGTTGTGCATTAACCATTTGCTGATGCGCACTTATACCTCGATTGCCTGTTTGTAAAACTTCTCTATAGTATCCATCAACAGAATAGTTATATTTTCTTTCTCTTTTACTCAATGTTAACCAGTTATATGCTTCGGCTATGCTTTTAATTTCCTTCTTTTGGAAGTTTTTACCATCCCATTCATAAACAGATTCATTAGATGTCGTGAAATTTTGTAAATCATCAAGACCTAATTGTGAAAACTTGTTTTTCAGTTCTCCTGTTCTTTCTTCACTTTTCATTAAAATTTTATCTAATTCATCATCATCTAGTTCAGTTTTCTCGGTAGTAGCTTCATTGTTCCCATTAGTACCACTTTGGCCATTACTATTATATTTATTGCTTTTAACACTGAAATCATTCAACACATCGACTGCACCATATTGAATCATATTTAACAATTCGTCTTTATTATTTTGTGCATTGTTTTTCTTTTCAGTAATACCATTTCTACCTTGTTGAATAACCAACTGATCCAATCTTAATTTTTGTGAAGCTCTTTCTAAAATTTTTTCTTCAATTGCATTTTCTGTAACAAATCTGAAGACTTTAACTTGTTTCTTTTGTCCAATTCTATGTGCTCTATCCATTGCTTGTAAATCTGCTTGCGGATTCCAGTCTGAATCATATAAAACAACAACATCTGCACTTGTTAAATTGATACCTAACCCACCAGCCCTTGTAGTTAATAAGAACAAAAACTTATCGCTGCCTTCTTTATTATAATCATCAATTGCCGTAATTCTATCGGAATGTTCAGTTTGTCCATCAATTCTACAATACCCCCAACCTCTAAATATCGAATAATCTTCTAAAATATCCAACATACGACTCATTTGTGAAAAAATCAAAACTCTAGATCCTTGGTTTTTCAATTTTTTCAATAGTTTATCTAAAACCAACATTTTCTGTGAATTGTAAACTAGATGTTCATCAGTTGTATATGGAGGTCCAGGTTCTGCACCTTCGAATAAATATGGATGATTACAACATTTCCTTAATTGCATTACAATATTTAACAATCTCGTCTTTGATTCTTTCTTACCATTTGATCCATTGACGGCATCAATATCTTTCTCTAGTATTGATTGATACCATCTTTTCTGCATATTTGTCATTCCCACATAAATATTCAATTCTTGCTTTGGTAATAATGATTTTTCAACATCATTCTTGATTCTTCTTAAAAGGAATGGCTTTAATAACTGATGTAATTGTCCAACTATATTATCACTATTTGATGTACTATTTTCTGAAGATTCATCATTAGAAAACCATCCATCAAAAGTATTAGAGTCAGCAAAAATGTCTGGTAGTAGGAAATTCAATAACGCCCATAGTTCATGTAAATTATTTTGTAATGGAGTACCAGTAATCAATAGTCTATTTTTTGAATGGAACATACGAATAATTTGGGATAATAATGAATCTTCATTCTTCAATCTATGAGCTTCATCAACAATAATATATTGCCAATTGATTTTTTTCAATATGGATTTTTCTCTAATAACAATTTCATATGAGGAAATTAAGACATCGAAATCACATGTAAGAATTTTATTTTTTATAATGGAATTTCTGTTTTCTTGATCACCAGTTAAAATACAAGTTTTGACTTCTGGTGTCCATTTGGTAAATTCTCTTTGCCAGTTTTCTAATGTTGATTTAGGGACAATAACAATATGTGGACCTTTGATCTTTTTGATATATCTCAAATACCCTAAAAAGGAAATTGTTTGTAGTGTTTTACCTAATCCCATTTCATCTGCTAAAATACCAGACAAATCATTGGTATTTAAAGAGATCAACCAGTTGAGACCTTGGATTTGATAAGCTCTCAGTAATCCATTAATAAATTTAGGTGATTTAGTGAATTCATAACCAGAATCAGTAGTTTCTCCTTCATCATCATTATACAATTCTTGTAATTCATTATTTTCAACTTTCAATAACTCATTATCTTCCTCCTTTTCAGTTTTACGTCTACGATGATCTGAGTTATTTTGTGAAGTTTTATTTGAGTTTTTCCCGACATTTTCTAAAACTTTTCTGAAATTATCATCTGTTTTTGCCTTTACTTCAAGAAAATGTTTGAATAATGGTGTTAATGAAAGAAGATACTTGAATCTATTAGTAGTTTCTTCAATATTAAATTTCTTCTTTTCGTCAGGTATGAAATATCTTTGCTTTTTCTCTGCAAAAGATTCCATTGAATCATCATTCTGAGATCCTGGATATTTAGCAATTCCTGCTTTATATATAGCCAATGCTTCCTCTGATTGCATTGTTGATATTTTTCACAAATAGAATATGATGCAAATGATTCCAAAAAAGAAAAAACAAAGCAAACAAAAATATGAATAAAGGAGTAAAAAACAACATCAAAAGTAATTCTTTCGTGATATACTATCGATGGACGTAGTGAAGTTGAAAAAAATGAAAAAAAAGCGCGCTTTGATTGAAATGTTGATTTGATTGATTTAAGAGACTGTCACTAAATAATAACTAAAAGATAGAGATAGAGATAGAGATAGAGATAGAGATAGAGATAGAGATTAGAGATTAGAGATAGAAAGAAAGGAAAGATAAATAAAAAAGAAAGAAAGGGAATTAATTATATTGTACAATACATTAGTTGAGTTGTAGTGGACTATTCCCATTTATTCTAAGTGTCCAACATAATTACGTACTTTGTAATCCATATGAACAAAACAACGATTTACATAAGGTAATGTTTCAATAGCATATTGTAAAGATTCACCAAGATCATGTGCATCCTTTAGATTCATTTTACCATCTCTTAAAACAATATCCACTTCAACATTAACTAGATCACCAATATGATACATTCTGAAATTTTTAATTTTAGAAATTTCTTCACTAAATCTGGTAATCAAATATAATACTTGTTGATATTCTTCCTTTGAAGCATGAGAACCACTTAAATGATTGATATGTTCAAATGTAACTGAAATCCATTGATACATGACAAAGATACATAATAAGGAAGCACCTAATGCATCAATCCACCAAATTTGGAAAATTAATCCCAGAACTGGGAAAATTAATGAGAATACATTGAAGACAATATCAGTCTTTGCATCTTCAACTAATGCTTGAATTGATGAATTTTTAACATTTTTACATAAGAAATATGCAATTAATTTAGTTGAAATTGTAACAACCATAATTATAATTGCAATATTTGATAATGTTGCAACTTCATGGTCATTATCAGGTGAAAATAATTTCTTCAATGATTCAATCAAAACTTGTGAAAATGATAATATCATAACGACTGAGAAAATCAAAACCCCAATTGGTTCCAATTGTTTCCTACCAACAGGGAATTTAGAAGATTTTTTCATTGCAAATTTATTAGCAACAAAAATAATCATTGTTGAAAGGAAATCTAATGACGAGTCAACCAATGATGCAACAAGTGACATCGAATTACTCAAATAAACAACAACAAACTTACCTAATAATAAGACAATATTAAGTAAGAAATTGAAATAAATTGCAAGTATAACAACAGTAGAACTACCATGATCTCCTTCACCTAAGATTCTAGCACCTTCTAAATCAATATTACCAGGTGCTGAAGTTAAATTTGAATGATGTGTATGATTACCAGTACTAGTATCTTTATTCATTTTTTTGGATTTTGGAACTGTCAATGGTGTAGAAGTATCGTTAGAAGGTTCAATACTTGAAGGTAATGTTGTAGTACCATCCATTACTTCATCAATTGTACCCATTTCAGCATTACCATCTTCACATTCAGAATTGTTTTCTGTAGACGAATTATCTGCATAATTTTGTATCATTTCAATTTGAACACCAGTATCTAATAATAAATCCATATCTTGATATCTATTAATCAGATCGTTTTGTTCTTCATAAAACTCTCTAACATCTCTATTTTTAATCATCTTCATTTGATCATCTTCAACGTAAAAAGTTTGCCAGTTTACTGGTCTACCGATTTTCCCAATCAATCTGAAAGGTCTACGACTTTTCAATGTGTCCATACGGGAATATAACTCTTCAAAATCATTGCCTGCAAAGACACTTAATCTTCTTTCGGAATTGAGTACATTGTTAACACTAATTGGGATAGTAATATCAGCAGTAGGTTTCATAGCCATTGAGAAAGTCTTTGAACGATGTAATAATGGCATAATTTGTTCTTCCGTCATTCTGGAATTCAAGTTGTCTCTTGGGTCTACATCTTCATCATCAAAGTTATCAACATATGAGGGATGTGGTGCCACAAGTGGAGTTTGTTCGGTAGACATGATCAAATTGTCAATGTATCACTATACACACTTATTAAAACCTCAATTGATTGGCAAAATTTAGTATAAAACTACTGTATTTTCAATAAAAGGAAGAAAAAAGAAATAAAATAAAACTCCTCAAATTGTCAACTGCCCAACTTGTTAATATTGACAAACCGCCCAGCTTGTAAATTGAGAAAAATTCCAATTCCCCAAGAATTCAAGAATCCAACCTCCCAAACTCTATCAAACTTCTATAAACAATCAATTTCATACAGCAAACAACAGAAACCAATTTGTGTCATATCATGACATACCATCATCACATAATATACAAATTAGGAAATTCTCGAGTTTTGATGATTGGCGATATTTCCGGAATTTGACACCACTTACGTTATTAGTAATACACCATTGTTGTAGTACTACATAATACTACATAGTCTCCTCTTTCAGATTATTCTGGTGATAGAGAGAGAAAGAAAACAACTATGACGACAGTAACTACAAGACCTGAGCTTTCTGGAATGAATGCTCCAGAGCCAGAACATTGTCCTGGTCCACAGTCTGAGAAAGCAGGTAAGGGAGAAGCTTGTCAGACTTGTGATAATAAAGATATATGTACATCATTACCTAAGGGTCCCGATCCAGATTTACCTGTCATATCAGAGAGGTTATCTCATATAAAACATAAAATACTGGTATTGTCCGGGAAAGGTGGTGTCGGTAAATCTACATTTACTTCAATGTTATGCTGGGCTCTCTCAGCAGATGAAGATTTGGAAATTGGTGCAATGGATCTAGATATATGTGGTCCTTCATTACCTAAAATGTTAGGTGCTGCAGATAATGAAACAATACATGGTTCAAATAACGGTTGGTCTCCTATCTACGTTGCGGATAATTTAGGTATGATGTCTATACAATTCATGTTACCAACAAAAGATTCTGCCATTATTTGGAGAGGTGCTAAAAAATCTTCTCTTATAAAACAATTCTTGAAAGATGTGGATTGGGGAAAGTTGGATTATTTGGTCATCGATACCCCTCCAGGTACCACCGATGAACATTTGAGTGTTACAACATATATGAAAGAAGTTGGAATTGATGGAGCTTTAGTTATTACAACCCCACAAGAAGTTGCGTTATTAGATGTTAGGAAAGAAATAGATTTTTGTAAAAAAGCTGGCATCAAAATACTAGGATTAGTTGAGAATATGTCAGGTTTTGTATGTCCTGGTTGTGGGAATGAATCCAAAATATTCAAACCAACAACTGGTGGTGGTGAAAAATTGGCTTCAGATTTAGGTATTAAATTCTTAGGAAGTGTTCCATTGGATCCAAGAATTGGTAAATGTTGTGATAATGGTAAAAGCTTTCTCGATGAGTTTTCTGAAAGTCCCGCTTCTGAAGCTATCTTGAATGTTGTTGACGCTTTAAGAGATGAAATAGAAGGCCCATTAGATTATGAACCAATGGAGTATTGAATAGTCAGAACGATACTCATGATACATCTTTTCTAAATAAACATTTTAAAAAATTTCAATTATAAACATTTCTTTCTATACATCATTGTAAATAAACATTTATATAAACTACTATTGCCATTAATATTATTCTCCTTTATCGATCAATTATCAATCATCTTGATATCATTTGTCTCAAATTTAGAGTATAGATAGTTTTTCTCACTTTCTGGTAAGCTGATACACATTAATTGTTTAGGACTATATTTCAAGTTTTCTTTAAATGAGATGTTGATTAGTTTCTTTATCATTATAGTTTTGGCAATTTTGACATTCGAATTACTATCCGTTAATAACTTTATACCATTGAGAACACCATCAAAACTCTCTCTAAGTTTACTACATTTTTCGTCGTAATCAATAGTATCAAAATCTAATTTATTAGCAATATTGATCGCTTTAATGTAGTCTCCATAGACACCGGCTCCAATTTTGGATTCACTCAATGAGCTAAATTCTTTAATTAATTTACTTAATTTTTGAAGTTTATCTGGATTGTTTGAAATTATAATTTCTGGTGCTACATGTTCCAATAGAATTTTATGACCTTCTTTGAGATTCTTAGCTAACAATAATTCTAAGACACTCAAATAATATTCCTTACGTTTCTTGAATTCAAATGATCTAGCTTCATGTAAAATCTCATATGATAAATGCAACATTTCATGAATCTCAGACAGTTTATGATTATGCTTTAAAAATCCCAATTCATTAACATTATTAAATAGTACATCTGTGATCAACTCTTTGCTTTTTGTATCATTATTGAGATGTTCCAATACGAAAATGGCTTCTGTTACCATACCTTTTTTTCTCAATTTTGCAGCAAATTTTTCAACAATTTCATCAAAATAGTCGTCTCTGAAATTGATCACTTTATTAAGATATTTCATCAATAAGAATTGTAATTCAATGTCAAATTTCGGTAGGACATCATTACTCGAGTTGACCATTTTGAGCAATTGATAATATATTCCATTATTTGTAATATCTATTGAATTTTGAGATTCAAAGAATGTAACAAATTCATTTACGGTTTTTTTTAGTGATTTCTTTGAATCCCCGTATTTAATAAGTAAAAACAGAACTAATGGCCATGACAACCCATTTAAATGATCGATATATTCTTTTCCTAACACATTTCCACTCAAGAGTTTATATATCTTTATGACACCAGAAGGAATGAAATTGATTGTACCATTGTCCCATTCTTTCAATTGTCCACTAGCCAATTCATGTACCATGTCATCATTAGAGTCAATCATTGTTAATATGACAGCAATATGATTATTTTTAGTGTTGATAGCATATTGTATTGCATCTGCTATTTTATCAGTACATATAAAATAAAATATTTTCTCCATTGAATCCCTTGTATTATAATCACCAAAGTCAATACTTTTGATATCCATTGAAGCTATTTTTTGCAAGAATTGACACAATAACTCTTTTCTTTTAATTTCTAGAATATGCTGGAATTTTAAAGATGTAGTATCATTATTACAAACTTTATAGACATTGTCACTCATAAATGATCGTAAGTAGTTGTCATCATACAGAATAGAAAGTAATTCCCAAATATTATAATCATCACAACTCTCAAAACTCAATAATGGAATTTTCAATGAGATTTTAGTATCAATATTGATTTTTGGTAAACTATTTCCCCTAATTTCAAACTTATCTGTTGAAATTTCAGATTTCAAACAATTACTATATTCATTAGCATTATCAAATCTAAGAGGTGGTTCAACTATAGCCTTGGTCAGTTTGGAAGTATCTTTATCACCAAATATCAGTTCACCAACTTTTTTCGGATTAACTTCAAGTTCATACCGTTTATCCAAGTTTCTGTTAAAAACAGAGAAAAAACCTTTTGATAATGTCAGTTGTTCATCCCAATTATCACTGATTGATAGTTCATTCCTAGATTTCAAGAATTGTAAATTCATAACATCTTTAACTTCTGGTTCATAAGCTCTAACTTCAACAAGATCTTCAATACCTTCAACATTTCTATTGATTAGAGCTAAAGCCTTAGCATCAATATTTTCATCATTATCTAATGTTGATGGCACTGAAGCATCAACAAGATCACCAGTTATTTCTTCTTCATTATTGTTATTTTTATCATTTGGATCTAAAAGTAAATCATTGTTCATAATTTCAATCTCATCATCATTATCATCTCCACCATCTGTGCGAAATTCACCAGGATTAACTATTCCCAGATTTGTCTTTTGTCTTTTCCAATTATCACCAGGATTTCCATATCCTGCAATTTTTTCTAATGTGTTGATCTGTAATTCATTTCTTCTCTTTTCATTTTGATATTCGATTTCCTGTTGTTTCTTCCATTTAGTAACAAGCTGTTCATCGTCATCTTCCTCATCAACAATACCCCAAATTGAAAAATGTTCAACTTCAAATACATAATTACCAGTTAGTGGATCGAAACTTATAAATTTCATACCATGAACACTTTTCAATCTTTCTATATGTTTCTCAAGTAGTTCATGATTTGGTTTCAAAGGATCATATTTGGATGGATAAACATTCTCAAGAGTAATCACAGCTGGAACATTAAGACCATTACCCTGTGATGGTTTCTTATATTCATCAGGATAAACTTGTAAGAGTCTCTTACTGAATACAATGGTTTGACCTAGAAGTTCATTCCATTTACCTTCAAATGCTGATAGATCAACAGGATACTTATATATCAAATTACCATATCCTTTCCTACCTGCAGTGAAATTCTCAACATGTGTTAACTCTAAGGATGTCTTTTTGGAAAGCTCATCAATTGAAGGTATACACCAGTATTCGATCTCATTAGATGATGCTTTGGATTCACTATCGTCAGCACTTTTGTTTGTTTTTGGTAATTGCTCACTGATAGGTTTGGAAAATGTCAATTCAATGTTACTATTATCAGAAATTTCATTCCCAGTTTTCATTCTTTTAGATTTCGGTTTCAAAGATTCAATGATAATTTGTTCGCTATGGTTACCAGAAGCCTTATTGTAATTACCAATGTGTTTACTAAATGATTGACTTTTATCTTTTGCTAATAGAACTGCATTTGCATCAATTTCACAGTATTTTCTAGATTTATCATTATGATGTTTGACAATTAATCTTCTATATTCACTCTTGAAAGCAGGAATCCTAGGCACATCTAGTCCCAGTTTGTTGGAGTATTCCTTTATCTGTTCATTGATATCTTTACTGCTTTTATTATCTCCTGGAAGAATAAGATTTTTGTTATTATTGTTATCCTTAGAGGTGAATAGACCGTGGAAGTTTTCAATTGAATAATTACTTGGATTTTTAAAAGTTCCAACAAGTCTACCAACTAATGAAGTGTCCTTATTCTTTTCGTTAGGTTTGGATAAAGAGTTTGTTCTCTTTCTTTTCAATTTGGAAGATATATGTTCATCTGATGATGAACTGGTCAATGGTTTTGGCATTTCCATTTCAGTTAATTTATTGAGATCGGCACCATATGAAAAACCAGGTTGTTGTGTATTAGAATTCATCATATTTAGACTTGCTGATGTCCCAGAAAGTGCTGGATTAGTAGAACTATTGCCAAACAATGACGGTTTTGGATTGAGAGAAGTAGAACCACTATTTGATCCTAAGCTTGCATTTAAAGTTGACGTTGATGCAGCAGGTTTGTTAAATAACCCACCTCCTAATCCTCCAGTTAACGTATTACTACCAGGTAGTAGACTATTTGACTGTATACTGCCTGCTGTATTTCCAAAAGAAAAGCCGTTTGATGTTGTTGATGTTGGATTAGAATTGGAGTTACCAAAGCTAAAAGTATTATTTGTATTGTTATTTAATCCAGTAGTGTTAGTGGATGAATTACCAAATGAAAACCCGCCAGGTTTTTGTGAAGTTGAGCTGAACATTGCCAGGCTTTGTTGACTAGATATTAGTTTTGGATGGTAAGAAATAAATGTTTCAACTATATTTTGTGAAATCCTTCTTCGAAAAGTTGTATTGTGAAATGTCAACAGGTTGCGAAGTTCAAGAAAAAAAAAAAGGAAAAAAAAAATGTTTCACTTGAAGAAGAAGATTCTACGGTTTTTTTTCTTTTCTTTTTTCAGTTTATAAAATTTAAAAACAATCTATTTACTAGTGAACCAAATACAACAAACAAAAATAATATGTAAAGAGAAAATATAAGAAACTGGAAAAATGTAATTCAATCAAGCGCCTGGCATTTTTGCCATGAGGTCGAAAGAACCAGTACCAGCAAGATTGAGTTTACCCATAACGATTCTTGCAGATGGTGATTTCAGATCTTCTCTATCAGAATTCAAAACAGCCTTGGTTAAGAATTGACATGTAGTTTCATAAGACATTTTCATGAACGATGATGTACATGAATCAATACCTTGTCTATTGAATGCTAAATATGTACCTTCTCTTGTCATATAATCTGCAAGTAAATCCAAATGTCTTGAGGAAACACTTATCGCATAAGTACTGAAAACACGATTGATTTCATTGACGATGGTATTTCTAGCTGCTTCTACACCGTAAACTTTCAAAACAGCTGCAACATCATTTGATCTAATATTATTGACATTGATGAAAGAATCATGTTCCCACATTTCTTGGAAGTTAACACCTTCAGTAACCAATTGACGAACACCTTGTTCATCAGATGGATGTAAACAACGTCCAATATTCTTCATTTCACGAACAACACATTTCTTACAAACATCTTCAACAATATTAACCATAAGTAATTTCTGTGTATCTGCTGATAATTCAAGTTTGAAGTCACACCAAGAACCATTTTCATCATCGAAGTCATATTCAGTAACAAATGAATGTCCAATAACAACTTCATGTTGTCTTGCCTTTGCTAATTTGGATAAATTCTTCTTACCAATATTTTTTGTATCCTTTTTGATATCGATATCCATTTTATTATCTTCATCATCATTATCGGAACTATCATCATCTGAATTATCATCATCATTTGAATCATTATTTGTATCACTTGCTAATGCATTGACAATATCATCATCACTCTTTTCAGCTTCTTTCATTGCCTCTAATTCTTCATCATCCGGATCTTCATAAGAAACTGCTTGTTTTGTTCGACTCTTTTCATCAGTTCCTTCTTCATTTGCAACTTTACTGATAGCTTTAGTCTTAGCAACCGCAACTCCAATATCTGGCATATTCGCACTTGATTTAAGTTTTTGTTTTCTCAATTCTTTAGCAATAACAGATTCTAATTGATATATGAATTTAGATCTGACAGTGTCTTCTAATTCTTCCTTAGTAACATCATATTCTTCTTGATAATCTGCAGAATCAAAAAATTTGATTTTAATTTGATATGATCTAGTTGCATTTATACCAGCATTAACATCTGCTGTTGTTTCAATAACTGAAACATCATCAATGAATTCAGAGAATTTGATTCTAGTGATAGATTTACAGAATGCATCAGCCGATTCATCATCAACATCATCTAAAATTGGTAAGGTCATTTGTGGAGTTTTAATAGAAGCAGATGCAGTCATAACAATTTCTCTTAAACGTGGAATACCTAATGTAACATTTGCAGCACCATGACCAGCAAAATGGAAAGTATTCAATGTCATTTGTGTCGATGGTTCACCAATCGATTGTGAAGCAATAATACCAACAGCCTCACCAGGATTGATTAATGATCTCATATATTTCAATTGCATTAAAGCTTTGAATTTCTTTGCAGTTAAACCACCATTGGATTTAGCTTCCTTACTAGAGACAAAAAGATCTTCATTTTGACTAATGAATGAATCAAGCTTTTCTTCAAATTTATCAGACACTGAGCCCAAATATCTTGCAGGATTGTATAATGAGATTGTAGGATCATATTTATTATCTTCTTCATAATGAGGAATATCACCATGTTTCTTAAGATGTTTTCTGAGCTTTTTGTTGTAGTGAATTGCAGTTTCTGCATCCAAGTTTTCAACATTAGATGGACTATAACGTTGTAACAATGAATTGTAATTATCAACAAAGAATTTGAATTCATATAGATACGATTCTTTTGTAACATCAATTGAATCACCACCATACATGAATTGAATCATTGTACCATCTGAATTTCTAACAGTATTATCATAATTAATTGTAGCACCTTCCAATTGTTTAGTAAGACAACGTTGTAAATAACCCGAGTTCGCAGTTTTAACAGCAGTATCAATTAATCCTTCTCTACCGGCCATACAATGGAAATAGTATTCTTGAGGTCTAATACCAGAATAGAAACGATTCTTAACGTAACCACCTGCTCTTACATCTGTTTCATAAGGTTTGAAACATGGTAAGGTTTTACCTGACACCATAACTGGGACTCTTCTACCTTCTAAAGCTTGTTGACCAAGTAAACACATGATTTGGGAGACGTTAACATTAGAACCTTTAGCACCAGATAAAGCCATCGCTTGCATTGAATTATAAGGGAATTTTTTCATTGTACCTTTAGGCACACAAGTTGAAACAACTTTACTTGTAATTGCATTAACTTTTGACATTGTAACTGCATCTAAAATTGATAATTTATTATCATCTCTTAAAATTTCTTCCAATCTCTTTTTGAATTCTTTATCATTGACTTTAGTATCTGGATCTAAATTGGTAACTTCAGTTGCAGCAATTCTACCTATATCAATTGACTCTTTCAATATATCATTTCTCCATCTATTACCATCAGCAGTTAATCTTAAATCATCCATACCACAAGTGAATCCAATCATCATGATATAACTTGTAAATAATCTACCTAAAACTGATAATGCCTTACCTGCAACTTCAGGTCCATAAACTTCATGCAATGAATGGATGATACCATATTTAGAAGAACCATATTGAGATTTATCTAAAATACCACAGATCAATTCACCATTTTGGAAAATAACGTCATTTTCTTTAGATCCTTCACCCCAATAATCATTTTTAATTTTATTTTTAGATTTTAAGTTTATACCAGGTGTATCTTGTGGTTTGATGTTTAGTAATATTGTTGAGATGATTTGTTTACCGGTCCAAAGAGGAATTGGTTTGAAAACAGTTGGAGGTAAAGTGATGATTTTAGAACTCGATGAATGTCCATCTTCAGGACGAATACAAGAATAAATCAACTCCTGATATTTTTCCCTTGTGAAAAAGGTATCTTTATTAGTCAACCAAATACCTGCTGATATATGATCTTGAATTAAACCTCTAACAGGAGAACCAGAGGTTGGAGTTAAATACTGAGAATCGGTATTTGCTAAATTGAAAGCTTCAGATCTTGCATTTTCATTTTGAGGGAAATGCATGTTCATTTCATCACCATCGAAATCAGCATTATAAGCACCAGTATTTGCATAATGTAATCTTAAAGTTTTCTCACCTGGTAAAACTCTAACTTTATGACCCATCATTGAAGCTTTATGTAAAGTTGGTTGACGATTCATTAATACAACATCATTATTTTTAATATGTCTATGAACTTTTTTATTAACTGTACTAAAACCTGAAGATGGAGTCATTAGTTGAGAAGCAATTGATTTTCTTTGTTCTAAAGACATACCAATTAAGGAGATTAAACTACCATCTTCATTTTGAACTTGTAAAGCACCTGGCCATTTATCTGGACCATTAATAACAGCTTGTCTTAATTCAGCAACGTTATAATTAGTAACTGGTTCAGGATATGATAATTTAACAGCGAAAACTGGTGGAACACCAATTTCATTAGTTTCTAACATTGGATCAGGTGAAATAACAGATCTTGCAGCATAATTGACTCTTTTACCCATCATATGTTTTCTGAATAAACCTTCCTTTTTCTCTAAAGCTTGTTTGATACCAGGAGTTGGAGTTTTAGTATTATTATTTTGATTTTTAGAAGAATCAATAAATCCATTAACATCATTTTGTAAAGTGACGAAAGCATTCATTAATTTATTGAAAATAATTTTCTTTTCATCTAATGATAAATCTTTAGTTAAATTCGAGAATTGATCGTTTAAATCTCTAATGAGTAAAGAAGTATTTAAAACTTTAGTTAATAGTTCATTTTGTGAATTTTCATGAATTTCATCACCTAACTTTGAAGGTAATCTAAATCTAGTTGGAGGAACTACCAATGCATTAATGAAGAACATATCTGGATTTAATTTTTGATTTGAGAGAGGTTTTGAATGGAATAAAACATTAATAATTGCAGATTCTGAATTGAATAGAGCATTCATGATATTTTTAACTTCAGTTGATAAAACATATTTAGAACCTGTCTTTGGAGGTAAATGAACGAAATCTTTTTTATCTTTCAATAAACCTAATTTGATTCTATTATTTGTTAATTCTTTATCCTTTAAAGCATTTTCGAAAATTTTCGAGAATCCATCTTTACGGAAAGTTGAAGAGAACAAACCACAATTTTCACATTTTTTCTTACTTAAAACTTTTGAATAAAAATCTGTAATTAATTGTTTCCTTGATTCACCTACTGTTGCAGTGAAGACACCAGATTTAGTTGTTCTACCATCATCGATTGCATCTTTAATTGATTTCAAAACAAACAATTCTCTCTTTTCACGTAATAATCTAGAAGATGAGATTGATAATTTAGCATCAGCAGATTCATCATCTTCATTATTATTATTATTTGAATCATCAGATTTCTCCAATTCACTTTGATCTACCTTAATTTTATCCAATTCAAAAGATTCTAAAATCAACCCATATTGTAATAACCTTAGTTTACATTCGAATTGATGAACTTCAGTAGAATTTAATTTAAAATGATTACAATAAAGACATGAAGTTCTTAAGAATATGTAAAGTTGATTGAAAAATAAAGGGTTATAAACAGGTACTGGTAATTCGATATGACCTTGATGACCAGGACAATAGATATCACCTAAACCACATGTTGAACATATATTTTTCAAAAATGCACCTAAAGCTGGATCGTATAATCCTCCAGATACCGGGTGACCTAAATTATCGAAAACCGTAGGATTTGTAATTTGCTTTGCTGAAAGTTTCCTAATTTCATCAGCAGAGAGAACAGAGAAATCAACATAAGTGATTTCAGAACCTATCGGTCTAGCGATATCCATTATGAAGTGGATGTATTGTTTGTTCAAACAGTCTTTCAAGAGTTTTAGAAAGAGTTTTCAAGAGATAGTTTGAAATTTTGAAAAAAAAAAAAATAAAAAAAAAATTTTTTTAAAAAAAAATGAAAAATAAAAAAAAATAAAAAAATGAAAATCAAAAAAAAGATGTTATATATTGGTGCACTGTTTACTGAAAAAAATATTGTTTTGATTACGTAACAGTTTTTTTGTTCATTTTTCCCTCCGCCCCGCTCAATTAGGCTCAGTATTTTTATACATAATGTTAAATCATTTCAATGCTAATAGATAATAAATAGATAGGTATTGTGTGTTTTTATTTGTTTTTAAATATAAATAAACAGTATAGATTATACACATACGAGAATGACTTCATCATCATGTGTAAAGAAGCTATGTATTTTTTGTGGTTCTTCATTTGGGAACTCTCCGGATTTTGCTGAAGGTGCAATTGAATTAGGTAAATTGATGGCTCAGAGAAATTATGGATTAGTTTATGGAGGTGGAACAACTGGATTAATGGGTGAAATTGCCAAATCAGTTGCTAGTGAGAATGTTTATGTACATGGAATCATTCCTAATGCATTAGTTTCCAAAGAATGTAAATCTAAAACTGAAATTGAAGCTCTGAATAATGATATTAAGAAAAGTGTAAATAATCATAAAGGTGAAAGTCCTTTGGATGATTCATATGGTAAATCAACAATTGTACCTGATATGCATACCAGAAAGAAACTGATGGGTCAAGAAGCAGATGCATTTGTTGCATTACCTGGTGGATTCGGTACAATGGAGGAATTATTCGAAATTACAACTTGGTCCCAGTTAGGTATTCATGGTAAACCAATTGTTTTATTCAATATTGATGGATTTTATGATGATTTGATAAGTTTCATTCATAAAGCTTCAAAGAATGGTTTTATTTCAGAAAATAATTCTAAAATCATACAAATTGCAACGAGTGCCGCTGAAGTACTTGAAAAAATCGATTCGTATGTTATACCTGAAGGTAGATTCAATTTGAATTGGTCAAATCAATAATTGACTAAATCAACTAAATCAACTAGATATTCTCCACTCTTCATTCTCTTTCATATTATATAAGATAATGTTAATAATCAGATAGATAGTAATAATAAAATGTATGATGTAAGATATATGTAAGTTACTATAATGTAATATGTAGAAGATACTATGTATGAAATATTTACAATTTCATTTTTTTTTTATTTTTCGTTTCCTTAAAACTCCTTTACATAATTAATACCATCAACACATTCAGCAACAGTTAATTGACTATTACCAATAATTTTACTTATTTCAATACCTAAATCTGTTGTTGATTTATATACATCATGTTCTAAAATTAAACCTCTACCTTGATCTTTCCATCTATTAATATCATTTAAAATTTGCTTTTTACTTCTCTGTATTGGTATACTCTCCATTTGCCAATCAAAAGAATCATGATCCCATAAAACTGCTTGCATTCCAAACATTCTTGCAATTGAACGAACTCTATCATCTATACCACCATAAGGAGGTCTATACCATTTTGGTAAATGATTACCAGTTGCATTCATTGCCCAAATTGACCATTGAAATTGTGATATAATTTCTTCATTTGTTAAACTTGGTAAGAATTTATGAGACCAAGTATGTGAACCTAATAAATGACCTCTTAATTTAATTTCATTATAAATTTTAGGATATTTTATTACATTTAAACCAAGTGTGAAAAATGTTGATTTACCCTTTAAATTTTTCAATAAATTTAATGTAAATTTCGAAGGTCCATCATCAAATGTTTGACTTAATTTAGGACATGTATAAACATCATCATGACTAACACATTTGAAACAATCAAATGAACATTGAGTTCTAATAACTGGACATGTTCCAGCAGCACGTAAAGGTATATTTGGAATTTTATCGAAATCAATAAAATCTAATGGTATATAAGGTGGATTAATACCTGGCCATTGTGTTAATCCAGTAAATTGTTTCAACCAATTCGGGAAAGGTTGAGTTTCAAGTGAATTGATTACTAAGTTATCTGAATCATTACTTAATGATGACAATGAAGAAGAAGATGAAAATCTATTATTTGGAGATTGAATCTCATCATTCGGACTATTATTAAATGGTACAAATACAGCATATGTTAATTTAATTAGTGTTATTATAAGTATTAAATGGGTATTACAAATCATGATTACAGATTACTGTACAGTTTAGCAATGACTATAGATTGTTTGTTTGATTGAATAGAGAAGAATTGGAGAATTGGAGAATTGGAGAAATAAAGAAATAAAGAAATAGAGGAGTATCGGAAAAAAAAAAGGGGAGATTAGAAATTGTAAATACATGACAGCAAGATAAAAGGAGAGAGAAAAAGGGGGTGTAATTTTTTTTGAAGGAAGACCAAAGTAGTTTATATATTTTATAGTTTAACGATTTGTATTTTTTTTTTTGATATATTTGATATTTATTTAAAAGCTATAGAAGAGAAATGCAGTAAAGAAAAGACGCCCATTTTTTAATTTGAAGAATAATTGGATTTGTGTAGGAAATAGTGTAAGTTTAGAATTTTAAATGTTCTAGTTTTTAAGAATGTTCAATCCAGTTGAATGTTTTTTATTTTTATTCTGACAATGTTTATATTCATCACCATCATTATCATTGTCTTTCACATCATTGGAATGGTTCAATGATAGTTTTTCTATATCATTTGATGAAACTGATACAGAATTCTCAGAGACTGCTCGTTTATGAGATTTATCGGATTTATTATCAACATTATTTGATAATTTATAGTCTCTATTTAGAGAGAATATATCTGTATCAAAGGATAGAGATTGATTATTCACATCTTTCAAGATTGGGGTGAAAGATGATGATTCATCTGATCTTGTGATTGAATTTGAACGAGAACCGGAATGAGATCCGGAACGAGAAGCAGAACGAGAAGCAGAACGGGAACCCGAATTAGATCTTAATAATCTATTTCCACTTGATATTGAATCAGATCGAGATCTAGGTAAAGTAATGGAATGAGAGGAAGTATTGATAATTGGTCTAGTGGATGTTGAAGAACCTGATGAGCAAGTTCTCTTTTTAGGAACATGATGAGGAATTGTTAATAAGGATGAATTGAGAGTAGATGAAGCAGGAGTTCTTTTAAGATTTGTCATAGTTGTGATAGTTGCACGTCTTGAGTTGAAATTAGAGGACGGATCTAATATAGAGTTAATTGAATTATTAGTGTTGGTATTATTAGTATTAGTAGTAGTAATTCCATTATTTGTTCCGAGAGATGAGGCTGAAGAAATTGAAGAAGAAAATGAGGAAGATCTTGGATGATTGAACGAATGAGGGGAATAGATTGATTCTAGGGTATTTACAGATAACGAATAAGGAGATAACATTGGAGATGAACATTGAGATGAATCATTTACTACAGAATTATTTGGAGAAGAAGCTAAAAGTTGTTTTAAATGTCTATTTTCTTCTTTTAGAATGTTAATCTCATGCAGAAGTTTGAGAACAATTCCTTCTTGTTCCTTTTCAATCATATCAAATGCATTTTCAGAGGGTTGAACAGGAGATAATGGCATTTTCGAAGCAAAGACTGATTAATGAAGGAAAGATAAAAAGGTAAATGAAGAGAATCTTAAATGAAGAAGAGATAAACGATGGAAAGAAGATACAAAATTTCTTCGCTACAAACAGAAAAACGAAAGAAACGATGAAGAAGAATTGAAGAATTCAACGATAAGCCTGGCCCCTCTCTTCTTTCTCTCTCTTTTTCAATACTCAAATACTCCAATATATTTCACTTCCTTTGTCTTTTCATATTTCATATTTCTTCTTCTTGTTCATTTTCAACTGAATATATTCTTTTATGCCAGAAGTAAAGGGAAATATTGTCTCCAATGGAGATGATAAGAGTGGGGAAAATGGAAATGGTAATGAGAAAGTTTCAAATGAACCACCACTGTGGTTAATTGGTTATAATCTTCTCTCTGGTTGTCTATGGTCTTTTGTTTTTCTCAATGTTATTGCAACATATATCTTCTTTGATTTTGATAGATTTCGGACTTTCCAATTGACCCATTGGTGGACAACTGTAGTTCAATGTTTAGCAATTGTGGAAATTTATAATTCTGCTACTGGAGTTGTTAGAAGTCCAATTTTAACAACTACAATGCAAGTATTATCAAGATTACTTGTTGTTATTGGTGTTTGGACAATTGTGCCTTATGCACCAGGTAATTATGGATATGCATATCTATTGGTTAATATTGCATGGTCATTATCTGAAGTTATACGTTATTATTATTATGCTCAACATTTAATATCTCAACAAGCACCAGCACCTGGTTATACACCAAATAAAGTTTCTCCATTACTTTTATGGTTACGTTATAATGCATTCTTAGTTCTTTATCCATTAGGAATCTCATCTGAACTTGTCATGATATGGTCTGCTGCTTTCTCATCTCCATCTCATCTTTATGGAATATTCTTATTAGTGTCAATGGCAGCTTATATTCCTGGTGCTCCAGTACTCTTCTCTCATATGCTTGTTCAAAGGAAGAAGATCTTTGGCAAGTCCCAAAAGGGTAAGAAAGCCGAATAGAGACAAATAAAGACGAGAAGAGAGGATAGACGCGTCGATTGACAGCATAAACGACGCGACTGTCTCTATTTTGTCTTATTTTTTTTCTCATTTTCTCATTTTTTTTTTGTAGGAATTCTCGTAAATTTTAACATCGACTATACAAGACTTTTCATACTTTCGATACTTTTCATATTTTCAATACTTTAAAAACTCTGGAATATTATTCCTCTCACTAACCATGTTCAGAAGACTATATACAACGGCTGCAAAAGAGGTTAAACCTCTTCTTCCCCTCATCTATGAAGATAATTTATATGCTACTTTAAAAATTCACAATCGTTCATATCTTGTAACAAAGGGTGATATAGTTAATTTACCATTTTGTTTACATACTGCTAAAGTAGGTGATACTTTGAAATTTACAAAAGTTGACACCATTGGATCTCGTAATTATACATATAATATTAAGGAAGGTATTGATAAAGATTTAATAAGTGTTTCTGCAACAGTTATTGAAAAGACTAAAATTCCAATGACTATTAAGGAAGTTACAAAGAGAAGAAATAGACATACAAAGCATATTTTATCAAAACATGATATTACAGTTCTCAGAATTGATGAATTGAAAATTCTATAGATTATTAAATTAAGTAAACTTCTTCTACCTGTATAAAGATTTGGGAATACTATATATTTACATTGAAAACATTTATTTTTCGCATTTTTTGTCTCTTCTAAATCCATCAAAAACATCAATCTTTAAAGGAGAAGAGTACATTACTTTCATTCAATTTTTCATTTCATTTACTATCAATCAACTAAACATTTAACCTACTCATATCAAAATGGTTGAGAAAAACCATTCTCCAACATTGAAGATTAATACTTCTTTATTATCTTCTCAACCAATACCGAAACTAATCACACCGAATTCCCCATCATCTCCTCAAAAATCTTTCAAATCTTCAAAATCTTCAAATTCAATATCTTCATCCTCATCATCAACTACAACTAATAATAAATTGAAAACTCCAAAACATAAAAATAAGAAATCTTTTTCAAGAAATCCATTCTCTCATGGAAGTCCTCTATATAATGAAGTTTCAAATAAAATGAGCTTATTATTCAATGCTGCTCATAATTCAGATAATTTTCAATCAAATACAATACCTTCATTAAAACCTGATAAATTCACATCTTCTGATTATACTTTAAATAATAATATTGAAAATAGAATTGGAAATGGAAACGAGAATGATAATGATGATGAGAATGATAATGATAATGAATGGAATGAAGGCATGTTTGATCATTTCTCATTTGAGAAGAAAACTTTACCTTTAACAGATTCAAATCGTATAGTATCTGATCCAAATCCTTCAAATGAAAATATAGACATAAATTTCAATGAAAAGAAAATAAACTTCTCAAATTCTTTACCCATTGGTTCATCCAATAAATCAAAAAATAATAACTCTTTATCAATTGATACAAACGATTCGGGGAAAATTCATTCATTTTCAGATTCAATGAAATCATCAAAAATTAGTCAACCTTTATCATCTACATCATCATCTTCCGCAAACAATAATAACACTTTTAAAAAGAGCAATTCGTCAGAGTCAAGTTTAGATTCCCCATTAAATAAAATAGTAACACCATCTGGTAAATCTTCAAATTCAATGATAAATTCTAATTTGAGTCGAAGTAATAGTGTACAATCTAGAATAAGTTCAACTAGTGCTAATCTATTACAGAAAGTAAATTCTCATGCTCATTCTCATTCTTCAACTTCAACATCTTCAAAATCTCATAAACGTTCATCTTCTAAAGGTTCAGTACATGATATAACAACTCCAAAATCTTTATTCAAATTTTTCAGTTCTAAAAAATTAGATAATCAATCAAAATATCATTCTTATTCTCATTCTCAAAGTTCAGATTCTTCACAGGGCATGTCTCCAATTATGTCATCATCTTCTTCAAATTCAAAATATCTAGATTTCAATAATTCTTCAACAAATACAATGAATTATTCAAATAAACCTCTTCAAAGGAATAAAAGATCCAATAATTCTAATTTGGATGAACCTGAAATAGTAGATACAGATATTAATAATACTTCAATTAGTATCTCTACTAATGATACAATTACAAGTAAATCTTCCTTGACTGGGAAAATGTTCCATAGTGATATTACTAATTCAACAATTTCAACATTAACTTCACCATCATCTCCATTACCTGATTTACCAAATTTGACTAATCATAATTTAAACAATAACTTTAGTAAATCATCAAACAGTAATGATTCAATATATTCTGTGAAAACAACTCCAAATCTTAAGAGAAATTCAGTATACAGTAATTCTAATGTTAGTTCGAATTTAAATAATTATCAAACAAGGTCACAATCTGCAAATACAACTCCAACGACAACTACAATCCCACCATTATCTAAGATATTAACAACATCATCATCGTCATCTTCTTCAGCAGCAACGGCATCAGCAACAACATCAACATCAACTAAAAGTAGACAACAATCAACAACATCTACATCAAGTTCAATATCAACTGCTTCATTTAATACCATATCATCATCTTCTGTGAATCCGACTACAAAAGTTAGATCATTTGTAAAATTAGGTTCTAAATCAATCAAATATTCAAGAAATAATAGGGCTAAAAAGACATTATCTTCAACTTCTTGGGATGAATGGGATGGTCATAGTGGAAGTTTCGAAAAAATTGGACCCGTTGGTAGGAAACCTAGTCCTCCAGGTCAAACTATTCCAGTTGTAACAACATCAAATCTTCATAATGATATTCCAATTGCATTATCAAATTCTTCTTCAACAATAACATCAAGTACAACTACAACTGCAGCTCAAATTTCTTCCTCAAATCACGTATCAAATCAAGTATCAAGTCCAAATTCAATTTCAAATTCGAATTCGAATTTAAACTCAAACTCAAACTCAAACTCCAATGTATATCCAAATATACCTATTCCTACAGCAAGATCAACATCAACATCTAGATCGACGTCTATATCAACTTCAAAATCTATTTCCACATCGACATCTATTCCAAAACCAAATGAATTAAAAGTAAATTCCTCTATCAACACAGAAAAACACAGCGATATCAAACCTACCAAGTATACAGCAAGATACACAGTTAAAGATGATTCCAAATTACTTTCAAATAATAATGGCTATGAATTTCTTCTGAAGAATCTTCCACCTTCTAAATCCAACGTGATGAAAGATACTCAAATACAAGATAGAGATATGTCCAATACATCACCTTTGGATACTCCACCGCTAAATAATGAAAAAAGTACCACGAATCTAATAAATTCAGAAACAATTAATATCAGTGAAAACTTCCTACCCAAAGTCAATGAAAATAAAATTAAAATATTGATAACAACAAATTTTATCGACTATAAACTCATAGATATTTCAAATATTCAAAATTTAACAAAATTTCTCAGTTTGATTGCTAATATTTTCAAACTTAAGGGGGAACCACAATTATTCATTACCGAAATTGGTTTAACTAAGGAAAAACTAGGCAAAAAATTAGATAAGAAAGTATTACAATCAATTTGGGATTCATTAACTAGTGCATCAGTGAATAATACTTCATTGAACATATCTCTAGTTTTCTATGCTACTTCCGATGATAGACTCAAAGTTCCCGATACAAACTCTGGATCTCCTAATAAGTTAAACAACAGAGGAGATCATTTAACTCCACCAATATACCACCATAATCTTCACCATTCGGATCGTACTGAAGAAACTTCCTTATATACCACATCTTCATACACAAATTCTATTAATTCAGATTCAAGTTATGATCGTTATTTGCCAACACCACAACATTTGATTTCAGTACGTAAAGATTTGAATATCGATTATTGGAATGTGAAAGATACTATTGAGAGGAAACCATCATTGAAAAGGGCACCATCAATAACTCATTCCTCAATATCAGCTGATGGGAATACAATATCTTCAATTTCTAGTTTGTCTAGGAAAACTAGTAAATTAAGTATCAATTCAAACAATCCAGTAACACCTTCATCTACATCAAATTTATCAATAAATCAAAATTCCCACTCAACATCATTATACCCAGTACCGATATCGACAAATACCCCACCACCTTATAACAATAAATTGAAATCGTCTTTCAAAGTTATTCAACCAAAAGTACCACATGTTGATTTCGATAATAAACGTTCAACACCATTCAATACATCTAACACTTTAGTTGCACAACGTCATCCTCCACCTCCACCTCCACCTCCACCATCTATTTACACTCAAACTTCATCATCATCATCATCAGTACCAACTTCTGCACCACCATCATCTGCACCACCACCTGTACCAACATCAGCTCCACCATCTATACCTCGTACAGCAGGATCTCTCTCATCTTCAGGCTCAACATCAAGTAATGCATCTAGTGCAATTCCAAGTTCCACGATTCCCCAAGCGACTTCTTCAACAAATTTAAATCCACAATCTACAAATAATTCTGGAATATCAAGATCAAGCAGAACATTGAAAAGAAGTAAGGAAGTATCTAATACCATCAAATCATTACATCGTTCTAATACCCAAACGAGTATGCTAAGTTGTTTCAGTTCAAGTAGTGGTGTTAGCACCAATGTGGATCCATTTTCTGAGAATAAGATATCATTTGCTAAGTTCGAAAGTGATGATAATTCGGATGTTTCAAGTGATAATAACTCTGATGATCATAACAGTATTGATGAATTTGGGTTATTCTCTAAAAAGCCGAAAACAAATACGGCTACCACTAGTAATAGTAAGAATAGCAATAAGGAAAATCAAAATTGTGACATTAATACTGGTAAGGACGATTGTGAAGATCAGGATAATGAGTCCTTTGGATTATTTGTGAAAAAGCCAAAAATGAGCAATTATGTTCAATCAGATAGCAGTGACGATGAAATGGATGAAATTTCAGATTTATTCCAGAAAATCCCTAGAAAAGTGAAAGATACTACCACAAAATCCACTAAAGAAGGACAACCACCAAATATAAGCAAACAAATTTTTAACAAAAATAACGGCAGCAATGAGGTTTTTAGTGATGGACTTTACCCAACATCTACAAATTCAGCTGATGACTCTGATAGTATCACAAAAAGTGTTGATGCAAATTTAGGAAGTACCAACTCATTGTTATCACCATCAAATTCGATTGACAGTTCATTGGCAAGTTCGTTGGACATAAGACCGCCAGCAGAGGTTCTATATGATAATCTTGAAGTTTTTTTCCCAAAGACAGATTTAGATAGCTTGATAATCAATGACTCGACCGATAATCAAGGTATATCTAGAATGAAGAGTATCAGAATCATTGCACAAGAAGCTAGTAGAAAGACAAATTCTAGAGCTTCGAACTCTCTAGTTAATGAATCATCAACACAAAAATATACTAAACCTAAAAATCAATTCATGAACTCCAACAGTCTATTACATAAAAGTAATAATTCTTTGCTAAGAAGGAAAAGTACGAAAATGTGGGGCCAAAAGGTCGTTGAAGTGAAACTAGACTCAAAAACTAGGAAAGTTATACCAAGACGTGGTAAGAATGGTGATATTGAAGAGTTCGCCTGGATAAAAGGTGAACTAATTGGTATTGGGAAATTTGGCCGTGTTTATGTTGCAATGAATCTAACAACTGGTGATTTGATTGCAGTAAAGCAGATGAATATAAACCAGAAATTCCTAAATGAAAAGGAAACTGATAAGCTGGTGGATACATTCAAAGCAGAAGTAGATTCTCTCAAAGATTTAGATCACACAAATATTGTACAATATTTGGGATTTGAAATTAAAGATAACACGTATAGTATATTTTTAGATTATGTCTCAGGTGGTTCAATTGGTCATTTGTTGAGGAAATATGGAAGATTCGAAGAGTCTGTAGTAAGATATTTAACAATACAGGCACTGGAGGGATTGAACTATATACATTCGATGGGGATATTACACCGTGACTTAAAGGCTGATAATCTATTGTTAGAGACAAATGGTATTTTGAAAATCAGTGATTTTGGAATTAGTAAAAGAGCTAAAGATATATACACATCACAATCCAAATTGAACTTTCAAGGAACTATATTCTGGATGGCACCAGAAATTGTGAATGATACTAATGGATTAGGATATAATGCTAAAGTTGATATTTGGGCATTAGGTTGTGTTGTTCTTGAAATGTTTACAGGAGAAAGACCATGGAGTCAGTACGAGAATGAAGGTGTATTATATAAAATCGGGAAGGAGAAGGAAGCACCACCAATTAAGAAAGAAATCAGGAAGGAAATGTCAAGAGAGTCGAAAGATTTCTTGAAACTGTGTTTCCAAATAGATGCATCCAAACGTCCTACTGCACAAAAACTACTTACTAATCCATTTTGTGAAATTGATGAGAGTTTTGATTTCTCAACTACAAAGCTTGGAAATATGATCGACACAGTTGAAGAAAAGGAAAAGGTAAATTTGAATAGAAGAATGCAAAGTATGGCAAGAAAGCTATAGTAAGTAAAAGAATAAAAAAAATTTTTTTCTTCATCTTTCCAAAATTTCTTAAAAAAAATTTTTTTTTTCATCCTGTCAATTTTCATGTTCATTTGAATGATAATTTGATTGATAACTTGTTTGTTTTTATTTTTATAGAACGTTGTATAATTTTATAGATCTCTAATAACTATTACGATAACCTTAGAAAATGGTGAAGAAGTCAAAGACGATATCGAGGAAAGAGAAAACATTAAGACGTAATAATGAGAACAAAAAATTATCTGAACTAAAACAAAAAATCGAAGATTTAACACCTGAAGAATATAAAACATACAGTAATTTCAACGAGCTTCCATTAACACCAGATTTATTGAAAGGTCTTGAACATTCTGGATTTGTCAAACTCACTGAAATTCAAAAACTAGCAATCCCAGAATGTTTGAAAAATAATGATATATTAGCTGCAGCTAAGACAGGGTCTGGTAAAACATTGGCATTTTTGATTCCGGTAGTTGAAAAGCTGATATTTGAGAATTGGTCAGATATGGATGGACTCGGTGCATTGATAATAACTCCAACAAGAGAACTAGCAGTTCAAATTTACGAAGTCTTGCTCAAGATCGGTAAGTATACTCAATTGAGTGCCGGTTTGGTTATTGGAGGTAAAGATTATGCGTTTGAGAAGGATCGTGTTGGTCGTGTCAATATCTTGATAGGGACTCCAGGTAGATTACTACAGCATATAGATGAGAGTGCCACTTTACAAACAAATAATTTACAAATGTTAGTGCTTGATGAAGCAGATAGAATTCTAGATATGGGGTTCAAGAAAACTTTGGATGCAATTCTAGGACAGTTACCAGCAAGCAGACAAACACTGTTATTTTCTGCTACACAGACGAAAAGTGTCGGCGATTTGGCAAGATTGTCAATGATTGAACCAAAGTATATCAATGCAAATCTTGCAAATGGTGGGAAAGGTGGTGATGAACTGTCTTTACCTGAAAGTTTAGAACAAAGTTATGTTATTGTTCCATTGCATGAGAAGTTGAGTTTACTATGGAGTTTTATTAAATCACACTTAAAGGCCAAAATTCTAGTTTTCGTTAGTTCTTCTAAACAAGTTCATTTCATTTATGAAATTTTCAGAAAGTTACAACCTGGTATCCCATTAATGAAATTACATGGTCGTCAGAAGCAAAAGGCTAGGTTAGAAACATCTGTGAAATTCACTCAAAGTAAAAATTGTTGCTTATTTGCAACTGATGTTGTTGCTCGTGGGTTGGATTTCCCAGCTATTGACTGGGTTGTTCAAATGGATTGTCCCGAAGATGTGTCAACATATATTCATCGTGTTGGACGTTGTGCACGTTTTGGACGTGAGGGAAAATCATTGTTAATGCTAATGCTAAGTGAAGAGGAAGGCTTTATATCACAGTTATCATCCAAGAACATTGATGTGAAAAAACTCAACATCAAAGGATCAAAAAAGAAAAACATCCAACCACAAGTTCAAAGTTTATGTTTCAATAGTGCAGAATTGAAGTATCTTGGTCAAAAGGCATTCATTTCATATTGTAAGAGTATAATTATCCAGAAGAATAAATCAGTTTTCAAGATTGATGAACTTCCGTTGGATCTCTTTGCATCAAGTTTAGGATTACCAGGTATGCCTAAACTAAAACTACCAAAGAAGGCAATGGAATTGACAGATGAAGCAAGATTAAAATTGAAAGAGAAAAAGAATGAAAACAGGAAGCTCAAATTACTAGAGAAGGCTAATACAAATGGTGAAATTGAAGAGAATGATAAAAAAGTCAGAACTAAATATGATAAAATGTTTGAAAGGAAAAATCAAGATGTTCTCAGTGAACATTACTTAAAACTTAATTCTGAATTAAAGGATGAAGGGAATAACGATGATGATGACGATGATGACTTCCTGAAAGTCAAAAGAAGGGTCGATGAAATCAAAAACTCTGAACTACCTGAACTTGAAATAAATACATCCAAGAGAGCAATGAAGAAGGCATTATCTAGAAAACTTACTGCAATGGGAAGAGAAAAGGGTTCTAAATTAATATTTGACGAAGAAGGTGAATCGCATCCAGTCTATGAATTAGATGATGAAGAGACCTTCCGTAAACAGGAACCTGATAAGGTTAAGAGTGAATTCTTATCAGCAGAAAGAGAGAAAATGACGTTGGAAGATGAAATAGATAAAGGAATAGCTAAGGATAAACGTACAGAAAAGAAACGTAGAAGAAAAGAACTTGAAAGACAAATGAATGGTGATTATTCTGATGCAAGTGACAGTGAGGGTCCATTCGTTGCAACTCTTGGTAACAGTGAAGATGAAGATGACGAAGAGGATGATATTCCTGATTTGGTCAATGATATGGAATATAGTGATGATGAAGATGAAGGTCCTGATACTAAGAAACAAAAGAAATGGTTTGAATCAGATAAATACAAAGAAAGAGATCATGAGGACGATGGTGTTTTGGAGATTGAACAACCTGAAACTATTGATGATTTAGAAGCTTTGACTTTGAAGTTGATGTGATGATAATAAAATCAATATTATTTTAACTATAGATAATTTTTTTTCTTTCTTTTTTTTTAGTCTTTCTAATAATACATCTAAGTTCCTGTATAACTGTTATAATTAATAAATAAATTTTGAAAACTAAAAAAAGTAATAAAAGTATACGAAAAGTAGTAAAGTGTGTTGATTTAGACATATGTACTGTAACCCGAGGAAGTGAAATATACACTGTTCTTTCTAAAGAAATATTTTTTGATTTCATCTGCAATCCAAACGGTAGAACTGATTGCAGTTAAATATATCAAATCAGACATCGTCAATGCCTCAGTTTGGAAAATCTCCTGAAAGAATGGAACATAAATTGCACATATTTGACCAACTAAAGAACCACCCACTGCATAGTTGAACATTTTATTCGACATACCCAGTTCAAATACAGATTTTGTACTTGAACGACATGCCAATGCATTGAACATATCAAATAACACAAAACATGTAAAAGTCATAGTTGTATCTCTACGAGTAATCGAATCTCCCATTTCACGTACATAAACAAACATTGTACCAAGTATAACAAATATTGAACTTGATAAAACTCTTTTGATGACTTGCATAGTTAAGACATGATCATTTCTTTTTCTTGGAGGTTTACTCATAACTTCTTCATCAACTGGTTCAACACCTAAAGATTGTGCAGGTGGTCCATCCATAATAATATTAATCCATAGAATTTGCATTGCATTAAGTGGATTAGGTAAATTGAATAATGTAGCAAGTGCAACTAACGAAAGTGCAGCAACTGAGGTTGAAAGTTGGAAAGTAAGAAAACTTTGAATATTATTAAATATACCTTTACCTTCTTTGATTGCCTGAAGTATAGTACTGAAATCATCATCAGTTAAAACCATATCAGCTGCTTCTTTGGCAACATCTGTACCATTCATACCCATTGCGATACCAATATCTGCAAGTTTTAAAGCAGGAGCATCATTCACTCCGTCACCTGTCATTGCAACAATATCACCCCTCATTTGAAGTGCTTTAACGATTTTAACTTTATGTTCAGGATTAGTTCTTGCAAAGATTGAAACATTTTGAATTGCGTCAGATAATTCAATTTCATTTAATTCATCTAATCTATCACCAGTCAGAACACAATTTGGACTAATTGGCATACCAATTTCTTGTGCAATGTTAAGTGCAGTTTTATCAGAATCACCAGTAATCATAATAATATGAACACCACCATGCATTAAAGATTGAATTGATGATTTAATTTGAGGTCTTGGTGGATCATTCATACCCATTATACCACAAAAGATTAAATCTTTTGGTTCATCTTCAAACTGTTTACTAGATTTAGCAAATGATAACACTCTTAACCCATCATCAGAAAATGCATTTACTGAATCATTGATTGCTTTGATAATTTCTGGTGTTAGTTTCTTAGCATTACCATTTTTATCATAATAGAACTTACAATTTGCTAAAATTTTCTCATTTGCACCTTTAACAAAAGTTTCCATATTCAAATTATTGTTGCTATTACTACTACATGTAACAGCCATAAATTTTTTCAGTGATGAAAATGGTAATTCATTAACTCTAGTAAAATTATCCCTAATATCATATAATCCAAATTTAGATAATGATTCAATTATGGCAATATCTGTTGGATTACCTTGAAATTTCTCCTTTTCAACTGAATATTTAGCATTATTACATAAACAACCTGTATTGAGTAATATTTTAACATCATTGGATATATCTTTTAATTGATGATTATTGTTATTAGTATTAGTATTATGGAAAGAATAATTTGAATTATCATCGTGAAATATAATTGGATTTGATTCCATTGAAGGAGTCCAAATTTTATTAACAGTCATATGATTTTGAGTTAAAGTACCAGTTTTATCAGAACAAATAACATTAACCGAACCTAATGTTTCAACAGATGGTAATCTTTTAACGATCGCTCTCTCTCTAGCCATTCTTAAAACACCTAAAGCGAGTGTAACTGTTACAATAATTGGTAAACCTTCAGGAATTGCTGCGACTGCTAATGAGACTGAAATTTGGAAAACATCTAACCAAGATCTACCTTGAAGAATTCCAATTAATCCAATAACACTGATAACAGCAAAACTGAATGCAGATAATTGTCCACCTAATTTATCCATTGCATTTTGAAGAGGAGTTTTAGGTTTTTCAATATTTGACATTAAATCGAATACAGAACCGAATGCAGTGTCTTTTGAAGTTGCAACTACAATTCCTGTACCATGACCTTCTCTAACCAATGTACCCATAAATGCGATATTTGAACGTTCATTCATTGAGGTATTTGGATTATTGATTGTTTCGGTATTTTTCTTTGAAGGTTTAGTTTCACCTGTTAAATTACTTTCATCAATTGTTAAATGTACTGCTTCAGTTAAACGTATATCTGCAGGTATACGATCTCCGACACTGAAATGAATCAAATCACCTGGTACCAAATGATTTGCTAGAACTGTTTCAGTTGAACTATTTCTAGTTAAATGTGCCATTTCAGGTACTAATTTATTTAATGCTTCCAGAGATTTTTCTGATCTATATTCTTGTACAAATCCCACTGTAACAACGATAAGAATTGCTGCTGTAATTGATATTGCATCATCGATATTACCCATAATAAATGATATAATTGCAGAACCAATCAATAACATAATCATTGGATCAGAATAGAAAGTTTCAAAAAATTTCCAAAGTAAAGATTCTTCTTCATCAGAATCTAATTCGTTTAATCCATATTTTTTACGACGTTCGATAATATCTGACGGATTAACTAATCCACTATGTAAGTTTGTATCCAACTGATTGACGGTTTCTTCAATAGACATGGTACAGTATTTAGAAGATAGTGATGTTTTCATTCTTTCAGTGGAAGAGGCTGAAGTAAGTAGATCCTTCTCTTTGTCATAGAAAGACTTAGGTTCGAATTCCTCCACAGTGGATAAACTTTCACTGCCACTAAGGAACGCACTGAATGGATTATCCGACATATTTGCAGGATGGAAGTTGCAAGATGGATGGTGGTGGAAAGTTGTCTGTTTCAGGTAATATGTAATCAATAAAACCAAAGAAGAACAGGAGAGAGAAAAAGCAAAAAAAAAAGAAAGAAAGAGAGATGTTACATCACAGAAGAAAATCAAAATATTGAAGATTTGAAATGTGAAATGTGCACTCAATGTACGTGTTTTTTTTTTGCCCACTTTCTCACTTATAGTAGTAGTAGTAGTAGTAGTAGTAGTAGTAGTAGTAGTAGTAGTAGTAGTAGTAGTAGTAGTAGTAGTAGTAATCTTACAAGTAAGAGTGTATCGTCTTTTGGTTGTTTCTATAAATACAGTAGTATACAGTTTATTATAAGTCTATTCACTAATATTCAACAATCACGTACTCCTTGTAATGTTTTGATAATAGCATCTTTACGACGCATACTGGATTGCAATTCTTCAATCTCTTCACGTAGTTCAATCAATTCATCAGAAAGTGCAATAGAACGATTGTTTCGTTCTGCATCTGATTCATAGACACGCAACTTATTCTCTAAATGATCTATATAAGATTCCAATTCTTCAAATCTAGAATCATATTGCTTGATATGACTTGATACTCTGGAGAGTAGGTTATTAACATTTGTTTCTGTTTTTTCATCAAGAGATAGTTGAGAAAGTAATCTTTTCAATGATTCAACATCGTCATTACTGGATTGAGATAGAATGATAGTCTTCTCCATTTGCAATCTTTTCAAATGTTCAACTTGTTCATTGAGTATTTTATTTTCAGCAATTAATTGATACTTTATATCATTCATTACAGGAGGGAAAGACTGTGATTTTGTTAGTTCAAGTTTCAACGCTTGGTTTTCTTTGATTAATTTTTCTACATCTATTAGATCTAATTCATTCGTGTTTTTCTTGATGTTATTCAGTTGAACATTCTTTGCACGTAGTCCAAATCTTAGAGTATTTATTGTCTCACTCTGATAATTTGTATTCAGTTGTATAGTACATAATATAGATATTTCAGAGTTACCATTTAGTGAAGGTTGTAAAAATCTGGTCAGTTTAGAGTCTCTATATGGTATATGTGAAGTACTCGTAGTTGTAGTATCAGATAATTTGGTAATGACTGTACCCAATGCTAATAATGATTTGTTAATATATGCACCTTCTTTCCTTCTATCTAAATGGGCGGTAGCACGTTCACTACCTGCCAAATCACAAAAGTTCAAAACAGAGACAGCATGTTTTGATTTGTCATTAATGTAATTATCACTATAATGATCACCATTATTATCGTTATCACTAATGTAATTATTAGTGTACAATTTTAGCAATACTATGAAATGTGATCTTGAAGAATTATGATTATAATCAGTTGAGTCGACACTTCTTAAAGTTTCCGCTTGATCAATCAACGATAACAATTCATCAGAAGTTTTCACTTCCACTTCACTCAATAAATTAACACGTATACCATATTTTTTATCATCAATAATTTTCAAATCATCATTTGAAGATAATAAGTCTTTAATTTTTTCATTATAAATCTCTAGAACTGAACAACTCATTAGATCAATGTTTTTGAATAACATATCTGCAGATCTCTCTAATACTGCATGCATCGAATATGTTTTACCAGATCCTGTCATACCATATGCGAATATTGTACCATTATATCCTTTCAAACATTTTTCCAATATTGGTAATGCAGCTATCTTGAAAACATCATCATTAGTTGCAATTGGTTCAAAAACATGATCATATTGGAATCCACCTAATTCATTATGTTCAATAATTGCACTGTTTGAATCTATATGCCAAGGTGAATTGACAGTTTTATCATGTTTTGGTCGTACGTATACATGAATATGTGATGAAGTCGATATTGCAGAAAGTGAGGGATTTGAAGGAGATCGGATCGAAGGTGTTGATACTCGACGAGATGTACGTGAAGCAGCTCGAGATATCGACATACGATCATTCCGTGGAGTATGCATTACATTGTGAAAGAAGGATAAATGGAATCATTCAAATATAATAAAGAGAGAGAAACTGAAAAAATATGAATTAGGAAATAATAATACAATGTTATAAAGTTTTATTTATTTATTATACATACAGCTTTGATTTTGACTTTGACTTTGTTTTTTTTTTCCTTTTGTCTTCTGCTTTTTCTTCTGCTAAAACTTGGTATATTCCTTCAAGTGCATCAGGGTGAATACATTACAAGCAACGTTTCTAGCTAGTACATTACCGTGTATCATTGTAGAATCAACATATCCCAGACATTTTGATTTCCCTTCAATGAGATCAAACGTACCATGAACAACTAGTCCTATGATATTGTAGAATTTCGGTAATTTATCAGAATTCTCTACAGTTGAAATGATTTTGATTCTACCACCGTTAATGTTTGTTATACTTCCTGACGATGAGTCGATCCAATCATTCTCATATCCTTTTGGTATAGTGTAGATTCTAGCATTAGGTGTAACGTTACCTTTATTATAACTAGTGAGAATGACAGGAGTAATTTGTAATGGAGGCATATCAATTATATTGAATTTGAATGAAGATGAAGATGAGTAGTTTTGTGGTTGGATAGTAATTGGTTTATATTTCAGAATCATATGATGTTGATTTTTATCACGTAATTGTCTCTCTGTTGAGGAAATTGCATTAATTAGAGGTGGAATATGGTTGAGTGAAGTTACTAAGAAATCACCATTTACTGATTTCAATGGAGTTTTCGAAATATTTTGTGTGATTTTATTAACTAGTCTAATGATTTGTAAACCTCTCCAATCTAAACCGAACGGTGAAAGTATTTCAGAATTTTCACCATTGGTTAAATGAAGTTTATTATAGTTTATTCTTTTAGATATTGGTCTATTATTCCATTTTTTCTCATTCTCCAATTTCTCTAATTCACATTGTATGAAAGAGGAAGGTATGAAAGGTATATTTGACCAAGAAAAAATATTATTCTCAAATTGTAGTTGTTCATATTCTTTAAAACCACCAAATTGAATATGTGGAACATTCATTAAAGTATGCCAAAATGGTAAAATCCAATTCCAAGGCATAAAGACTATCCAATTATTATTCCTTTTCATAATCATTATAGGTATTTCAGGATCAGAAGAATTGATTGGGATATATTTACCAGGATTTTGATATCTTCTTTTACCTAATTGTTTGAGAGATTGTTGGTTTTTGCAGGATAAGTTACGAGTATTAACAGATAGAAGGTCATCGGTTAGTTGAGATTTGGATAATGAGATTATTAAGTCAAGTTGGTCATTATAAGATAAATGGGGGTCTGTTGATAACAATGGTTTGGAGAAATGTCTTGGATCATAAATTGAGAATGTGAATATCAGATTTGATGGTATTGAAGAAATATCATTTAATTTATGTAATTTCATAAAACTTGTATTTGACGTTGGACGAATTATTGATTGTAATGCAGTTAAAGATTTGGGTCCAGTTATTTCAATTGATCCAATTGAGTCTTTACAATCTTCAACTGATATTTCATTACTATTGTTATTTCCATTAGAGGAAAAATAATCAGTTGAATTTGTCAATACTTGATCGTATATTGAGGGATGAGTTCTAAGAAGGATTTTTATAGAAGTTTGAGTTTTAACAGTAGCCAAGATGATCAATCCAATTGGATCCGAATTTTGATAAGTGAAACCAGACCATGATTTATTGATGTTTTTATCAATTTTGAATTTATCATTTGTTATTATTGACATGTATTTTTGTAAATTTGACAATTCGGATATAGGTGAATTGAATATAAGACAACCGAAATATGAAGTATCAAAAGCAACAGCACCTTTGATTCTACTTGAACGAGATGTAGATCTATAACATTTTTGTGTTGGAGATAATGGTATATTCCATTTCCATCTTTTGAACATATGTGCTCTCTTTGAATGCCAAATATGAGTTGGTAGCCATTTAAATTCAGTTTGACGATGTTTGAAAATATCTCTGGCTACTTTATTTCTTTTACAGAGGTTATACCACCTTTTCCTACCCCGACCAAGTTTAGTATTTACTGGTTTCCCATTTAACGTTATACCTTTTGTAACTCCTACTTTATTAAATCCAAGACCCATTTCCTTCATTGCTTTAGATCTCATACGTTTCGGTATTCTACGGACATTATGTGATGCAGTACGTCGACGGAGAGTACGAGGAAGGGATTGAAATACTCTCTGAGCCCCACTTGTCTTTGAAGAGACCATTGATTGTTGTAAAGCTTTAATCTCGAAGTCACGTGCAGCCAACAAAGAAGGTATATTTAGATGGTGGGGGGTGGAAATGATATTAGAATTGGAGACTGATGTATTAGAACGGGTCCAAGCAGGATCATCAGTCTCTGTACGAATAATTCTTGAATTGTACAAACGTGATTTCTTTCTTGTTGGATCCATTGTTTAGCAGTATTATTAGTAGCAGTATATAAAGAAAAAAAGGACATTTATTGATCATATACAGTTACTATATACACTCTTTAATTTCACTAATATTCATAACGGTTGGAGGATGTGGTGACGTTGAGTTTCCTTTTTGGGAAGTTGCTCGAAGGAAAAAAATTTTTTTTTTTTTTTTTCTTTTTTTTTTTCGAAGAATTTGAAAAACTTTTGGAGTGAAAGACACTCTGTAAGGAAGAGTGTTTAGAACTTCTGTTGTGTGTTTGTGTGTGTATGGGCTATTTGAATTAAGTATTATGACTATATCTATGACATCGACGCCGGAGACAGAAAGGACGCTGGGTGATCCATCTGCAGAACCGCTACAATTCAAACATTACTCGTCGAAAACTCCGAATTATCCGACCCCATCTCATACTCCAACGATACCAACAATACAAACTATAAAAAGAGAAACTAAAGATGGCAATAATAACAAGGATGTTACAAATGTTAAAGATGAAATTAATACTAGAGATACATGTAAAGACGTTGATGAAAATGGATATCCCTTTCTAAGTAGGGAATTCGTCGTACGACGAATAAGTGAGGGAGAAACAGGTCGTTTGAAAGAAGAACTTAAATGTGAAGCTTGTGGTAAAGGGTACAAACATATTACATCACTTGCTAAACATTTATGGGAACATACAGCAGAATGGCAATCAACTAAACGACTTCTGATTTCAAAACATCAACAGGCACAATTACTTGAAGCAGCAAGTATTCTTTGCAGTTTCAACGAGGAACAATCAAATAATAATAATAATACTAATAATACTAATAATACCAACCATCATGTTTCGTTACAAACACCATTACCACCTCCTCCACCACCGTTATCTTCATTAACTCATCGACGTAAAAGTCGTTCAGATGTCCCATTAAAGATGGGGAAATTCCCAGGAAAACGTCGTCCAAGTGTTGGTCATTCATACCCAGTTCGTAGATTTAGTGATGTCGAATTTCTTCGAAGAGGAAGTACATCGATTTTACCTCCAAGTGATCTTCGGGCTCGTACAGGATCTGTAGCTGAAGGTGATTCAGTATTGTATGATTCAGAAGAGGAATAATTGTATACCTTTTATCTTATATTTTATATCTTTCTATATTCTATATTCTATATTCTATATTTTATATTTTATATTTTATATTTTATATCTTATATGTTATATGTTATATCTTATAAACTAATTTATATCTCAAGATATCAATTCTCTCTCCATTGATGACCACATGAAGTACATTTATAAAAAGTAGTCATTGGTTCATCTGCAGAACGAATTTGTAATTGAAAGAAATAAGCTCGATCATTCCCACATGATTCTATAGGACATTGTGCAGCTGTTTGATCAACATTATCCCAGGCTCCCGCCCCTCCAAGAACATCATCAACTTCTTTTCGCCGTAAATTCTTACGTTCAAACATTTGTAAACCCGTTATTGGGAATTCATATGGACATGTAGGACAAACAAACGCATTTGAAGATGATGATGATGAACTCGATACTACCAACATGTTGCTGCAATAGGGACAGAAGGTCAACATGTTCAAATAGAATATGCTACTACTATCAATGAATACTACAATCTAAACAATATAATCAACTAATACATACAACATCTTGTAAAACATGTACAAAACAATGCACAGAAGAGACATGCATTCTCTCTTTCTCTCTCTATCAAGACAAATGAATAATTGTTAGCAGTGATAAAAAAAAATTTTTTTCTCTCTTTTTTTTTTGCTCTCTCTTTTTTTTTGATTTCTCTCTGTTTCTGATGATGAGGAAAATAATCTAAGTATTTGAAACATTTGATTTATCAATTATAATCTTTTTTATTTGAAATTTTTTTTTATATTGTCTTTGATACCAATCAATAATGGCTGGAAAAGACACACCTCCACCATTTGCATTTGATATGAATAATTGGGAAGATGCTCCCGATCTTTCCTTTCTTGCTGACCCGCCAACAGATGTATCTGAATCACCGGCAATCGATTATTCTTCACAATTACAACATTATCAAAATCTTCTCCTAGAAACTCAAAATCTTCTGACAATGAAGAAAAAAAAATCACCATCTATTCAATCACCCGCTATTCAACAATTACCAATGAAAACTTTCCAACAACAACAACAACAACAACAACAACCAGATTTACTTCAAATGCAGAATTTTCAACTTCAAAATGTTCAAAATGTTCAAAATATTCAAAATGTTCAGAATGTTCAGGATGTTCAGAATGTTCAAAATTTAAGCTCTCAAGAGAAACAGTTTCAAATGCAATCAACAACTCAAAATTCAATTTCTAATTCTATACCTCAAAATTTCCAAAATTTATATCCTTTATCTACAAACCCTGCAATTCAATCATTTATAAATAACTCTTTGAATATTAACAACATTACAAATATCAACAATAATCTTAGTATTAACAACATTAGTAACATCAATAGTCTAAATCAAACTTCAAATTCACCTTCTTCATCTTCATCTTTGAAAAAATCAGAACCTCCACAACCAAGAACCAAAATTAGACCTTGTGATCATTGTCGACGTCGTAAAACTAAATGTACAATGATACCAGAATCTCATGTTTGTAAATCTTGTCAATCGAAAAATTTGAAATGTACATTCAATGAAACGACAACTTTCAAAAGATCTAAAAATTCTCCTAATTCTGATAATAAAAGAATGAAATTCGAAGATCCAACAATTGAACCTCCTCCAAATATCCCAATACGTAATATACCTCCAATAAAAGATTATTCAACAATGCAAGGTAATTCTTTATTAAAGAAAACTTTAAGTTTACAATTTCCTCGTTCTTCCTTTTATATCGGTCCAACTTCAATTTATGATCCATTATTTCTTGATAAGGTAACTTTGGATAAAATTGATCAATTTCAAATAAATAAATCAAAATCCATTAGGAAAGTTGCAGATTCTGTTCAATTCTTATTACGTGATGATTTTAGTGAAATTTTATATCAACAAGCTGAAAGAGATTCAGATATAGTGGAAAAATACATTGCTCCACATGGTCAAACTTTAATAGATTTATATTTTAAAACGATACATCCTTCTTTCCCAATATTACATAAAAAAATATTTCTTGAAAAATATAGTAGAACTCACCGTGAATTTGGTGCTCCACTTTTAGCTGCTGTTTATCTTTTGGCAATCCAATGGTGGGATTCTGAACCAAAATTATCAGGTTTACCTAAACCTGATGTACTATCACTTCATAAATTTGCAATGAGAACTTTTGTCGATGTAATTCAACGACCTAAATTGAGTGCAGTGCAAGCAGGTTTGTTACTTTTACAATGTCAATTGATTGTAGATAAAAATCCTTTATCAAATTTAGTTAACAACAATACTACTAACACTAATAGTAATATTACTAATACTAATAATAGCAACAATTCAAATAAAAAATCTCAAAAAGATTTACAAAAGGATAAACACACACTTGAAAGAGAAATTGAAACTCAAACACAATTATCTAACTATAACAATTGGTTATTATGTACTCAAGTAGTTGCACTTTCTGAAGAATTAGGTTTAGGTTTAGATTGTTCAGATTGGAGATTACCTAAATGGGAGAGAGGATTACGTCGTAGACTTGCATGGGCAGTCTACATACAAGATAAATGGTCTTCATTGGTAGAATCGAGACCTTCTCATATTAACGAAAATTTAAACTGGATTGTGAAACCACTTACTGATGATGATTTTCCTGAAAAAAATTCAGATCTAAACAATTCTGACTCATTTGTTGATGTAGAATCCGGTAGAGAAGCCTTTAAGTATACTGTTTCTTTAACTATGATTTTAAGTGAAATTCAATCTCAATTATATACTCCTCAGGCAATACAAAATATTCAATTGATTGATGATATATTAACAATTGTCAAACCATTACAATTGAAACTAAGAACTTGGTATCACTCGTTACCGAAAATTTTACAAATAAATTCCTCAATTGATGAAACTTTGTCAAAAAAATCATTTCAAGCAAATGGAAATCTACAACTATCATATTTTGCAACCGAAATAACCTTGCATAGAAGAATAATTTCAGTTTTATATAATCAACAACAAAGAAGTAAAATGAATAAAACTTCGCCAACAACTTCTAATAATAATACGCCATCGAATTCCCCGAACACACCATCGACATCCTCTTCATCACATCAAAATTTATTACCTCCTCCACCACCACAATTAGTCAAAGTTTGTAGAAATGCTGCAAAGACTAGATTAATTGCAGCAATTTCATTCATTAGAGAATTAACAATTGATCATATGCATAATTTCTGGCATTCAAGTGCACCAAGAAATCTAGCTTTGATTGGAATTTTTGCGACATTATTATATGTTACAAGTTCTGATGCTGATGAAGCATCTATCTATCGAGAATACCTAATGGATTATAAATGGATCTTGAGAGTAAATATTGATAATTTCAATATAGCGAAGGAAGCATTGCTATTGATTGATGGTGTTGTACATAATATACCAGGTTTATTAAATGATTATGATGAACAATTAGATACACTGAATGAATTTATCGTTGATAAGCCAGTAAATATTGATAAACCAATCAATAAGCAATATAATTATGATATTTCCAATGGTATTAGTCCTAGAACTGTTGTTAGTCCTTCTACTGGGAAATTCAAGCTCAGCAATACAACACAATCAACACATTCGCCATATCCTTCATCTCCATTGAATAGTATGACTAATTCTAATAAACCCGTTTCTAAATCCAGACCAAAATCACCAATCTTGTTAATGAAGGAGGCTCAAACACCAAGTAATGTAAATACTCCATTGAATACTCCACCTCCAACAACGAACTCACAGCAAATGAACAATAACGATAATACAACCACTGTTAAAGAAAAAGAAAAATCGAAAGAGAGTGCAACTGATCTAAACAATAATCAAAATAAAGAAACCAATACAGAAAAAAAAGAGTCATCACCAAAGAAGGCGTTGGAAATGTTTCAATACGATAACCAACAAAGTTTAATGAATATGGCATCTGTTTTTGGAATTAAACCAGATCTTGATGCAGAAATACTTAACAGTAAAGGACCGAAAACATGAGAATTTAAAAGATCGAAGGTAAAGAAAACGGAATGAAATATTGTATAATATAGTATACTAATTAAAAATACTTATAATTGTTATAATTTTGATAAGATCAATTAATACGATAGATTTATCAATTTCATCAATTACAATCATTATCAGTGTTTCTGTCATATTAGGTACTGCAGTCGTCACACTTTCTCAATCGGTACGGACCCTTATGTCAGGATAACAGCCGTAGTCTAATAGAGTTTTAGTACTATAAAATCCTCACCAATGTACCAAGTCTGGGAGGACCTGGCCACTCGTCCACCATCCTGCCCAACACTATTTATATATACTAAAAAATCTCTTCTTCTTATATACAACTTATATACAACGCATAACGTATCAACCGAGTAACTACTAATCCATAAATGAGTCCTACCACACATCTTTCACACCTTCGATATACAAGAAAGTTAGTGACATATCAAATATTCGTATTACGACAATATTTATGTTGTGACAAGTGTGCGATTATCCGATAACACCAATAAACGTTTTCACAACTTTTCACAACTTTTCACATATTCTTATTTGATTGATATTTATATGTGGCAATGACGTTAGATGATATAGGGAAACTGATGATGGCAGGATTCGAAGGCTCAAAGTTCACAGATGATAGCCATGCTGCCAAACTTATTCGAGATCATCGTGTTCATTGTTTGATAGTTCAGAAACACAATTTTGTCAATATAGAGCAATTGAAAAACCTAATTAACGATTTACAAAGTTTTGCATACATGTGTGAATTTTCAACACCTTTGGTTTTAGCTATGGATATTGCATTATATAAACACTGTTGTAAGCAGAATATTAAAGAGTTTACAGAGTTCCCTCCATTTCTTGCGTTAACTGCAACAAGAAAAGTTTCATTGATTTATAATATCGGTAAAGCTATTGCACTAGAGGTAAAAGCAATAGGTTTCAATATGGTATTCGGTCCTTTGTTGGATATATATCCAAAAACTTCAGATCATCTAAGTTTGATGGATTCTTTTGGAGTTACTGTTGAAGAAGTTTCTAAATATGCAAATGCATTCGGTTGTGGATTGAAAAATGGTGGATTACTACTTTCAGGTCGTTCATTCCCTGGTATTGGAAATAAATCAGTTGATGTGATCAGTAATGACTATATATTGAATGATGATTTACCTCAAATTGAGAGGAATATTATTCCATTCAAAGTAATGATTGAAAATGATATTATGGATTCAATTTTAGTAACATCGATTACTGCACCAAATGCTTTATATGATGATTTAGTTTGTTGCGTTAGTCCTAAAATAGTCGATGAACTCCTTAGGAAGAAACTGAATTTTGATAAACTGGTTATTGCAGATTGTTTGGAAACATATGATATTATTGTGAATTACGGTATTGGACAAGCGGCTGTATTATCAATTATCTTTGCACACTGTGATATGGTTACAGTTTGCGGGAATTATAAATATCAGCTAGAAGCTTTAGATTTCTTGCACAAATCCTTTGATAATAATAACTATCAAGCAATACTGATTACTGCATTGAGAAGAATCGATGAATTCTTGAATAAATTAACTTGGTTCGATTCTAAAGTTGTGATAGACAACGAGCTAAAGAAAATTCACGAAAATATGGTAAATGAAGCTTATAGAGACTCGATTTCCTTAGTCTGGAATTTACATGATATGGTGCCTATTGGAAACTATTTCAAACAGAAAACTATCGATTTAAAAGCCATTGATGAACTCAGTATTGATGAAAAACTAACGCTAATTCCAGATTTCGACGAGTTATTCAATCGTGATAATATTATAACCTTGTTAACTCCAGATACTTCATCCATTTATGGTAAATTAATGAACGATTTATTGGAATATGGTAAAGAATATAATTGTATCATTGAATGCTATGCTTATGATAATAATAATTCGTTGAATGAAATTATACGTAAACTTGAAAACTCAACATACACTATACTCATACAGAAAAATGATTACAAGATTGAAGTAATAAAGAGAATTTCAAATACTCTAGGTAAGTTTGGGAAACATTTAATGATTGTCTCAATTGATTCGCCATATTATCTCATAGATAAATGTTCAATCGCTTGTACTTTTATTTCGATATATGAAAGCTCAGAAAAATCATTACACTATCTTGCACAACTTATATTTGGAAAGTTTCGGGCGACAGGAACAATACCAGGATATTATGGTAAATCCATCACACGTGAAGAGGTGGTTATGGGACTATCCGATAGTTTAGATGTATCTGAATGGCAATTTGACTTTTTACTAAATAAACCAACAATCACAAAACCATTATCGAAACTTTCAACTCCTAGTAAATTAGAGCTTGAAAATAATTTGTATGCAACTGAAATTTCTGCATTACTTAATATCGATAAAGTTATGTTAAATCATAATTCCAATTCTTCAATTTCGCCTTCATTAATGGAAAATATAACGTCGCAACCAAACAGTGTATCTTCATTATTTCATCCCAACTATAAAAATAGTTCAAGTAGTGGAGATCAAATATCGTTGAATGAGAAAAATGAAGATAAACAGTTTATGAATAGGACACGACCAAAAGGGGTAGATAGAGGAGAAAAAAATGATAGTGAAGTAGTAATTAAGGAAGAAGAAGATACTGCTGAAGACGTTGATGAAGGCGATGAAGACGATGAGGAGGAAGAAAAAGAAACTGTTGATGCTGAAATTGAGAAGAAACTTGAAAAAAGAAAGAATAGTATATGTAGTTCAAACAGTGGTAACATCACAATGAATACTCCCTTTACTGATAATAACAACAAGTTTAAATCAAATGGAAAATTCAAATCCAACACAGCTAAAACTAACTCAAACCAAAATTTCAAGGAATATAAATTAAAGGAAAAACCATGGGTTGTGGAACCCTATGATTATCAGCGTGATAAATCCCTATTTCTGGTGGTAAGGGACAATACAATCCAAGATATTTACTATCCATTGGCAAATGGAATAGTTGGCCGTATTTGGACATTTGGTGGAAGATATGGAAATTCACAGAAAACATTTGTTGTAAGAAATCCAACATTGAATATGATTCTTGGTGCAGTCACTGTTTCTATCGATGAGTATGAAAAATGTGGTAGGTTCATATATATGGTTGTTACTAAGGCTAAAAGAAGACATGGAATTGGAGAAATTTTGCATAATAAATGTATCACCTACTTAACAATTGATAGAGGATGTACGACTATTGCATTAGGTTGCAGTTTTCCATTCTATAATTATTTTGCTCCAAAAGTTTTAAATGAAATCAACAGTATTCGGAAATATTTAGAGACCAAAGATCATTCCAAAATTGATATGGATGATGATACAATTCAATTAGTTGGATTTTATAGATCACTCGGATGGAGTTCTTCTCGACATAAGAAAGGAATTTATCAGCAAGTTAGGAGACATATTATGCATTTGAACATTGAAAACTGGAAGTTTTTAGGTGAAGTTAAACCATATATAAATGAAGAACTGAATATCAGAATAAGACATACCTTTGACTTTAACAATGAATTGAAAAAGCTAAATGTTAAATTTATTGTTAGTGATGATACTAGACCAGCATTTGAAATCTGTTCATATCTGTTGAAAAATGGTAAAACAATCGATGACGAAGAAGTATTGTTTACATCAATGTATGCGAAAACAAAAGAGCTTATTAGTAGAGAAGTTGAAAAATGTAAAATAGAGAACACTAGACGTAACACAATGATAGTTTATGCAATTGTTGATGGAATTATTAGTGGAGCTTGTATTATTTACACTAATAATAGTGAAATGGGATATTATTATCCATTTATTGATCAATTTATAAAATCATCAACTGATAGAGTTGCTGGAATTACGGGATTATTTGTGGATTCCATAAATAATATGAATTATGATTATAAAAGGACAATCAATGGATATTCAATTGTATCTAAAACCGAATTAAATGCAAGATCAAAATTATTAATCAAACATGGACTTGTGTCAGCTTGTGTTGACATTATTGACAAATTGAGTATTAGACAAACTATTTTACATAATGTCAGCAAAGAGTCTGTTTCTGACTTGGTCAACTGTGGATTTGTGAAAAAAATTGAATACTGTGCCTGTTTTGGTAAAAAGAGAGCATTTGAATGGGTAGTTTAAGGGATATATAGAGGGTGTATATAGAATATATACGGGAAGGCTAGGTAACAAAATTTTTATAGATACCTCAAAATTCTTATGTACTATTATTATCTTCTTCAAGTATATCTAAGACATTGTTAGCATCTTCATCTATAATGTCTGTAGATTTGCCAACATTAGTAGTTCGACTACGTAACCCCAAATAACTGTCATCGACAGATGATTCATTTTGATTATCTGCATTAACGGCGGCGGCAGCAGCAGCAATGGTTTCAAAGTCAGCGTCTAATCCAAGTCCACGAAAGTCATCGGCCACAAGGTGAATAGTAGTTGGGTCTCTTCTTAGCATTGGGTTTTATTGAAAGAAGAAGATTAGAGGATAAGTGATTTCACGCAAGTACAAAAATGAAATAAACATGAATCCCAATATTTAATTTTTTTTTTTTCATCATTTCATGTCATATCTTCATCTTTCCATCATTTCATCTCCTATTCGACACCTACTGACAAAATGTTCTTAGTGATCATATTGGCAATGATTGTGATGGTGGTGATTACTGTAATGTTGCCCCAAATTTCAGGTGTAGCGAGGTATACACATAATCCTGACTACGATGCCAAAAAACGTGCTAAACAGGATATTCAGAAACCTCATCATCAGAAACCATCGAATGTGTATACTGCACCAGATGAAGATGTCGATGCAGATAATATAGCAACTGTATCGGGAAATGATAGAGTCGAACGAGACGTTCGTGCTACTATCAAAAGAATCGTACAGACTCCTATCACCGAAAGTGACTTACCTATAAAGTTGGAAATTGTTGGTGAAGATTCACTGAAGCGACGTGTTAGAAGTGAAAGAGGTGTACATAAAGGTGTTATTACAGATATTAATAAAGTTGTTGATCCAAACTGTTATGATTATGATTTGGATGATTTGATTGAAGAAGAAATTCGTAATGATGAAATTGAAGCATTTGAAGAAGCTAAAGCTAAATATGGTAATGCTGATGTCTAAGTAATGTTTATAGGTTGTATAAATTTATGAATCTGTATATAAATCATATATAAGGTTAAAGGTTGGCTGTAATGTTGGCAATGTGCTGTTGTATCTCTGAAGATGCTTCAGTGTCTTGAATTTGCTCTACCTCACCATTATCTCTATCATCATCAACAACTTTATTGTCATTTCCATCATCGTCATCATCATCATCATCACTGTCACTATCACTATCAATATCACTGTCATCATCTTTAAGTTTTTCATCATCATCATTTCCAACTTCATTATCACTAACACCGTCGCTTTCATATTCATCGTTATCAACTCCACTGATTTCATAGAATAACATGTAGGTACCTTCACTATTCAGTACCTCTTCCTTGGAAACAATTCTAACTGTTTCATCACTCATATACCACCAAGCACCTCTAAACTTTCTATAACATATATAATGACCGTAATTATGAGTACCGTAATGTGAAATAACGGATTTCAAATTATAATTAAGAGGACCTCTACTGGCTATCTTGAAACTCTCCCTAGCATCGAGATTTATATTGTCTGTTTCAGCAATAAAATCTGACAGATCTAAATTCAATGGGAAATCTACCTTTGCATTATTTTTCCTGATTCTATAAGTTGAAGGATCGAAAACACTTCTATTGATATGAATACATAAAACAGGTGGTGGTCTAGCAAGACAAGATTGTTTTATCTTACGACCTTTTATAGTTGCATTCTTAGTGTGAAATTTTTTATAGACATCATCATGAATAGATTTCAACTCTAATACTTTGTTGATTTCTTCAATTCTGTCTGAAATTTTCTCTATTAATAATTTATTAGTATCATTGTTACTATTCTCTTTCAGACTATTTAGTTTCTCATACAAGTTATCTTTCATACAATTCAATCCACATCTGTTACATTCAACACCATCAATAACTTCAGTTTTCGTAAATTCATTCAATAAATCGTATAGTTCGAATCGATGTCTTCTGTTATCATTTGGCATAGTCAACGATAATCCACTAGTTACACTGAATCTTATTCCACCACCTTCACCACATTTCAGGCACCCAATTCTATCACATTGAATACCATCAACTGGAGTTATAAGATTAAATGGGATGAATTTATCATTTGATGTTACTGCTGGATCGATTAGGTTTTGTGGTATATAAACAGCTCCAATTGAATCTAACGAGGTTAAGTTGTTCAAACCAGTAATTGCATTTGGTGGTAATGGAACTGGTTCATTTTTAGAGTTTTTTGAAATAGTGGACTTAAATTCAGATTCAATTTGCTTCATTACATTTTGGTAAAATTCTTCAGCATCTTCTTGATTATACCCAAAGAATAAATGTTTATTTGGTGAATCTTTCATTACTTTCAATAAATTCTTAGTATTATATATCGTTGAAGATTTATTTGCATTATTCAAATTGTTTATTAGATCAATCAGTGATTGTGAAAATGGTAAATTATTGTTTGAATAGTTCGATAAAAAATTGGTAAACAAGTTTGTACTTGCTAATGATTGAATTACTGAGTTCATGAAACATGTATTACCGTCATTCTGTAAACCAGCTGGTGGTCCACCATTACTGATTATACTTTGATATTTCTTGCGTAGTTTAGGATTAGTTATTACTGGATCGTGTCTTGTATTGAATATTGAAAATGCTGATCCTATTTTGTCCATAGTCGGGAAAATAAATATAAGAGATGTAACGAATAGTAGGAGGATAGTTATGACAACAATTGCAGGTGAAACGTTGATATATGTTGGCATGGTAAAGAAGAGAGTTGGTTGAATTGTGTCTTGATAGCTGAAAAAAAAAAAAATGAAAATTTTCTTAAATTTTTCATTTTCCACAATTTTCCACAATTTTCCATCTCCATCTTTCCACCAACCATAAAGCTTATATTATATTACTTATACATGTAGTTGTTTATTTTTTTTATTAACATAGAGTTTAATTAATACTATACATTAATCAATTCTTTGAAGATACACTTAATTTTATCTTTGATTTAGATCGTTTCTTATTGAATTCGGGTCTTGATTCTTTAGCCGAATCCATAGCTAGTGTGATACATTTGGCTTCCCAATCATCAATGGAATCAATGTTTGAATTGAAACTACCCAAAACCTCACTGACAAGCGGGTTTATACACTCTTTACCAGATTCCGTATAGAAATGTCGCCTTAAAGCATCAGTACGGGCGAATTTTTTATTACAACCCCAAACAATTGATTTAGGAGTTACACCATAACATTTATACTTTTTTTCACCAGAGTGTAGATCTTCATGTCTTTTACAGTCATGTTGTCTTGCGAATGATTTGGAACAATATTTACATGAGAATGGTCTATCAGTTGTATGAGTTTTCTGATGAGATTTTAAATTATAGGGCCTTGCAAATGATTTACCACAGATTTGACATATATAGTCCAATTGTTCATCAGAGAAGAGAGAAGATGAATTCTTTATTTGATTCGTAGATTGAGGTACATTTTGCGTGTAAGATTGTTGGTTTACTTGTATGTTCGCTTGGTTGTTAAATTGTTCATTATATTGACTATCAAATTGATTGTTGGAGTTCATTGAAGAGCTATTGGATTGACATCCAGTTAATGATGATAGTGATGAGTATGATGATGATTTATTTATTGATGTTGGTGGTATCAATGAATTCAAAGATGATGATAATGGATGATGATGTGTTGGTATATGGAATAGTCTTGAAGGGGAAAGAGAAGAATCTCTGGAGGAATCTCTAGAAGAATCTCTAGATGTGTTTCTTGGAGTTCTTGAATTTCTTGAGTTTCTGGAAGAAGATCTTGAAGAAGATCTTGAATTCTTTGAAGAGATCAATAATTTACGACCATTTCTCATTGCATTATGATCGGGCAGAGTTAGGAGATTCGGACTATGAGGAGAATCTGTATGAAATTGAGGAGAATCAGACATATGTGGAGAGTCTATTATAAATTGAGGAGTAGAATCATTGTTTGGTAATCCAATAATATCAGTATCTTCAATATTTATACCTATACGAGGATGTAAAGAAAATGAATTATCGATATTAATAGAATCTGTATTACTTATTGTTTGTATAGGGGTATTCAGATTAAATTTTGGTTTGAGTTGATGATCAAATATAGAAGTTGGGGGTGGGATATCAATATTTTCATTGATTATATTATTATTATTATTATTATTATTGTTATTAGTATTATTATTACTATTATTATCTATTTGATTATTTTGTGAGTCAAGGTGATTAATGATATCTAGAGAATCCAATAGAGCCAAATCCGAATCATGAAATGATCCTAAAAACGCAGAAATATCAGTAGGTGAAGTTGAAGTTGGGAATGCATTATTGGGTGATGGTGATGACATGATGTTGTAGAATTGTAATAGACAGTTAGATGTTAACGTAACAGTTGTATATAATGTTTTTGATAATGGGTCATTTCTGTCCTATAGTGCTAAGCCTCTACACAATAATTTGAGAAAATGAACGAAAATTGCAAAAAAAAAAAAGAAAGAAAGAAAGAAAGAAAGGAATCGACGCATCGACCATACCGACAGCACCGAGAGTATTATAAAAGTATTGGTAGTACTGAGAGTACAAATTATGTATCGACGTATCGACCGCATCATGACTAGTGATAAGATAATTGTTAAAGAAATACCAAGATATATATTTTGAAAGAAATAAAAGAACCCAGTTATACGTGTGAAATTAGTTAAATGAACTATACAGGTGGAAGAACGTTTGAAGAACATCTACCAATGAAGTTTCCTGGAGGATCATAAGAACAAATAACGTAATCTCCCCAGTGATCACCACAACTTTTGACTGCACAACCAACTTTAGTAGTTGATTTCCAGACAACTTGAGTGAAATGATCTAAGACTGAGCAAGAACTACCATAAGCGTAGTTTGCACCTTCGTCATACCAAGCATCAACGGCACCTGCAATACCGTAACCGAGGGCTAAGTTTTCACCGAAAGCACCACCGGAATGGGTTAAAGAACCAGAACAATCATATTGAGAAGCATATTGAGCCGCATATGCAGCTAAGGAAGCATCCCAAGATAAATTAGGAACACCGTGACGTGCACGTTTAGCATTATGTTGAGCTAAAAGAATGGAAGCATTATCATCTAAAGAAGAATCAGCAGGAGGAGATGGAGGAGGTGGAGGAGGTGGAGGTGCTGCGGTAGTAGTTGGTGGAGGTGGTGGTGGAGCAGCAGTAGTTGGTGGAGGAGGTGGTGGAGCAGTGGTTTCAGGGGTATCAGGGGTATCATTAACTACAACATCTTTTCCAGCAGCAGGTTGTTGAATTTCTGGAGAAGCTGTTGGAATAGCATCAACTACAACAGTAGTGACAACTGTTTCATAGACTGTAACTTGTAAAGGAGCGGCAGCGGCAGCGGCAATAAAAAGAATGGAAGCAGCACGCATTAATGAATGAAAGTAACTTACAGAAGAAGAAGATAAAAAAAAATATAATAAGTAAAAGAAAATGAAGAAGACAATAAGAAATCAGGAATAAGAGGATATTAAGGCAAAGAAAGTAGAGTAGAAGAACAAGAACAACAAGTAGCTGGAAGAGAAAACAGCTGATGAAGAAAATACAATTGTAATAAGTGGGTACCAGGGTCTTATTTATACAATTAAACCAGCAACTCTTGAAAAGTTAAGCGATGCCTTTAGAAAGTGGTAGATACAAAAAGGAAGATGTTCTAGAGTCCGAGGGCGACTGGTCAGAAACGCGTTGTTGATGTTTCAACCTAATTGGGTATAATTATTGCTCAGCGCTTAAGTCCGCGTTTGCATGCGTGCGCGTTTGCGTTTGCTGTTCAGTTGCGCTTGCTTTTGTGTTTGAATTTGAATTTGAGTCGTGTCGCGTCGATCGATGGTTATCGGAATTTTTTTTCCTTGTTTTTAATTCCGAGAAAAAAGTTTAAGCCTCCATTCCATCGTCCCATCGTCGCAATATTTGCTGTATTATTCGCTCTGAAATTTTTCTTATAATTTTTTTTTTTTTTTTGTTCTTTCTTTTTTTTTTTTTTCCAAAGTGTCTGTGCCTCCTTTTTCAACAACTTATACACTATTTGGTTTAAAGTACCAGTTACAAGATGCAGTATCGTTCACATCCTATGACACTACCACTACCTGATGCACTAGGTGTACTTGCTGCTGCATCTGCATCTGCATCAGTTCCAACTTCATCTGCATCAACTGCATCATCAAACTCGTCTACTTCATCCACTGGAGGCTCGATTCGAGCGCTACTCGACGATTCTTTGAAAACAGTTACTATGCCTCCAACCATGCCTCCATCAAATAAGGGCTCATCTTTATTACCTAATCATAATTCAAGGACACCATCTAATGGGGATTCATCTATGTCTACTTCAACATCTACAAATACATCTACAACTACTGCAGAACATCAAGTACTTGAAGCCTTAACTAAATTACGCTCTTCTAGTACTGGCTCTCCATTACAACAACAACCACCACCATTCAATAATAATAATAATAATAATAATAATAATAATAATAATTCACACTATCAGCCACCTGCACATCAGCCACATTTGGAAAAAAAGATTCCAATATCACATTTACTTGAAGCAACATCAATTTCAACATCAAATAAATCAAATAAATCAAGTAAATCAAATAAATCAGTAAAGAATGTCAAAAGACCAAAGAGACAACCATCACTTCCAAGATCATTCCAATGTCCTTCATGTACTAAATGTTTTACGAGGAAATCTAATCTTGATTCTCATTTAATTACACATTCACAAGAACGCCCGCATCAATGTTCTTCATGTGGTAAAGCATTTGCACGATTATCAGATCGTACTCGACATCAACATACAACACATGGACCATCTCGTATTTATCAATGCAGGGGTTCAGTTAATATTCCAAATATAAATGCTACTAATGAATGGGGGTGTGGTCATTATTATTCACGTGCAGATGGACTGCGCAAACATTTCCGTTCACATGCTGGTAGACATTGTCTTTTAGCTTTTACTGCTGGTAATTCAGATATGGCTGATTTACTGAATAATCTCGATGATCCAAAGTTGGTTGAATTGGCTGTACTTAATGTGAGAACACACTGTGGCTGGTAGAAATTACCCTTTACGTCATTTCCGCCACTTGTTCCGCCATCCCACCCATCGGAAATTTTTCTCTCGACCGCATTTCCCCCCCCCCCCCTCGATTAAGAGGTATAGTGGAACAGCTCAGTGGCGGCTGAGTCACATTTTATAGAAATTTTCTGTTGGCATGGAGAATTCTCGGAATGATGGAAAATTGTTTATAATTTATATTACTTTTATTTTCCCTTTTGAATGTTTTATTTTTTATTTTTTTTTTTTTGAAAAAGTTTTCATCTTGGATTTTTATATAATCATTTATATCTTTCTGTTCTTCTTCTTCTTATTCTTCTTCTTTTCTTTTAGTTAATGACGACTGTAGCTACTCCAGTATGCTTTGTCTTCAGGAAGATTGATTTAATACTGCAAAAATTACCATATATAATATATAAACCAATTAAATTCATATTTGATTATGCTGTCAAGAAATGGTTCTTTGTCGGACTTGCTTGCTTTATAGCATTAGCTCATTCTTATCCAAATGCAACTAATGGTGTTCATATAGATTATTGGGCAGTTGCAATAATTTTCTTTATTTCTGGAATTTCAATATCAACTAAAGATTTATTATCAAATCTATACTATATTCAAGCTCATATATCAATTTTAGTAATGTCTTTCCTAATCACTTCTTCAATAGTTTATGGAATCTGTTGTGGTATTAAAGCTGCAGGAAATGAAAAAATATCAAATTGGATGTTGGCAGGTTTAATAGTAACTGCAACTTGTCCAACAACTGTTTCCTCAAATGTCGTTATGACTAGACAAGCTGATGGTAATGTTGCTTTATGTTTATGTGAAGTTATTATTGGTAATATGTTAGGTGCTTTTGTAACACCTGCATTAGCTCAAATGTTTTTAAGTGGTACATGGGATTTTGCAAATCCTGCAAATGGTTCATCAGTTTCAACTGTTTATAGACATGTTATGATGCAAATTGGTTTATCAGTTTTCGTACCAATGTTTGTTGGTCAAATTATTCAAAATTTATTCCCACTTCAAGTTAAATGGTGTATGGAAAAATTAATATTAAATAAAGTTGGTACTTTTATGCTTCTTTTAGTTATGTGGTCATCTTTTTGTACAGCTTTCAGACAAGATGCTTTTACTTCAGTTTCTCATGCTTCAGTTATAATGATTTGCTTCTTCAATTTAGGTATTTATTTATTCTTTACATTAATTTGCTTCATTTATGCAAGACCAATATTTATCCTTAAAATATTCAGGAAAGAACCTTCAGAAAATTCTTCTAAAACTTATAAATTCTTCTATCATGTTTTCAGACCTTTCTATTATTCAAGAAAAGATACAATTACAATCTTATTATGTGGTCCAGCTAAAACTGCAGCTTTAGGTGTCTCATTAGTTACTTCTCAATATGGTATACATAATCCTCATCTTGGTCAATTACTTGTACCATTAGTGTTATATCAAGCTGAACAAGTTTTCACAGCTGGTTTATTAGTACCTTATATGAAAAAATGGATTCATGCAAAAGATGTAACTCCTGAAGAAGGGAAAGAATCAGATGAAGAATTTGGTAAAGTTGAAACAGATCAAGATTTAGAACTTTTAGGTGAAATAGATAATGAAACTGATCATGAAATTCTTACTAAATTTGAAACTAGAAATTTAGATAAAGTTACAAATGAAATTACAAGTAACAATAAAAATAAAACTATATTCATAGATAAAGATGGAAATAAATGTATAATTGATGACAAAAACAACAACAAAAACAACAAAAACAACGACGATAATGATAATGATATTGGTAATTCAACAAATAATACTATTGAAAAAGAGCAAACTTCAATATAGAACCCAAATCTTACATATTTTGTATGTAGTATAAGTTGTATTTTATAAGGATTAAAAAAAAAAGTAATAAAAAAAAGAAAACCAAGGAAAACAAAAGAAGAAACCAAATTGCATGAGGAATATAGTTATAATAATTATTTAATGTTAAATAATATGAGTCATATCAATTATCTTATCAATATCTTGTATTGATTCTAACTGATTAACATTCAAAAATTCATCAAGACAATTCTTACCAGGGCCACTCTTCCAATGTTTCCTCAACCCATCTTTACGTGAATAAACACGTCCACAACCCCATTTAACGCCATTAATACCACATCCATGACATTTGAATGTAGTCTTTAAATGTAATGATCTTTCATGTCGATTCATATCACTACGTCGTACAAATCCTTTACCACAAAATTTACAGATATGCGGCTTTGTTGAAAGATGAACCCTAATATGTGAATCATAGTTAGATTTACGTGGGAATACTTTACCACAATCTTCACAATGAAATCCAGTTTCATTTAATTTTCTTTTCCTTCTAACTTTCTTTACATTTTTTTTCCTTGATTCATTTGACTCAATTGAATCATTGCTTTCATTTGAACTATTTGATTCATTTGAGTCACTACTTGTAGGATTTCCTTCACAATCATCTTTATCATCATTTCCATCATTACCATGGTCTCCATGGTTTCCATCACTTTCATCACTTTCATCACTATGTTCCCTATTTTCATTCTCCTCACATTCTCTACTTATGCTACCACGTTCATCTCTACCAAAAACCTCATCATTTTTACTCTCCTTTTTATCATCAATCAGAACAATTCCTAATCCAAACAAATGAGAATCTGAACAAACAAATTCATCACCTTTACTTTCATCTTCTTGATAAATTCCAATAATTTCATTTGTTTCAAAAGGTGTATTAACTTCTAAAATTTCCTCCTCATCACCATCATCCATTTCAAGTCCATATTCTAAATCATATCCAGTATACGTAATATCAGATTCACTATCAAATACATTAACATCCCATTTATTGTATCCTAATTCTAGTTCTTCATATTCATATGTACACATATCCATCAGAATTGACATTTCACCTTCTGCTACCATTCCTTTTCCTTGTCTTATTCATTATCTCTTGTGTTTCTCTCTTCTTGTAAAGTTTGACAATTGCTCTCTTTTTATACATTTCTTCATCGACTCCTTTGCCATCATGATGGGGATACCTTCGACCAATAATTATTAAGATATAGGGAACTAACCAAATTAGGAAATATTTCAAACTAAAAGATCCCAATATTTTCACGGCTGTCTTACCATGCCCCTATTTTTTTTCCTTCTATTTCTCTTTCTCTCTCACTTTCTCACTCTCTTTCACAATCGCTCTCCGTTAACTTTTTTATATAATCATCATTGTTATCGATATCGGCATCGGCATCTTCATCTTCATATTCATCTTCATTTACTTCTTCAATTTAAGTTTAACAATAAAAGTAAATTTTATTTGATTCTAAATATACATTATTTGAAAATAATGTATATAAACTATAATATGTTTACACATTTTTTTTAAATAAAATAAAATTAAATAAAATAAATCAAATCATCTCAATTAGAAACATTTGTGGTGAACAATTGATGGTCCTGATTCATCATATTCTTGTTTAGAAATCCACATTTGTTGGAAAGTAGATAAGGATGCTAAAATAGATCCACCAATCCAAACAGAGTACTTTCTTTCTGGTGGTGCAATAATCTTAACCTTCATTGATGATGGTGCTAATGCAGTAATTTCCTTTTGCATTCTTTCTGCAATACCTGGGAACATAGTAGTACCACCAGACATAACAATATTACCATATAATTCTTTTCTAACATCAACATCACACTTCATGATAGAATTATATGTTGTTTGATCAATACCTGCTGCTTCTAAACCTAAAACAGATGGATGGAATAATGCTTCTGGTGCTCTAAATCTTTCATTACCAATTGTAATAACTTGTCCATCTGGTAATTCATAAGATTTTTCGATTGCAGATGATTGTGATGCAGTTTGTAATTCTTGATCATAATCTAATGCAACATAACATAATTTTTCTTTAATATCTCTAACAATTTCTCTTTCTGCAGTAGTTGAGAATGTGTAACCTCTTTCAGATAAAATCTTCATTAAGTAATCAGTTAAATCTCTACCTGCTAAATCGATTCTTAAAATTGCGTGAGGTAATGAGAAACCTGCATAAATTGGAACAACGTGAGTAACACCATCACCAGAATCTAAGACAATACCAGTAGTTCTACCTGAAGAATATAATGATAAAACTGCTTGAATGGAAACGTAGAATGCTGGAACATTGAAAGTTTCAAACATAATTTGAGTCATTTTTTCTCTATTAGATTTTGGATTCATTGGAGCTTCAGTTAATAAGACTGGATGTTCTTCTGGAGCAACTCTTAATTCGTTGTAGAAAGTATGATGCCAGATCTTTTCCATATCATCCCAGTTTGTAACAATACCATGTTCAATTGGATATCTTAAAGTTAAAATACCTCTCTTTGATTGTGCTTCATCTCCAACATAGGAATCTTTTTGACCCATACCAACCATGATACCTTGATGTCTTGGTCTACCAACAATAGATGGGAAAACAGCTCTTGGTGCATCATCACCAGCAAAACCGGCTTTACACATACCAGAACCATTGTCAATGACTAACTATATGAATAAAGGGAAAAAAAAGACAGAAATATGTTAGTATAATAGGAACATTTTATCAAGTTAAGATTTCTTGTTTCTCTTGATGTTTGTTATTGTATGAATTTATAAGAAAAATTGATATTTTTTCGCGAATAATAAGAAAATTGTCATACTAAACATCCAAGAAAAACAAGGTGGCAAAAATCTATGAGGAATTTGAGAAATAGAAAACACATATTAAAAGGTTGATTATCGTATTCAGGTGGGGGACAATGCTTAATTGGTATCAATTGAATAGAAGATCAACATTGTAGTGTCAATGTGTAGTGAATTGTTTTTTTTAAAAAAAGAATTGTTTTCTTCTCGCTTCCAATTGTAGTCTTAATTGAATTGAGTTTGAGTTATTGTATTTACATTTTCTCAGATTCTTGATTTGGCCTTAGAAAATAGTAAGTAGGGTATACATACTGCTGCAATATCTTCTGTGGGAGGTGTTAGTATTAATTTCTTAGAGAAGAGAGAAGATAATATATGAAAAGAGTATAACTCCAGAGAGAGTATCTCATCTCATCAGATCATTAACTAGTTTCTTCCATCTCTATCACAAGGAAAGTAGTGAAGAGAGAATGGATGGTGGGGATAAGTACATACCGATGTTAGAGTTATCCATTTTGTTTTAAAGGTGAATGTAGTTTATGAAAATGATAGATTAAAGAAGAAGAATTAAACAAAAGAGAGAAAGAATATGAAAGAGCAAGGGGGTGGTGGCAAAACAAACAACAATTTGGAATCTGGACGACTGCTTTTGTAATTTTTTTTTTCCTGTGCTTTCTTCTCTTTCTTCTCTCTCTTTCTTGAAGATTCAAATGTGTTTGATTTTCTTTAACTTATTTCTCAAACTAAAAAGTCGCGTCGATCTTCTTTGATTTACCTAAAACTAATCTTATACATGATAAATTATGATTAATACAGCTATAATAATTACTGATAATGACTATCTATACCTTACCTTCTGACCTCTCTTCTCTAATTTTTGTTGTCTCTTACTTTTCAAAGGTTCATCAGATGAAGATTCAAAGTTTTCTTGTCTTTTTTTACTAGGGAAAACAAAACTAATTAACATTGATACAATCCATTTCAATTTCCAAATTGCAAATAATGGAATAACTAACAGTAAATACCATACTTTCATACTTCCAAATAACACCATCAAAATATCAATTAGTAGTGTTAAATAGACAATATCAAACATATACTCAGTTAGTCCTACTTGTTGTAAATCATCGCCTGCCTTCAATAATATTTTATATCCATCAGCATTAACTCCATATGTTGGACGACCAATTTTTTCAATAATGTATTCACATACAATCAATGGTATAGAATAAATAAAGTAATATTTCTTACCATTTGATGGTCTACCAATAACAAATATGGATATTAATGAAATCAGATTGATTATACCAGATAATTTATGTAATGATGATAAAATCTCACTATTCCTTTGTCCCTGTTTTTTCTCTGCTGCACCTGCCATTCTTAGATATGTGAAGAATCTATAATAATCTTAGATGATTGATTGATTGATTGATTGGTTGATTGATTGGTTGATTGATTGATTCGATATTAGTTTGTATACAAATATGATAATAATAAATGATAAACTCAATGACAAAAATATTTCGACGAAAATCACTAGAAAAATTTCAATTAACGAATACAACGAATTTTCAACTGTTTTTGAAAAATATTGATAAAATGATTCTTTTTAGTAATATCTTTTTGGTCTAATCAACAATCCCTTACATAAATGAATGGTAGAATTCTCGGTCATTGAAATTGATGCATAAAACAAATCTAGCTTCATGGATAAATATGATACCTCATGAGTTATTGATAATAATGAACCAATTGTAGTTTTAGAGATGATATACACTGAGATACAAGAGACGCATACATAGTGTACAGCAATTTACATCATACTTTAAGGATTAAGTATCCATGTTCGACCATCAAATTATGTATTACTTTCGAAAATGATAAACTATATGGTAAATAATGAAACAATTGTTTATATAGAATTATCATAAAATTGTAGTAGATATTTACTAATTCACCTTGATAATGAATAGAGATATTATATTGTAATGGCAGATTATCTTACATAAATTGAGATTGACAGACTTAGTAATAAAAAGAATGTAATTAAAAAAAAAGAAAATACAAATTTATTGACTTATTAAATCACTAGTTTATTAATTTACTAATTAGATTATTAAATTAAACTGAGCTATTAAATGAAAAATTATTTAAATACAATACATTTCTAACAACAACCACCTTGTTGAGAATTAACAGCAGTACCAGCCAAACTAACACTTGGTTTATTATTGGTTTCAGGTTGTGCATTTGCCATTTGTTCTTTGATTTGCTTTGACATTAAAATAAATGCTTGTTCAACATTAGTTGAATCAGCTGCTGAAGTTTCCAACAATTTGAGACCTCTTGCATCTGCAAATTCTTTTGCAACTGCATAATCGACAACTTTCTTATCTTTTAAATCACATTTATTACCTACAAGTAATTTTTGAACTGTATTAGTTGCATATCTATCAATTTGTTCTAACCATTCATTGAGATTATCAAATGATTCTTGATCTGTAACATCATAAACAATGATAATACCGTGTGCACCTCTATAGTATGATGAGGTAATTGTTCTAAATCTTTCTTGACCTGCTGTATCCCAAATTTGTAATTTAATGGTTTTACCATCTAATTCTATAGTTCTAATTTTGAAATCGACACCAATTGTAGATACATAGTCTGTGGTATACGTATTTTCGGCAAATCTAAGTAATAGACAGGACTTACCTACTCCGGAATCCCCAATCAATAGAAGTTTAAAGAGATAATCGTAATCGTTATTCATATTGTCGTTGATATAATAACTAATGATTATAATACCTTTAACAAGTGCTACTTAATCTTTAAACTCGATAATTTTGCCCATAGAAAACACATTCGTTTCATTTCGCTCAAGGGCAATTTTCTTCATTTTCTTCATGTTATTCATTCATATTACACTTTCAATAGTTAATTATAGATTGCCTAAGACAACTACATTAAGTTGAATATAATAATGTAATACATTGATTTTTAAGGAACAATGGAATATGTCTTTCAATGTGGACTGTAAGCTGTACCTAGCATTACATTATTGTAGTTGTGTTGTTTGAAAAACTCGTATTTGAATGATAGAAAGATCTTGGTTACCCGATTAGGAAGGTGGCTGGTTTCATGAATTTGGAATTTTAAACGATTCATTGTATATTGATTATAATATTGGCAACATCTTATTATAGTTCAACTATAGAATATACCAGCCCTACCTTTGTTTCCTGATATAGAATATACAGAACCCAGGTTCCTTTCAGTCTTCCATTGTACTAAATTCTAATTCCATAACTTGTTTCAGGTATTTAATTATAAACATTTCTTCATGTTTGACAATTAGCTTCTATTTTTAAATCTGGTTTCAGATCATTTTCCAAATACTTGGTTTTGATATTCTTTTTTTTTTCTTTTCCTCTTTAACTTGCTTAATTCCAAATTCTTAATTTTTAATTCTTGTTTTTCTGCTCAACAACCCAAGTATCATTTCTTGATTGTGGTATATTCTTTAATAAAATACAATCTAACTGCATATACAATTTATTTATAGACACTTTCTTAGCATTCTTAATACCTTTTCTTAGCTCCTTATTTTGATTCAATTCTTTTGATATTATCATAGTTATAATCTTATCAAAACAACAACTTTTCAATTGCATTAATTCAATCTTCAAGATTATTCCATGATATCATTTCTACAAATTAATTGTTAATTTATAATATATAGACACACACAACTTTAATTATTCAACATTAGTCACTCTTTAGAAAAGCAAAACACGTTAGATACGAAATAAGTACAATTAATTAACATAAAATGAATTCATCAATTGAAAATACGAAAACAAGAACAAATATCCAATCAACTACTTTGAAACAATCAACCTCATCTACTTCTCTATTGAATCGTACTAGAAAACTATCAGCAGAGTTGAAAGTATACAGGCCGTTAAAACGTTCAACTTCTTTAGTGTATAAAGTTTCAACACCTTCACAGATAATTATACCTGAATCAACCCCTGCTAAAGAGGTACCAAATAACTTGTCATATGGCAGGAAACTTAGGAAAAGATTTAAATCCTTGAGAAAAATTTCTGTTAGAAGTAGTGAAAGTATTTATCAATATGCTAACAGTCCAACATCATCATCTAATTCCCTAAATTCAAATTTATCCTCACCAATAAATCAATTTCCAACAAGAATTCCGAAATCTAGTTCAAGTTTGAATTTGAATAGAGAGCTAGTCTCTCCACCTTCAAGTCCAACTTATGTTGATCAGTTTACTAGTGATAATGAAGATGAATATGATTCATCATACTTCTCATCATCAAGGGATGTTTCATTCAACACAACATATTCATCAATAACATCATGTGAATCATCACCAATTTCTCTTAAAAGAAATATTCTATCTTTTGAGGACTGTAACGTCAATAAACTCAAAGTATCTACAAATTCTGATGATTTACTGACGCTAAATACTTCTTCAACAATTTCAGTTACTAGTTCTGTGGTTTTCAAAATCTTTGAAATACCTGAAATTATCGACATCATATTAAGATATGTGGCTATCAATGAAAGACATACTATTACAAGTGAACCTAAAATGTACCGTCGTCCACCATTATCATACAATCATTCATTACTTTTATATGGTGAAAACTTTGGTAAAAATGTTTGGAATAGAACAATTTCTGGGAAATTCTATAATAGTTCAATAAGTGATAAAAACTCATTGTATAGTTGTTTATTGGTCAATAGACAATGGAATTATCTGGCAAATAATATCTTAAATGAGAACATCATTTTGAAAAATGACTTTGATTTTGAAAAATTCACATTCAGTAAATTGAATTGCAAATATAATGATAATGAAATTATTGAACCGATTTCAATTGTTTTGAATAAAGTTAAATCATCAAGGTCGATTTATGAAAACTTTGAACAAAAACTTTCACCAAGAAGATTAGAATTTATTGAATATTACATCTGTCCAAATATTTTACCATCTACTAATTTAGTTTCCAAACAATTGAAAAAACTAGTGCTCCCAGGATGTAAATTATTGAATGATGATAATTTGAAACTATTAATTAATAAATCACCAAATTTAATTCATCTGGATATACGAGCATGTGATTCAATAACTGATGCTTCAATTTATTTTATTGCGAATAATTGTAAGAAATTAGAGTTACTGAACTGTGGTAGACATAAAAGAGGTGAATTAATATCCGATATATCAATTGGTTTAATTGCAAAGAACTGTCCGATCAAGACAATTGGTTTAGCTGGATGTGGTATTTCAGATTGGAGCATTTGGGAATTGGCATTACATTGTGGTTCAACTTTAGAGAGATTGAGTATAAACTACTGCTGGAAATTATCTGATGTTGGTATTTGTAAAGTTATAAAGGCCAAATTAGTTGAAAAATTAACTGTTTTAGAGATTCGTGGATTGAAATTAAATAATGTTAAGGAATTAGTTGACTGGAAAATACGTAAGTTGAAGAATGATAATACCAAAGTACTGATTGAAGCCTGTGAAAGGATTGATATGATGATGAAAGAATATGAAGAAAAATTGAATTTTGATAATAGTGTTAAGTTAATCAATGATTTAACCTATTGGATTAACAATGAAGATAATGAAGACATAGATTTTAGAAATTTTTTAAATAATCGTATTCAGTAGAAAATACTATATTTATTTATATATAGATGTTAATGGTGCTTTTTTTTTTTTTCTAAGAATTATATAAGAATGATAATGTTTAAGCTTCACAGAATGCTCTATACAGCACTAATGGTTCATTACTTGAAATTTTCAATTCAACATTTGGTGCAACAAAATAAACTGCACCTTCGAATAACTCCAAATTGGTATTTGTTGCTACATCACTGATTGAACCTGAACCTTTAGTTACTAAAACAATTGAAGGACCTTTAATACCTTTGATTGAGGCATTTCCATTTGATTTATCAAATTTTATTCTCAAGACAGAGAATTCATCAATTGGTGGATCATATAATTCAAAAATTGCATCTCCTTCACCACGAGGAAAGTCAGCTGGTAATAGTTTCTGATCTTCAACATTATTTGTTGAATAAGTTAAGTTATTGACTAGATTAGTAACATCTTTGAACTTTGGTGTGAATCCAGCTCTGATGACATTATCCGAGGATGCCATACATTCAATGATATCACCTGAAATATATGCGTGAGGTTCACAAGCTTGTAAAAACATTGCTTCACCTGATTTGAGTTTACAATGGTTAAGCATTAAACAACCACAGAATAATCCAATATCATTAGGAAATTGTTCATTAAGACGTAAGATTAAATCAGATAATGAGTCACCATATATTGAACTATTCGATTTAACTTTATCAACTAGAAGTTTTGAATATTTATCTATGTTTTCATTACTTGAGTTCATAACTTTACTAAATACGATTTTCAAGTTTTCCTTAGTTGGGGAGTTGATGAATAATTGAGTAGTTTCATCACCAACCAAACCAGAGAATTCTTCAATGTTTAATAAATGGTCTCTAATTGTATTTAAAGGTTTAAATCCACAGAATGCTTCAAAATCTGTAATTGCGATTGCCATTTCAGGTTTATGATTATCATCTGGATAATTTTTTGGATCAGCATTATGTAATTGAACGGCTAATTTTTTATCAGGATGTGCTTGAATTGATAAAACTTTTTCAATTGATAAAACTTTGAAAAGGAATGGTAAAGAATCTGTTAAATTAAATTTCGAAACAATTGATTCTGTTAAATATTTAGATGGATTTGATTTAATCAAATCTGATAATTTTTCACCCTTTAGATCAGTTTCTGCCAGAATTGATGGTACTTTTGGATGTGTACCCATCCATAGTTCAGCATAGGGAAGTGATTCATTAATAGTGACGTTCTCAGGATCATTTGCTTGTGCATATTTAGCAACAGCAGAAGATGAACCTAATTTTCCCCAAGCGTAATTTTGAGCACCTATTTTGTGTTAGTACTTTTAGGAAAACAAGAAGTAAGGGGGAAATGGGGGGTGAATAGAGATCATATTTCCTTCATAAGTGAAAACTTTATTAATTTACATACCACCAATAACTCTAACCAGATCGTAGGACATGTTTTGGTTTCACAAAAGAGGAAAGAAATAGAGTAGAATAGAATAGAATTGTTGGAAAAGTCAACAAAAAAGATGCCAATCTTATTCACACGTTATTATTTATTTAAATTATTTATTTAAATTATTTATTTACTAAACGAACAATCGCGATTGCTATAAATATCTTTATCACGCGTGGCTATCACGTTTAATATATATCTTATAGTGTAGTGTAGGTAGAGAGTTAGAAAGTATATAATGTGTAATGTATAGATATAAGGTACTTTAGTAAAGAAGTGTAGACTGTAGGGGACTGTGAGGTCTTTTGAGCAAACGATATGATAGAGAATTATTGAGTCTGTTCATTACTCGAGAGTTTTCAGATAAAAATATATCATGTGGATTTATTCTCTGATAATGGTATAAGGGAGAAGGTTCAGATTCATCTGATGGTAAATCGTAGATAGAATTGTAATTTGGTGTTGAAACTGAATCTTCTAGAGTTGTGAGGCTTGTAAATGATGATGAAACAGACACTGGAGGTGTAGGTGGTACAGAAATAGAAGGGTATTGGAATTCGAAAAGTGGATCTTTATGTCTGTTATTATAAATTGGTGGAGTTTCATCATAATTGATATCGGGTATATTGCAATCATCACAAGATTCGAATAAATTTTGATCATCAAAATAGAAAGAATCGGGATCAAGTTCATCACATGAAGAAATTATCAATTCGGATGTTGAATTTGAGTTGAAATTAGTATCCACATTAGAGTCAAACATCTGAACAATTTCATCAGAGAAGGAAAAATCACCATGAGAGTCAATTTTCAAATTATTACACATCAAATGGGAATTTGGCTTTATATAAAAGCTTACCGGGATTTTCGATTTAATCTGTGACATATGACCATCAGGATTAATGAAATTGATGAATATGATTAGTTTATGTTTGATAGTGATAAATTGATTATCTACATCGGGTGATAATTTTTTCAATGATATAGGTAATGGTATTTTAGCCTTTAACGCCCAAAGATCTTTTGGTAAAAATGAGGAATCAACAGCAGGTAATTTTGATTGAAAAATGATTTTTTCATTTGAAAAAGTAGATTCACCAAAATTATTTGAATTTAATGATTTGAATTTGACAAATTGTGCAATTTGGATAGTTAATTCACCTAATTTTATATTTTTCATTAATGGTTGTATTAAAAAGAATATTTTCAATGTTGATGATAATGGTATAAGTTTTGAAGGTATTCCAATTTTATAATACAATTTGTTAGCCCATGAGTTTTCAGTTGAGAATTCATCATTTGAAGGTGATAAAGTTTGAGATGGTAATTTGAGAACTCTGAAATGTTTATATACAGTTGATTTCTCATTGATTTTATAGTTGAAAATGATTTGACTCTTTAAAGAATACACAATATCTGTGAACTTACAAAATTCCACAGATTCAGGCGTATTTGCAGGAATCATTGCCACAAATGGTAGAGAATAATTACCAGGTGGTAATATAAATACTGAATTTGTCGGTTTTTTTGGGAATGGAGTTTTACCTATAGGATGAATACTGTGATCAAATACAAATGTTGAGTTATTGTTTATTTGATGGTTGAGTTTAGAGTGAGATTGGGAGTGAGATTGAGAATGAGATTGAAAGTGAAAGGGGGACGGAGAAGGAGAAGAAGAATTGGAATTAGAATTAGAATTAGAGTGAAATGGAGGTTGCGATTGATGGTTAGAGTGTGAGTGAGATGGATGAGATTGATGAATATGATGAGTATGATGAGATTGATGATTTGATACATTATCTTCTACTATTGCTAATTTCGGACTTGTCAAAAGATTACTCCCCTTTAATGATAATAGAACTGTATTTTCTTCGAAAGAACATTCACCTATTGAACGACCAAGTGAAGTTTGGAAAGTTTCAGTATAATGTACACGATATATAGCTTTAATTTGTATAGTAACTCTTTTAACCATTGTGACAGAATCCAGTGAGAATACCACTTTCCCCCTTATAGGTGTACCAACATTTGTACCTGTTTCAATTATGACAGTATTCCTTAACGGAGTTTCGATACGAATATCGTGCAACATATGTTAAAGATATCTATCTTACACATAAAACCAAAGTCTGGTACACATAAACCAGATCTCATTAGATTCCATTAATAAAATTCTAACTCAAATTCGTATGATAATTAAATCATTATAAAAAAGAAAAAAAAAGAAAAAAAAAATCGCTCATTGTAATAACGGAGTTTCTTCCTCACTTGTTGAAGAAACAGATGGATTTCTACATTGGGTCACATGGACAGACCATAAGGTTTGTAGTATACTTCCACCAAAGAGTATTATTAATGATAATATTAGAAATCCAATTTTCTGTAATTGCATATCGTACATTGTAGCATAAACTGTACCCATGATTGTACCACCAATTGCAGGTGCTGCAAGGAATAACCCCCATGCAGATCCGAAAATTTCAACCCCCCAAATATTTGCAACTAATGTTGGGAATATTGTAAATATAGCTCCATATGAGATACCTGATAAGATTGTAACAATAATATTGATATTGTTTGATAATGATTTTATCAAATCATTATTCCATAATATCAAATATCCAAGGAAAGATAGTATTGATGATATTTCAATCAATAAAATACATGATTTGATTCCACCACCAATAAAATCACATAAGAATCCTACAAAGAATCTAGCAAATGTACTTGAAATTGCGAAAATTGAAACCAAATTGGCCAATTTTTTACCATCTTGATGTGAAATAGTTGATAAATTGGCAATGTATAATTCCAAAGGACCTGAAATACATAATAAAGAAACCAAAACAATTGGCATTGCATAACTTTTCAAGAAAAGTTTGAATTTCAATTTATGTTCATCATTAATATTATTATTTATCGATTCATTTTCCTCTTGTTCAATCAATTCTTGGAAAACAACCTCTCTTTCAATTGTAACAACGACACTACTCATCCAATTGATAATTGTAACAATTAAATAACAATATTCCAATAATTTGAAAAACTTATTAATATCAATCCCAAAATTTTCATCTTTGAAAAAATTCAATGAACTAATCCATGCAAGTAAAAATGCACTAATACCATAAAATGCAACTGGTAATGAAATACTCAAATTTTGACCTGGATATATCTTAGCACATGTTAACAAACTACAAAAATATGAACTTGATGTTCCCATACCAATTAAAAAAAATGCAAAACTCATCATAAATAAGTTACCATTATTTTGGTTGAATTCATTATTAGCAATATAATATCCTGGAATTATAGTACCACCAATAATTGCTAAGAAAACTGAACCATGTGCATCACCTAAATATCCTAAAATTGGTAATGTTAAATATAGTCCACACATCATAGTACTTGCGATAATATTGTTATCCAAGGCATTAAATCCTAATTTCCTTGTAAATGCAGATGCAAACAATGCAAACAATGAGACACTACCATCCAATAGACATGTAATTAGTGACATTATAAATGAAAATCTACGTAATCTCTCTGGATCAATGTTCGAACGCACAAAATCTCGAACATAGGCAGTCAGTGTCCTTTCTATTGTTGAAAGAGTCATTGCAATGAGCTAGAGAGTGTGTTATAGATCTATTCTATGTATATATAAATGTATATTTGATTTTGATTAGGTTAAACAACTACTATATCAAATTACTATTATATAATTGAACTATATAGCAGATCAACATCAATGGTAAGTAGTAGTTCATTTAAATATTGACAACCTGTATAAAACTTCTTCTTGCTTGTTCGCGTAAACCAATTTCATTTTTATTGAAGAGTTGCACTGCTCTGTTATGTGTGTATGCACTCTCTTCATGGCAAGAAGTTATGTTATTGAATCTGTATCTATTCTCTGAAAGTGTCTTGTTACTTACTTGGATATTGAACAAATCTCTACTTTCTCGTAATCCTCTTTTTTCGATATAGTGTACATTGTTACTTGTAGTTGAAATCCCAAAAATACCATTCAAGTTTAGCTTATTGTTTGAATCAAATGATGGTTTGAAAGTGATTGAACCTTGGTTGATTTTGATACAGATACTGTCATTATCTTGAATAGAAGTATTGTCGTTATTTATAAAGCAATATCTCGATTTCAGTAAATCTAGTGAATTGCTACCACTGTTTTGGAACCAATTCTTAGTGATCAATTCCATGAATAGCGTACTTAACTTATTACTACCGTATTGATCCTTGTTAATTGAAATAATTAAAATAGGATTCTCAAAATCAATCGGTTCATTATAATACATTATATCTTCATTACCTTCAATTAGAAATTTTTCTAGAAATAAACTTGAAATCTTCATATTCTGTAAATACTTGAATGGTATAATCAGATTGTAATCTTCAATTTCATAATTCCCATTAATATCAAATGGAATAACACCAGTTTTTTTCTCTATGTTAATATTAATCTCTTCTTCAACATTGAAAAGAAACATTGATTCACTATTAAGTGGTAGGAATGTTGAATCATTTATTTTAATACTACTGCTATTAACTTCCTCATTGCTACTAACCTTAATACTGTTTTTAACATGTGGTAATTTGAAAGAAGAACCTTTAATCCCAATTTTTTGTATTAAGTTGTTACGTATGATATTACAAGTTAATATTAATCCTGTACTTTGATCATTCATATAATTTGTACTAAACGTACTATATGTATTCTTCAATTTACTCAAACTGTTGGTTTTACCATTATTAATTACATTGACTAATTTATCCATTCCAACACTATCTTTAGAGAATATCTCTTCATGATGAGGAACTTTACTATTGGTCAACAATGAAGATACTCCCTTAGGTATAATAGCAGATGTTACATATGTTACGTATACAAATATCCAAAGCAAAGTAGTCATAACCAAAGTCATACTTCTCTATCTATAAAAGATTAACTCAATAATAAAACATTCAATACACCTTTATACACACATTGAAGATACTTATACATAATAAACCACTTTCATCCTCTCATTCTCCTCTATGATATTTCTGGATTTCCTTCTTTTTTCTTTTTCCCTCTTCATTTTTTTTTCTTCCAACTTCAACATCTCAGCTCATTTTAGTCTTTTTTTTTTCAATTATATCTCTTTATACATTTACCACAACAAAACATGTCTTTGACACGTGTGTTACGCCCCAATGGTATTACTGTAAGATCATTCTCCAAGCTAACACCATTACAAAATAAATACGATGAGGTGACACATTTTGGTTACAAAACAGTTCCAAAGGAAGAAAAGGAAAAACTGGTTCATAATGTTTTCTCCAGTGTTGCATCTAGTTACGATGTTATGAATGATGTTATGTCAATGGGTATTCATAGATTATGGAAGAAACATTTGATTGAGAAATTAGATTGTGGTATGAGACCAAATTCAAATGAACCATTACAATTTTTAGATGTTGCAGGTGGTACTGGTGATATTGCATTTGGTTTATTAGACCATGCACGTTTGAAATATGGTGATAATCAATCAACAATGACTGTTGCAGATATTAATCCAGATATGTTAAAAGAAGGTGAGAAAAGATGTTTATCCACTGTTTATGCCAATTCTCCAAGAATTGAATTCATTGAACAAAATGGTGAAACAATGGATAAAATCCCTGATAATTCAAAAGATGTTTATACAATTGCATTCGGTATTAGAAATTTTACAAATATTCAAGCAGGTTTAAATACTGCTTATAGAGTCTTAAAACCTGGTGGAATCTTTGCTTGTCTTGAATTCTCCCATGTCAATGACCCTGCCTTAGACTACATTTATCAAGTCTATTCATTCTCATTATTACCAATTATGGGTCAATTGATTGCAAATGATAGAGATTCTTATCAATATCTTGTTGAAAGTATCAGAAAATTTCCTAACCAAGAAACATTTGCTAATATGATTAGAAAAGCAGGATTTTACGTCCCAGGTAAAGGTTATGATAATTTGACTTTCGGTATAGCTGCCATCCACATTGGTGTAAAGATCTAATTATTATTTATCTGTCTATAGAACTTGTGTAAATGAATCCAAATCATTTGGCTGAATTTCTTATGATTAACTATGAGTATTGTGAGTACTTTTCGCAAAAACTCATTATGAAAGAATAAAAAAAATGGAAAAAGTATAAATAGGACCGATCTTCCCGCATCTTCCTAAGTTTTCCATTTACTTGTTCTCTTCCTTCCTCTTCTCTCTCCATCTTTTTTTCCATTTTTTTCTCTTTCTTTTACTTCTCTTTCCCTCTTCATCCTTATGCTAGGGCATTACGTGTATCAGTGAGGATTCGTCCGAGATCATGTGTTTGCTAGTTGAAAACTTCAACATGACTGCTTCCTTATATTTCTAATATTTGGAGAATTTTTGACTAACCCCCCATTTCCTTTCATTACCTTTAATATTATGTCATTGACAAGTATTACTAAGGTTGTTTTTTTTTTTTGCTGTTCTAATGTTCTAATTTATCGATCTTTCCATATTCCCATTCTTGTATCACTACTGTAGTTAAATGTTGTAATCACGAACTGTAAATTTTCAAATTTTTTGAAACCAACTCTCCGATAAAATTCTTTTCATTTGAGAAATTCTTAATATAGAAAAAGGAAATTTTTCATTTTATTTCAAACTTCTTTGCAAATCTTCATTTTATTATACAACTTTGATACATGTTTTCTTTGTTTTTGAAACCGCTTTACTAGATATCCTCCATTGTCAATACAACTAAATGTTCAAGAAATTCTCTAAAGATGATGTTCATACACGTACCAATGTTAAAACATCCGTTGCTAAAACTTTAAAGGCTAAATTGATTTCACAATATCCAAAACTAGAAGATGTAATTGATGAAATTTTACCTAAAAAGGTTCCAATTTCATTATACAAATGTGAAAATAAAATTCAACTTTATGTTGTTGATAAGCAAGTACTTTTCTATCAACAATTTGATGATTTAATACCTGAATTAAGAATCGTACATAAATATCCTGATGCCTTCCCTAGAGTTCAAGTTGATAGAGGTGCAATTAAATTTGTTTTATCAGGTGCTAATATCATGTGTCCTGGTTTGACATCTCCTGGTGCGTCATTACCTGATGAAGATTGGCCAGTTGATAAGATTGTAACTGTTTACGCAGAAGGTAAGGAAAATGCAATGGCAGTTGGTAAATTAGCCATGTCTATAAATGATATCAAAACAATCAATAAAGATACTGGTGTTGAATTATATGAGTATTTGGGTGATGAATTATGGAATTTCAGAGATTGATTGATTGATGATATATTAAATATATATATATATATATATAATATAATTTTCTATATTTTCTATAAATTATAACGTCTACTTATTTTGCAGATTTCAGACTTTGAGTTGATCCATTGCCTAGCTTGAAATGTACAGGATTAAACTTACTGTTTGTGTTACTATTAGTATTACTAGTGGTATTATTACTAATATTACTATTATTACTATTATTATTACTATTATTACTATTATTGTTATTATAGTTATGCAACGTTGGATCTCTAAATGATGAAAATGTAAATGAATGTTTCAATCCTTCGAATGGCAAATCGAATGGCAAACTAGGAGAATGTGTTATATCTAATGAATTCTTCTTATTTGTACTATCAATATTGTTATTAGTAGTAGTATTATTATTATTATAATCATTTGCTGCAGTTGAAAGAGGTATCATTGAAGGACTATTTATTTCATGTAAATTCATCGTTGATCTAGTTCTTAATCTACCATCAAAATTATCATAACTTTTCTGATGTGATAAGCTTCTACCTTCTTCTAAATCAAACATCTCTTCGATTGTTTCGGCTTTACAGTTGTTTCTTAACCTTCGAATCATCTTTTTCAAACCACCATATTTTTTCAGTATAATGTAATAAAATGCACAACAACATAATAAAAAAATACTCAATGATACAAATGAAGGTAAAATTTTCGATTCTGAATCTGATATTGGAGTTGAATTTGAATTTAAATCAACTAAAATCTGTTCTTCATTATTGATGGTTTTAAGATTATCAATTGATGATCCTGGATAAATCCCAACCACTCCATCATCGACTATTTGACTAGATGCATATAAAACCATCTTACCTAATGTCCAAGACAGTTCATTACCATTGATATTATTAACACTTTTGAAAACTGGTTCATCAGATTCTTTCAAATGAGAATCATCATCTACACCTAATCTTGGAATATCGAAACCTTCATGTAAGATATTGATAATCCAACTGGCCTTGAAACATGATGTTCTTAATAATTCTAATGTTAAATTTTCACCATATTCATGATTCTCAAATTTTTCCATTATAATATCCCAATCGGTATTACAAAATTCCTTTGTAGCCTTTTCAAAATCTACATAATTATATTCACCTGATAATTTGAAAACATCATTTGCTGTATACCAATATTCACTAACACCGACAAATTTCTCTAATGCAAAATTCATTGATGGTGCATGAACTCCATTGAAAAGACATGGTTCATCAGCACATGGTAAATTCTTCAATAATAATGGATATATAGTTTTCAAACAATTTTCATAATTACCTGAACCTGTAATTGTGAAATATTTTTCATTATTATTATAAGGTACATCAGTTTTCATTCCAACTGGAGAACAAGGATCCAATAAATCAGGTTTACCATCATTATCTATATCATAATTGATATTTTTAGGTAATGCATTAATCAATGATTCTAATTGTCTATTACGTGCTTCATTTGCACCAAAACCTAACCAACTCGAAACGAAAACTGACCAATCGAACAATTCTCCATTATTTTTACGTAATTTCACATTATACATATCATCTGAATGTTTTGATAACTCATCATTTGAACTAGGTACAAATGCCAATTGTGTTGATGCACCACCCATATCCATAAATCCATATGGATGAATAAAAGATTTACCATTATTATTGTTATCATTGATTTTCTTATCTTTATCGATGGTTAATCTATTTGACAGATAATTTAAAGCTAACCAACCGTATAATCCTTCAGTATCACCATCAATTACTTGAACGTGATCTTCACATGGTTTAATAATGAAATCCGTCTTTTTATTGAAAACACTACATGTTTTCTTTAAAATTTTATTTCGATCATCAGTTGGTAATAAACGCATACCAGCTGTTGCTTGTATGAAAATTGGAGTTTTACTGATTTGATTCTTTGGTATCATTTTCTTTAATTCTTTGTAAATATATTTGAAATAATCATCCCAAATATCTTTATTTTTATTTTCCCCATATGATGCAAATGACGATAATCCAGGTTTAATCTTTTTAGTTCCTATTTGGTTTATAAGTGGTAATCCTGTTGGATTGTTGGTTTTGTCTATAATAAAATGGTAAACTAAAGCTCGTGTACCAGATGATCCAGCATCTATTACAATAGCATAATTAGAAGACATGATAACTTTTCTTGATAATGAAAAATTATCTATTAGATATAAGCATCTATCTACATTTCAACTGTATCACACATTATAATGATTGATTATAACCTCGCCTTTAGAAATAGAAATTATCTTTCTTTTCTTTTTCTATTTTTTATTTTTTCTCGATCTAACTTTTTTATTTTTTTTCATGAAAAATTTTTTTTTTTTTTTTTTTCATTTCATTTCTGTTTTTTTGATCTTGATTTATCTGAATAATTTGATTTGTAAAGTGATATATTTTATATAGTATATATATATATAGATTTCCATATAATCAAATTGTACAATGAGAGTAAAGAAGCCAACATCGAAACGTATGACCACCCGATTAAGGGAAGGTATTAAAAAGAAAGCAGCAGCTAAGCAACGTAAAGATAGGAAAATAGCTAAAAAGGATGTTACATGGAAATCACGTCAACGTAAAGATCCAGGTATTCCAGCATCATTCCCATATAAGGATAAAATCATTGAAGAAATTGAGATGAGAAAGAAGGAAAAGGAGGAACAAAAGATTAGAATGAAAGAAGAAAGAAAGGCAGCATCTAGAGTAAATGAATTAGATGATAATGAAGAAATGATTATTGATAATGATAATGATGTTGATATTGATATTGATGGTAATGATAATAATGGATCTAATGATATGGCTGCATTGTTAGAGAGTGCTGAAATTGCAGCAAGGGAATATAATGGTGAGAAAACCATTGATAATGAAGATGACAATAATATGAATGATTATGAGATTATTGAACATGAAATTGAGAGTGATGATGATGATGATGATGATGATGATGACGATGATAATGATAATAGTGAAATTGAGAAATCCAGGAAACAATTTGATAAGATTTTCAAGAATGTTGTTGATACAGCTGATGTTATATTATATGTTTTAGATGCTCGTGATCCTGAGAATACTAGATCAAGAAAGATTGAAGAAACTATATTACAATCACAAGGTAAAAGATTAATTTTGATATTAAATAAAGTAGATTTAGTTCCTGATGAAGTTGTTAAACAATGGATCAATTTTCTTGGATCATCATTCCCAACTATTCCAATGAAAGCATCTAATGGATCTAATAATAGTAAAAGTTTCAATAAGAAATTAACACAAAATGCTACAGGTAATCAATTATTATTAGCTTTAAAGGCATATGCACAAAAGAGTAATTTACATAGATCGATCACTGTTGGAGTTATTGGATATCCAAATGTTGGTAAATCCTCAATTATTAATTCATTAACATTACAACATAGTGGTAAAGGAAGTAATAATAAAAACAATGGACCATGTCCAATTGGTAATCAAGCAGGTATAACTAGAACATTAAGAGAGATTAAAATTGATAATAAATTAAAGATTATTGATTCACCAGGTATTGTATTCCCAGAAAATTATGATAAGAATCATAAGAAGAAATTAAATAAGAGAGAATATGAAGCTAAATTAGCTATTTTAAATGCAATTCCTGATAAACAAATTGAAGATCCAATTAATGCAGTTAAATATTTACTTAATAAATTATCTAAAGATAATGATATGGCAAATAGTTTCAAAAATTTTTATAAATTACCAGCAATTGGATCAACTAATTTAGATGAATTTACTAAAAAAACATTAATTTTCGTTGCAAGAAATCAAGGTAGATTAGGTCGTGGTGGTATACCAAATTTACATGCAGCAGCAAATATTGTTTTAAAAGATTGGAGAGATGGTAAATTTCAAGGATGGAGTTTACCTAAATCTAGTAAAGAACAAGATGGAAAAATTAATAATAGTATATCTTCTAATGGAGGTAAAGAACCTAAAAAAGTTGAACAAACTACTATTGTTAATGAATGGGCAAAAGAATTTGATTTAGATAGTCTATTTAGTGAAGTTTTCGGTAAAAATTAGTATTAAAAAAAATTAGTATTAAAAAATTAGTATTAAAAAAATTATAATAGTATTATATAATTAAAAAAGCTAAATATAGTAAATAAAATTAAGCTAATTTTTCAATAGTTTGTTTAATTGCACTTGGATTAGCACCAATAACTTTACCAACTAATTGACCATTTTTGAAAAATAATAAAGTTGGCATTGAAGTAACTTCATTTGAAGCAGCAACAGTTGGTAATTGATCAACATCAACTTTATAAAAAGAGACATTTGTATAATCATTTGAGAATTTTTCAAGCATTGGAGCAATCATTTTACAAGGACCACACCAAACAGCAAAGAAATCTACAACAACGAGATTTGATGCTGCAATTGCAGTATTAAATTCAGCTTCAGATTGAATAACTTGGACCATATTAGAGGATGATAAAGGAATTGAAGATTTAGGATTAGAATTAAAGTTAGAAGTATTGGAAGTAGCCTTACTTGTTAAGAAACGATTTAAAAGAAAAACAAGAAGAACAAGTAAAAGAAAACTGAACATTTTGATAAGGAAAGAAGTATATTTATAATATAATTATATATAATTATATTTATAATGGAAATATAATGGGGAAAATGGTTGTAAATTAAAATCTCAAACTGAGAAACCATAGAAAAGTTTTGTTGAAAGTGTGACGTTATTAATAATCAAAAAAGGAGGAAAAGGCCTAGGAATCTGGAGTTTAGCAGGGGGGCGAGAGAGGGAGAGGGCGAGAGGTCGAGAGGGCGAAAGTCTGGGCGATATTGAAAGAAATGAGAGATGGTCGGGTAATTGAGAAGAATGAGAAGAATGAGAGAGGGCTCTTAATGAATTTTTGTATTTCTTTTACTTTACTTTACACTACTCTTCTTTTACTCTTCTTTTACTCTTCTTTGATCTTACTTTATTCTATCTAACAAAGTTGTAAGTCTAAATTGACCCTTAAAAGTTTCCTGTATTATTGTTCTTCTTGAACTGCAATGGTAAATAAACTAAACATAACTGCAAATACAATACATCTAGGAGAAGACAAAATAAAATAATATAAAATAAAATAAAATAAAGCTGAGCCCTTGTTTTCCGTTTTAGGTAATATACCCGATTCTTCTTTAAATTTCTTTCAAAATTCAAATTCCTCAAAAAAAAAAAAAAAAATTTCGTCAATTTCCTCGTTCTTTGAATTAAAAGAAAAAAAAAGAAAAAAAAAGAAAAAAAAAAGAAAATAAAAACATCCATATCCTTATATTCCCTTTTATCCCGCAACTATTTTCTTTAAAGCAAAATTAGTCAGTCGGATTTTAATTCTTTATTTTTTTTTTCTTTATTTGGATTTTCTTTTTATTTTGTACTATCCTTTATTTTTTTAGTTTATTTCCCTTTCCTAATTTCTTTTACTTTGTGTGGTTTCCTTATCTCACTTATTGGCTTATCAGCTTATTAAAATTATTGACCATCCATTTCTTTTCCAATACAATAGCATATATTATACCGTCATTGTCATTAGAAAATTCAAAATAAAAAAATAAAAAAATAAAAATAAAAAAATAAAAAAAGAAAGAAAAAGGATATTGGTATTTAATAATCAGACATATACACATTATTATCACACAATTTCCACATTCAAACTTTAATTTATCTTCAATACTCTATTCCATACATCATTACTATATTTATATCATTCTTTTTTAATATATTTTTCTGCATTTTTCATCCAGTGTCAAAATATTCTTGTATTATATTGAAATGTCATTTCTTTCTAATCTTCTTTGTTGTTTTGATTCTGGAGATTCATTGAAAAAGGAAAATCACTCTCATTCAACTAATAATAATAATAATAATAATAATAATATCAATAATAAGAAAAATAATAAGAAAAATAATATTAATAGTAATAATAATAATAATAGTTTGAAATCTAAACAAAGTTCAAATAATTTAAATCGTCCAAAATTATCGAAAACTCAATCAAATTTACAAAAAGCTTTAACTCATACAAATACAAATTTGAACACTAGCTTAAATCCAAACTCAAATTCAAATTCAAATTCAAATTCAAAAACAGATATAAACATGAATTCAAATACTGGTATCAATTCACAAAAAAATACAGAATCAAATATTAATAATAAAAATAATAATAAGGATAAATCTAATAAGGATAAATCAATAAATGGTACAAACAAACCAATTTCTACACAATTGAAAAACAATACTAAATCTCTTGATACTCCTAATAACTCCACTTCATCTTCTTCCTCTTCCAAATTAACAGAACAATCAAAATCAAATGAATATATCAAAATGGTTGAAGAATTGTCTGATTTAAAAGATTCATCAAATAGTTCAAAAAATGATGAAGATGATATCATCCAAATACATGAAAAGCAAACACAAAATACTGATGATATTGATATACATAATACCAATACCAATAATAATAATACCAACAACAACAATAATAATAATAATAATAATAATAGTAATAATAATACCAACTATACCAATAATATTACCAATATTAATACCAATAATGATAATACTAATCCAATTTCAAATATTGATCCTTATACTAATAATAATAATAATATAAACAACGATATAATAAATACTTTGAATTTAGAAGAGAAATTATATGATGAACAATTTGGTATAGATTTAACGAAAATTTTACCTGATCAAGTAGTTTCAAAGTCTGGTTGGTTATTAGATGAAAAACCTCCACATTTGAAAAATAGGAAATGTTTAGTTTTGGATTTAGATGAAACATTGGTTCATTCATCATTTAAATTTGTAAGACAATGTGATTTTGTTATACCTGTTGAAATTGAAAATCAAATTCATAATGTTTATGTAATAAAAAGGCCTGGAGTTGATCAATTTTTGAAAAGAGTTGGACAATTATTTGAAGTTGTAGTATTTACAGCATCAGTTGCAAGATATGGTGATCCTTTATTAGATATTTTGGATACTCATAAATCAATTCATCAAAGATTATTTAGAGATAGTTGTTATAATTATCAAGGTAATTATATTAAAAATTTATCACAAATGGGAAGACCTTTACAAGAATTAATTATAATTGATAATTCTCCTGCAAGTTATATTTTCCATCCACAACATGCTGTTCCAATTTCAAGTTGGTTTAGTGATTCACATGATTGTGAATTAACTGATTTATTACCATTCTTAGAAGATTTAGCTTCAAGTGATGTTGATGATATTAGATTAGTACTTGATATTAATATTTAAAAGAAAATGAAATAAAAGAAGAAGAAAAAAAAAACAACAAGTTAATGTTAATGTTAAAGTTGAAGGTATAAGATTCAAAATCAAATAAAACAAAACAAAACAAAGGAAAAGAAAATGATATTGAATCATCTATTATCTCTGATTAGCTCATATTAAAAAGAAAATAACAAGAATAATAACTTAAATCTTTACTAAATTTGAAGATGATGTATTTTTTTTTCCTTTTTTTCCTTTTTTTCCATTTTTTCCTTCTCAAACTTCTAATGTTCTAAATAAATTATTATATTAATTTTATTTGAATATCCTCATGCTGGTTCATTTGGGAAATATTATAGAACAAATACAAATAATATACTACATTTATTGAACATCTAAATATTTATTCAAATTTTTTTTATTCTTATTTGTAATTCTCATATAAATTGTTTTATAATTCTACAATTTGAAAGATAATTTCAAGATGATAATATAGGTATTTCAGATAATCGACCGCGTCGATTTGAGGCTTCTTCTCTCTTCTTTCTCTTTCTTCATTTTTTTTTCAATCCCCTCATTCTTTCTATTAAAATGTGTCTGCCAAATAATATTGAGTGCGCGCAATCATTTTATTTGGCAATTTTTTTTTACCATGAAGAAAGGGCAAAAGAGTTAATAATTCAGCAAAAAGGTATTTTCAAGTTATTTTGAAATATGTAATTGGTACATTTAATCATATTATACATACACATATTTATTAATAAAAGATTATTTAACTAATCATTAAAGTCAAACAATATAAGATCAATATATCATCAATTCAAATCAATTAATCTATTAGTTAGACCAATACTTATAAGTTATCTATTTCAATAAAGAATATTCATTGATATATACATACATAAATACATACATACATACATACATACATACACAAATAAAATGGCAACTGAAAATTGGAAAGAGAATCTTAATTTACCTGTAAAAGATTTACGTCCACAAACGGATGATATTGTTGGGAAAAAGGATATTACATTTGAAAGTTTTGGATTAAAGAGAGAACTTTTAATGGGATTATTTGAAGCAGGATTTGAGAAACCATCACCAATTCAAGAAGAAGCTATTCCAGTTGCATTAATGGGTAGAGATATATTAGCTCGTGCTAAAAATGGTACAGGTAAAACTGGTGCATTTGTAATTCCAACATTAGAGAAAATAAAACCTAAAATTGATAAAATTCAAGCATTAATTTTAGTTCCAACTAGAGAATTAGCTTTACAAACTTCACATGTTGTTAAAACATTTTCAAGACATATGGGTATAAAAGTTATGGTAACAACAGGTGGTACTTCATTAAAGGATGATATTGTTAGATTATATGATCCTGTTCATATTTTAGTTGGATCTCCTGGTAGAGTTTTAGATTTAGCTTCAAGAAATGTTGCTAAATTAGATGGATGTAATATGTTTATAATGGATGAAGCTGATAAAATGTTATCACCTGAATTTGAAAATATTGTTGAACAAATTTTAAAATTTTTACCTCAAAATAATAATAATAAAAATGGTAATGCTTATCAATCATTATTATTTTCTGCAACTTTCCCAAGAACTGTTCAAACATTTATGAATAGACATTTATATAAACCTTATGAAATTAATTTAATGGATGAATTAACATTAAAAGGTATAACGCAATATTATGCATTTGTTGATGAAAAGCAAAAATTACATTGTTTAAATACATTATTCTCCAAATTACAAATTAATCAAGCAATTATTTTCTGTAATTCTGCAAATAGAGTTGAATTATTAGCTAAAAAAATTGCAGAATTAGATTATTCATGTTATTATTCACATTCAAGAATGAAACAATCTGAAAGAAATAAAGTTTTCCATGAATTTAGACAAGGTAGAGTTAGAAATTTAGTTTGTACAGATTTATTAACAAGAGGTATTGATATTCAAGCAGTTAATGTTGTTATTAATTTTGATTTCCCTAAAAATGCTGAAACTTATCTTCATAGAATTGGTAGATCAGGTAGATTTGGTCATTATGGTCTTGCAATTAATTTAATTAATTGGAATGATAGATATAATTTATATCAAATTGAACAAGAATTAGGTACTGAAATAAAACCAATTCCTCCACAAATTGATTCTTCATTATATGTTGTTGAAGAACCATCAGCAGTTCCAAAACCTTTTAAAACAAATCTCAATAATAACAATAGCAATAATAATAATAATAATTTTAATCAAGAAGAAAGACATGAACAAAAACGAGAACAAGAAGTAGGACAACATCAATAATAGAAATAATGTTACATATATCTGTTACTGTTACTGTTTCTAATTTTTTGTTTGTTGTTTCCACCCATCCTCATTTTTTTTTCCATTTTGTTTTCCTTATTCAATCATTTTATTTTCTTTCTTCTTGTTCCTGTGTTCTTTTTTTCGAATCTTTCTGAATTAAAGAAAGTGAGCTCTTTACTCAATTATTTATTTAATTAATGTCCACAATGTTTTCATCAGTTATTTTCAATATTTCAGGTTTTATATTATACACTAGAATATAATTTTTGATAAGATTATATTTTATTTTTCTTGCAAATATGACAAAGCTATTAGTTTAAAGATCAACATTATTATCAATATCAATATCAATATCAATATCAATATCAATATCCCTTTCTTCCACATCCTAACTAAATTCAATAACAAATACACTTTTCATCAATCAATATATCAAGAGAGTGGGAATTATCGTTGAATTTACTTGACTTATAATCCACCTCTTACCATCAAATCAAAAAAAAAACTACTTTAGTTAATTTCATGAATTTTCAAACTCCTTTTTTTTTACAATATACTTTATTATAATTTTTAATATATTTGAATATTGAAATTTATAGGTATAATTGTTTTTTTTTTACTTTTTTTTTTTTTGATACAATATATAACTTTTAATATATTATATAATATAATAAATACAATTCATGAGATACGCTAAACATCAATTGAACGATGAAATGATTATAAATGTACAGAACGATTTTTTTTTTTTTTTTTTTTTTTTTTTGGCAAAAGAAATGGTATATATAATAATAATACAACATAAATTACTTACATAGAGAAGAAGATTTATAAAAGTTAGTTTTTTTTACCATTCTTTTTAGATGCAGATTTGATTATAACTGAACCAATGAAAGTTAAAACCAAGCAAACACCTAAAATCAAAGTAACAACAGGTATTGCAATTGCATAATATCTTGGAAGAAAGAAACTTTGAAGTAAATTATCATCAGCAAGGAATGGAGTAACAAAAGTCCAAACAGTATAGTAAATAAAGATGAAAGTTGCAAGTAACAACATTACGAAACCGACTTGTTGATCTTCCTTTAAAAAAAAAAGAGAAAGATAAAATTATAATCATTCAATGCATTGATGTAATTGATGTTAGTAATATGATAAATAAATAATCAAGTTGAATAAATTAACATACCATTATAACTTTTGATAGTTGAAGAAATATGCTTTGATAGATATCTTTCAAATGATGATGATGTGTCTATATATTAAAGATGGGATTTTCTTCAATAATGTTTTCATGAAATTATCTACTGTCATTGATTGATTCATTGATTGATTATATTTCTAAAAGTAGTGTCGTCGCGTCGCATCGCGTCGATAACGTCGATAGCGTCGATAGCGTCGCATAGCGTCAATAAACATCAACGCCGATCGACGCATTAAGGGCTCATCATCAAGTGTGACCAATGAAATGAATGGAAAATATGCTGACCATTGTTGTATTTTGGTATATTCTTTGAATATAATGGGTTTTAATGCCAAAACATAATGTGTTTAGATGCTTAATATTATCAATGGAGTATAAGTGTTGTTGTGGATGTGTTTATATGTGGAATGTGTTGAAATTGAAGTGGGAAAAGTTGAATAAGATTGGTAAGAGAAGATAATGATGTAATACTTCCGCCATCTCCGTAATAAGATCCGGCCCCGGATTTTGTAACGGAAAATAAGAATAGAATTAAAAAAAAGATTGAGTTAATTAGTATGTAATTTTCCACTCAATTGAAGAAGAGATGTGATGTAGATGAGATGTGATGTAGATGAGAGGTTATGTATTTGATCAATTAGAGTTGTAGAAGATGTAAATGATGGTATGTATTGCGTAGAAGATAGTAGCAGTAGTTTCTAGAAGGCTGAGAAATACAATGGAAGAGAGGGGAAAATAGGAGTTTGCCGGATGACAGAATTTTTTTTTTTTTTTCTTCTTCTTCTTCTTTTTTGTTAATATTTAAACAGTTTCGCTGATTGGTAAGCAAAGAATTAAGTTATGGAAATATATTATCATCCTTTTTTTCTTTGTAAAGACAATCAAAGAATCCAATAAATAAACATGATGTCAAATTTAAGAGTCACTATTTCTAAATTCAATTCTCCAATTGTTCGTACTGCTATTAGAACAAAGGTTTCACTTCCTGAATTAAAATATAAATTCACAGAATTAGAACCTTTCATTTCAGCAGATTTAAATACTTTACATTATACAAAACATCATCAAACTTATGTTAATGGTATTAATACTGCTTTAGAACAACATGAAGCTGCTAAAGCTGCAGGTGATTTGAAAAAATGTGTCGATTTACAACAAAATATTAAATTCCATGGTGGTGGTTATCAAAATCATTGTCTTTATTGGGAAAGTTTGGCTCCACAATCTCAAGGTGGTGGTAAATTACCTGATGAATCAACTGCTTTCTATAAAGCAGTTATCTCTCAATATGGTTCTTTCGATAATTTAATTAAAATCGCTAATGCTCAATTAGCTGGTGTTCAAGGTTCAGGTTGGGTTTTCATTTGTAAAAATACTAATAATGGTGCAGTTGAAGTCGTACAAAGATATAATCATGAAACTTGTACTGGTCATTTAAAACCTTTACTTGCTTTAGATGCTTGGGAACATGCTTATTATTTACAATATAAAAATGTTAAAGTTGAATTCTTTTCTGCTATTTGGAATGTTATTAACTGGAAATATGCAGCAGAAAAATTCGATGCTTAATTGATTAAGTAAATTATATTGGGTTATTTTCATTATTTTAAATTACTTTTTATCAGATTATATATAACTTAAAGATTCTTTCCGTTTTTTTTCCCCCTCTTCTATTAAAGATTACTATATTACTATGTATATATAATATATATCTACTATTATTATTATTCTTTTGTTTACCTTATAAAACTGCACCAAAACCAAATGTTATCTTGATTGATCTGAAATATTTCTCTTTGAAATTATTCTCAACAACTTCTTCTTCACCAATTGGAACTCCATCCATCGCAACATTCATTGTAGTTTCACTACTACCTTGATCTAATGTAATCAATATCTTAACATAATGACCCTCTTTCCAACTATTTATTCTCCATAACATCTCAATTTCCTTATTTGGAACTAATTTCGTAATCTTACCTTCAATTCCTCCTCCGAAAAGTTTAAACTCTGCTCCAACTTTAGGTTGGATACCAATTGGCTCAGATCTAGTCCAAATTGCAACTCTACTTGGATCCAACAATGTTAAATAAAGTTGCTCAGCAGTAGTATTGAATTCAGTACTTAAATTCAATTTCGAAATATTATATTTTTGTGCATATTCTGGTAAAGGTGTAGAATTAGATCCTTTATCAGTTGATTTGGAATCTTTCTTATTGAAAGTTGTCCTTTCCTTGATTACTGGCTTCATATAATTCAAATTTTGATTACCTTTCGTAAATGTTGACATAACTTGTGATTCATCAACTTGGATATCTGATCCATGAACATTGATCAAAGTAGGTCCAAAATCTTCTAAAATACTTCTAATTAATGGAACCATTTTCGATCTAATTAAAACTCTTGATTTTTCATCAATTCTATCGTCTAAATTGAATTGATACTCCTCAGGTTCAGTGTCATACATAATTTCAGGAATTGTAATTGTACCTTTATGACCAGTACTTGATTCATAATTAATTACTAATGATAAATCATATAATGAAATAACTTTACCCTTACGTTGGCAAACTTCACAATCACCTTCTAATGATTTTACAGAGGTTAATTTAACTTCAGTATCTCCATCACTGACTGAAATTGCCTTTAATTTCTCATCGAAATATGCACGAGCCCAATCAATACAATTCTTATCAACCCAATGCCAATTATTTGGATTTTGTACAACCATTTCTTTTTCTTCTCTTTGATTTAAGTGTATAGAATTACTGTTATACAAAACAAAGCAAGAACTACAAACAAAGAATGAAAGTTTTCAAGAAAAGAATAATGGAGAAAGAAAACTACACAAAAAAAAAGAAATATTTATCTCTCACTTTCACCTTAAACTGTCCCTTACAACTCGCTGCAACTTCTTCATTTTGGAAACTTCTGGAAATCTCTTCAACTCTTTCAATTTATTATTAAATACATTCATTTTGTATATTCTCTCTATTCAAATGGAATAGTCATATTGATATGAACTGCTTTATTCTCAGTAAACAATTCAAGTGCATATGAACCAAGTTCTCTACCAAATCCACTCATCTTAGAACCTCCAAATGGAACATGAATATCTGAATCTCCATTTGAATTGATGAAAACCATACCTGCTTCTAATCTTGATGCAACAGAATGTGCTTTGGTAATATTATCAGTAAATAATGCAGCTGCTAATCCATATGTAGTATTATTTGCTCTTTCAATAACTTCTTCAACATTATTGAATTTAGTAATTGCAACAACTGGACCGAAAATTTCCTCCTTCATAATTCTCATATCATCTTTACAATCTGCGAAAATGAATGGTTTACAGAAATAACCTGGTCCTTCTAAAAATTCTCCTGTTAATAGTTTTGCTCCTTCCTCTTTACCAATTTTAACATATTTCTTAACTTTATCATATTGTAATTTAGAGACTAATGGACCAATTGTGCATTTTTCATCAAAAGGTTGAGAAACATATGCTCTTTCATTAGTTAATTTAATAAAACCCTCAATAAATTTATCATAAATTGAATCTTGAATGAAGAATCTTGAAGTTGAAGTACAAACTTCACCTTTATTATACCAAATCCCCCAATAAGCCCATTCAATTGCTAATTCTAAATTACAATCATTAAATACAATAAATGGAGATTTACCACCACATTCTAAACTAACTTTTTTCATATTTGATAAACTTGCACCTTCCATAATTTTTTGACCTGTTGCAGTTGAACCAGTAAATGCAATTTTAGCTAATTTAGGATGTTTAACCATTGAATTACCAATTTCATTACCATAACCTGTTAAAATATTAATTACACCTTTAGGTAATCCAACTTCTAATGCAATTTTACCATACCATAAAGCTGATAATGGAGTAATTTCACTTGATTTCATCACAACTGTACAACCCGTTGCTAATGCAGGTGCAATTTTCCATGCCATCATCATAAATGGGAAATTCCATGGAACTATACCTCCAACTGCACCTAATGGAATTGGTTCAACATAACAAATCTTATCTTTACCTAAAACTTGAGATCCAATTAATTGACCAGTATGTTTATCTGACCAACCTGCATAATATTTGAAAACTTCATATGATTCCTTAAAATCACCATTAAGACATTCATTATTGAATGGTTTACCATTATTTAGTGATTCAATTGATGCAATAATTTTAGCATCTCTTTTGATAATCTCAGCAATTTTATATAGATAATCACCACGTTCAGAACCTGTTAGATTAGACCATTCAGCAGATTTGAATGCATCATTAGCAGCAGAAACTGCTTTATCAACATGAGATTCATTTGCTTGATAAACTGAACAAATAACTTCTTCAGTTGATGGATTGATTGCTTCTAATAATTTATCAGTTTTAATCCATTCATTATTGATGAATAATCCTAATGGTTGTTCGATAATTTCACCATTAGGTGCTGTAATTGTAGTAAATAAATCAGACATCTTTTTTTTCTTTCTTGCTGCCCCTTGTTTTATTGAGTTTATTGTAGTGTAAAATGAATAAATTACAAGCCACTTCTTACTTATATTTATTTTTGTACAATTATATTGAAGAATTCTTGTTATCTGTCCCGGGATTTACTTACTGTTTTGGGATAGGCGATAATGTCGGTTTCACCTTCCCAAATGGGGAGTGTATGCTAAATCTCGGAAAATTCGGAAAGTTTGGAAAATTATATTTTGTTCACTTCTCTTTCAGATTCTCGGCTCTCTTTCCTGTTTAGGACATTGGTAAATATCTGAAATTATTTCCATAATTGCAACAACATCACAGGCAACACTGAAACAATAGAGAGAGAAAGAAAGAGTTGTATTTGACTCATAGACACAACCATTCACATAATTGAGGTTCAGTACCTAACAATATACCTCGGTAAATGTCTGCTAACGTGAAGAGACAAGTCAAAACTCTGGATGATTCCAAACATGTAGGGAAGAGGAAACCAGTAATATCAGAGACAATTATAGATTCAGCTTCACAGAGATACTATATATGGGCACTATTCATCTTGATTCAAGCATGGAAAATGTATGATCTTTATTTAATACAGTCATTCAATTCATTAGATGTAACGAATAATGCAAATAATGGGATAATTTCAACTTCATTCATTTTTGGCTTCTTAAATCCAAAACTATCATTCATATTCAAATACTTATTCCTTGATAGTATACTGATTTTAGCTATACCATTCTTGAATATACCAAAATTGACATTCACTCCTGTGTTTAGTGTAATATTGTTATGTTTCATCAATCTAACAACAATCATTTTAACATTGAATCTTTCGTTCACATTATCTTCACTCTTTTATTCAATCTATCGTTTCCTGATACCTGAAAAGGAATTGACAATTATGGAAAAATACGTAGACACAGAATCAATAATCAATCAAGCAGATCATTTCAAAGGTAAAAAGATTGTTAGATACGCACCAGATTCTTCCATTAAACTAAATCCATATAATCAGCAATTCTGTATCAATGCAATTTCTAATGATTTAGTAAAGATCCCAATTAGAATTGACTCAACTTACGATTTACATGAATTACAATTAAATTTCCAAGATTTCAATAATGGTCATACATACCTTAATTTTACTCAAAGAGAACTTAAAAAATATATTGTTTCAGATTACTATAATTCTCCATATATAAAATTTGATCCTTCTGTTTTAGCGGAGAATAACGTTCAAATTCTAGAATTACCAGTTGATAAACCTGGTTATTATTCAATCAATATTGCAACTGATAAGAAGGATAAAGCAATACGCTCTTATAAATCAGATACAATCATTCCGATTTGTCCTGAAGCTTCATTCATTGTGGAAAATTCTTTCACAAAGGATAAATGTGTCGATGACACAATACGTGACTTGAAAATTTTATTGATTGGTGTTCCACCATTTACATTATATTATGAAGAGGAAATCAATGGCAAATTATCAAAATTACCATACACAATAATTGAAAATCCTATTGAAAATAACTCACCGATTGATAGTAAGAATAGCGTTAAGTTATCTCGTGAATCTTTGAAAGATATTTCCTGGGCTAAAAGTCAACAAATAACTACATCATTCTCTCAAAAGAAACTACAAAAAGTCGGGAAATATATATATACAATCAATAAGATCGTTGATGGTTTTGGAAATGTGGTTAGTTATACTCCAGATCCAAATAACAATTCCTCATTTGTTTCCTTTTATTCTCATCCTGTACCTTATTTGAATCTCATTGATCCTAATCAGAATATTCCAATTTTATCAAATAGAAAAAAATATCTAAACATTGATATATCAAAAGCTGATTTATCATTATTGAAAAATGAGGGTAGTCTTGATGTATTGCTTCAGTATACAAATGAAAACTCAACAATATCAGAAGATTTCAGTGAAACTTTCGATTTATCTGAAAAATCCTTGATGAAAATAAGAGCGGATAATCCAGGTACATATAAAATCTTACAAGGTAGAACTAATTACTGTCCATGTAAAATTGGCTCCTCGTCATTAAATATTCTATCAGCAAAAATGCCAGAAATGGAAATCAAATTAGAACCAATCGTTGATAATTGTGTTGGAACTATAGGATTTAAGTTCAATTTTGCATTAGTTGGAAGTCCACCTTTCGAAATTGCTTATAAAATTGCTAAACTCGACACTAATGATCCTAATAAAATCCTAAAAAATGAAAAATACAATTCTCTCAAATCAGAGTCTACTACCTTAGAATATAATTTCCAACCACCTAATGAAGGTTCCTATTTTATTGAATTTACGAGTTTAAGTGATAAATACTACTCAAATGAGGTTAGGTTTGAACAGGAAGAATATAGGTATATCACATACTTCAAGCAAAAACCAAAGGCATATTTTGATCAATATCATAAAATCAAACGCTTACAATCATGCTATAATGAATCGACTACTTTCACACTCTTCATTGAAGGTAAACCACCTTTTAATGTTAGTTATAATATTATTTCACCGGATTTTTCAACTGAGGTCTTCACATTGGAAAATATTGAAGACGATAGAATCATTCTAGAAACTCCAAAGTTAAATAAAGGTGGTGAATACATTATCAATCTGAGAAATGTTTCCGATTCAAGTGACTGTGAGGTTGATTTCAGAGGTCAGGAAATTCATATTGATGTTAAAAGTGAAATACAAGAATTGAGCTTCCTGAAAAGTGAAGTATATGAAATTGTGCAGGGTACCAAGCTCAATATACCATTAAATGCACAATCAAATGAGCGAATTGATTTAGTATATTCATTCAAACGATTCGATTCCGATGTTGTCAATAATAAAACACTGAGAAGACTAGATCCTTCGCAGGGAATATCAATCAGTGAATCTGGTATATATAAATTGATTTCATTCAAGCAGGGTAATTGCAAAGGTAAAATATCAAATGACTATTCCATTGAAGTTAGATACACTCCCTTACCTACTATCAGTATAGTCCCTAGTAAATCAATAACTGATTATGGAAGTTATTTTATCAGAAGTTCAATTTGTCAAAATAAAAATGACCATATAACGGTTGAAGCTAAAGGTGTTCCGCCATTTATCGTCAAGTACAAAATCAAGTATCCAAACAATGAAATCAGAGAAATTATAGAACAAATAAACAATGACAAATTCAATATCGATTTGATCACATCAACGCATGGTGAATACATTTACACTATAACTGAAATTTATGATTCAGTATACACTGAAGAAATAATAAACAATCTGAAAAAATCAAATAACTACAAATTCAAAGAAATTGTTTTCAGAAATACAGTCAACTCTTTACCACATGGAAAGTTTCTTGAAAATCATGAAAAAATTCAAACATGTATTTCCATATTAGATGACATAACTAGATTACATCCAATTAACATTGAACTTGAAGGTATCAAACCGTTATCATTACATATTAATGTATACCATGAATTAAATGGAGAGCTCGAAACCATTGAGTTTGAAGATATAGAGACATCATTGGTTGATTTATTGGGTATATATAAATTTCTCGGTATTGGTACGCATTATATTTCAATCAACAAAATCATAGATGCTAATGGTTGCGTATCTGATGAATCAAAGTTATCAGATCAATCCATTACTGTTAACATCAATGATGTGCCTAAAATTAGACATTTAATTGAAGAATCTAACCAATTGTCAGATTTTGATTCACAGTTCAAAAATAACTATTACTGTGTAGGTGATCAAATTACATATATGCTCAATGGTGTTCCCCCATTCTTCATAACATATGACTTCAATAACGAAATACAACAAGTGGAAGTTCCTGGTAACTATTTCAAACGTAGAGCATTTAAACCAGGTCAACTGAATATTAGATCATTATCAGACTCATCTGCTAGAGATTGTATGGTTGACTATTCATTATTGGATAGAAATGATTTGAGAGCTATAATATACGACTTGCCATCAGTGGAAATCGTTCAAGGTGATAACATCGAAGAAGATATTCATGAAGGTGAGCAGGCAGAAATCAAATTTTTTCTAACTGGGACACCTCCATTCAAATTGACATATATAAGAACTGAACTCGATGATTCTTCAAAGATTGTAGAAACTGAGATAATAGATGAGATTTCATCAAACGAGTATCGTATCATGGCAAATCTAGAAGGAACGTATGAAGCGATTGAAATTCAAGACAAGTATTGTGTTGCCAGAAACCGTGGATTTTAACAACATTTCTTCCAAAATATGTTAATAGATGAGTTTATAAGGTAGTAGTAGATCTAAACTTTTGGTGTTATATAGCAAAGGATATATAGAAATTATAGTGATATTATACATACTTGTTTTCTATCTCAGTTGATACAAATTCATTTCATTTTTTATTGGAATTTCATCACCAAGACGATATTCAATTTTCTCATAAAGTGACATAACTCCATTAATAAGATTCCTCGACGGAATTTCAGATCTATGTATCCATAGTTCATCATCTAGCAATAACTTTTCACGTGTAATGTTATTCACTGAGTAATTGAATTCAGCCTTCATCCGCTCTTGATAAGAGTTTTGTGATAGCTCTGTTATTCTTGGAAATTCAGCTGTTCTAGGTTTGGAAATTTTTTTAGGTTTAGCAGCTACATCATATGTTCCATAAGATGAAATCTTCATCTGTTTTGATGTTATAGGTACAGATGAAGTTTTGTTGTCGATTTTGGCCATTTTAGAAACTTCAGAATTGTTATTGCTGAAATCTCTTTTCGAGTAGTGATTTGGTACGGCAGATTCCTCTTCTATCATCGTACTGTCTGAATCTTTTCTAAGCTGGTGTATCTCATTTGATAAAATTGTTGTTGTCCACGGGTTTGAGACTGATATATTCAAAGGATCAATATTTTCTATATTCTGTGAGCTATGGTTTGCTCTTATAGCTAACTCATTATCTGATGATATTTCTGTTGTATCATATATTGTTCTTGACCATTCATTTTCTTCAAACTCGTCGTTCTCATCATTTATAGCAGTATCATTATGATCAGTATATACTTCTTGTTTCGACGTTAGATCTAGTTCTCGTCTCGACACATCATCATTTCCTGAAATAATGCTTGTGTATCTACCTTTTATTTTTTCTATTGTAGAATCAAGTTCTTCCATAAATGGATCATCACTATTTGGTTGATCAACCTTATCCGAGGTATTGTTGTTAGATACTTCAACATCATGAACTTCTTGGATTGCGATCAAAATCTTATTTTTGAATTCCTTCAAAAACATATCTTCATTGACAATCAGAATATCAGATTTTTCAGGTTCAATATTGATATCTATTCTATCAGCAGGTATTTTGAAATTGATGTACCATACATTCGGAGTTAGAAATTGATTTTCAGAATATGATTCAGCAACAATTTTAGAAATTAACTTTCCAAACTTTAAATTCAAATCTAGTGGTCTGTTATTTACGGTCAAGATCTTCAGTCCATTTTTAGTATTTGGTATATCTTGAGCTCTCATTTTGGGCAGTAGCATTTCTGCAAATACGCTGTATTCACCATTCAAAGCACTATCGATACGAAACTCTATATTCCTATCCACTAGCCATCGTTTTGCTCTTATATTTAAAATTTGGTATATAAATTGATCTCTTGATACTCTATTGTTGTAAGATACTGTATTCAAATTCAAAATCTTACTCTGAGTTAACGCTTTCACATATTTCAATTGGAACCTAATGGAAGGGTATATCAATGCATATTTGGTAATCAAGATTTCAACTTCTTTAAGATATTTTGTTTTATTGTTCAACAAGAATTTAAATCTCACAGGTGTATCTTTAAACAAACCGAAAACTCTAACAGTCGTACCTTGAATTCCTGCAGAAAATTTCGATTCATTAATGACAACCCCAGAATTATTCACAGACCATGTCTCAACCATCTCATCGGATCTACATTTGCTACTCAAAATCATAGACTTGGATATTCTAGCTATCAAATTCAACGCTTCACCTCGAAAGCCACATGTGGAGATCCCATTCATAAGCTCATCCACAGAATGTAGTTTTGATGTGGTATAATTCAGACACATAACACTCCTATCCTGTTTGGCAACTCCACTTCCATCATCCCTAACTGAGAGATATTCTAACCCAGCTGAATCTTTATCTATTTCGATTTGAATGTTATGTGTTTCGTTGGAATTGTCCTCCTTCTCCGTAACTCCGATAGCATCGATGGCGTTCTCCAAAAGTTCCTTTATCACAGATAACTGGGACTGAACCATACTCGTCGATACAATGGCAGCTGATGCCGCCTTTGGCAGATGCTGAATAGACATTCACCTGTTGTTAGTTGCATTCCACCTTCAGAAAGATGATGATATATCATGTCAGAGCAATTTATAAAGCTCTATTTGGATTTTTTTTTAGATTTATGGTACGAGGACCGTTATATAAAAACGTACACATTTCTGTTATGTTCTCATTAACTGAACTCTAAGCAGCTGAAGTTCAGCAAAGCATTGACATAAGTACAATACCTTTTATAGATATGCATTTAGATCTAAAGAAACTTATACGTTTTGTTGGACCCGGTCTTTTGGTTTCATGTGCATATATAGATCCAGGAAATTATTCAACATCAACAGCAGCAGGAGCCCAATACCACTATGCACACTTATTTATTATTTTTCTATCTAATATATTTGCAATTATTCTTCAATGTTTATGCATAAAGTTAGGTACTGTTACTGGTTTGGATTTGGCTGAAAATTGTAGGAAACATCTTCCTCCATGGTTGAATATCATAAATTACATACTTGCTGAAGTAGCTGTTATTTTCACAGATTTGGCAGAAGTGGTAGGAAGTGCAATTGCATTTAACATTCTTTTCAATATTCCATTGAAGTTTGGTGTCATTTTGACTATATTAGATGTATTGGCTATCATTTTTGCTTATAATCCTGATGGTTCAATGAAACATATCAGAAAATTTGAAATTTTCGTTTCAACATTAGTTATAATGACATTCGTTTGCTTTGTTCTCTTGCTGGAAAAAGTCAACATCACTTCGAAGTTGGAAGTGTTAGAAGGGTTTATTCCTTCTAAAATTATATTCAGGGAGAAAAATGCAATTTATTTGAGTTTGGGTATTATTGGTGCAACTGTTATGCCACATTCATTGTATCTAGGTTCAAACTTAGTTAAGCCTAGATTGAAAGAGTTCGACTTACAAATGCACTGTTATAATTGCCAATTGAATACTGATGGTACATCCTCTCACAAACCATCACTAGCAGCTATCAACTATTGCTTAAACTACTCATACATTGAATTGATTTTATCATTGTGCACTATTGCAGTATTTATCAATTCGTCAATTTTGATTGTATCAGGTGCATCGTTATTTGGTAAACCAGAAGCTGAAAATGCTGACCTTCTATCAATCTATGATATGCTTTGTACATTTATTTCAAAGCAGGCTGGTTTGATTTTTGCATTAGCATTATTTTTCTCTGCAATTGCAGCTGGTGTCATTTGTACAATGTCAGGTATGATTATCGCAGAAGGTAGTGTGAATTGGAAATTAAATCCTTTTTATCGGAGATTGATTACAAGAACTATTAGTATTATACCATGCTTGTTTATGGCTTTGTTTTCTGGTAGATCTGGTATTGCTACAATTTTAAACTTATCACAAGTGGTTCTTTCGTTGATTTTGCCATTTGTGAGTGCTCCTTTATTATACTTCACAGCAAACAAATACTTTATGACTGTCAAAGTTAATAATGAGTCCAATTCATCAAACTGTGGTGGCTCTAATGAATGTTCCCCTTTACTCGATCAGGAAGAGAATCTGGAAATGGTTGATTTCTCAAACTCGAAAACCACCAACATTTTAGGTTTCTTATCTTGGTTTACTATTGGATTTTTAAACATTTATCTTATAATCCAGTGGTTAAGAGGAGAAGATATACACTTTTAACATGACCAATGTATACCCTTTATGTAAGATTGATTCTGAAAAAGAATGAAAATAGTTTAAAAGAAAAATTGTAAATTTAATTCTAAATTACTAATAGTACATTATAAAGATACATGCATTGTTATGTTGAATATGTATCGACTATCTGCTTTTATGGTATTCACTAGTCAAAGCACCCATCTAGTCGTTGGTTTTCGTAAACTTTTTTTGTTCATTTCCTTACGTCAAATCAAGTTTCTGAATCTTGAGTCAATTTTGGTTCCTCCTTTATATCGTCTGTAGTTTTAAGGTTATCTCCATTATTATCGTCAGATTTCTCTTGATCAATTGCTGGCTTGTCGTTGATAATATTTTCTTCAGAGGTTTTCACTTCTTTTATTTCTGGACATGACTTTTTGTTGAGAATTTCAGCTAACCTTTGATCATTTTTATCTTGATTCTCAACAAAGAATGTATTGGAGATAAACTTTTTCTTGATCTGTGTTATTTTACCATTCGGTGGAACTTTAGGTCTATTGTTTCTTTGTTTTTGTGGCAAGTCCTCATCTTCAACAAGTTCCAAGTTTTCTTCATCTGTAAGTTCGTGGAATTCCTCATTTACCGGTTCTCCGTTTTGCTTTTGTGTTTGATATTTCTTCAACTGTTTACCATACATGATTTTGGATTTGAATAGAAGATCGTCATAGAAGGGTTGTAATAATCCAATTTGATTTGGAATATCTTTTTTAGTTAATTTCGGGAATTTGATCTCATCAAAGTCCTCATATATACGTTTAAGCATATTTTTATTCATTTGATTAAATTGATGTGATAATTTTGACTGAAGTAGATGTAATGGAATATTGGAAGTCAACAATCCAAACTCTTTATCCAACCCTAATTCTTTAAATCCAAAAAAGTCATCACCAATCTCATTGGAAAATTCACCATTGACAAATTGCTCAGAGTCATCATTGAATTGTGATTCACTTAACTCTTGCATACTAGGACGTAACAAGTCACATAGAAAGTTTTCTAATCCACATTTGAGATCAAGTAGTTTCTTGTTCTGTTTCACAAGTTGTTCTTTATAATATGAATAGATAACGTCAGGCTTTTCAATTCCATTATAGTTCAATACAATTTGAACTATTTCACGGCATGTTAATGGTTCGTGACCTTCAATGGGAATTTTATTTATGGATTTAGATTCTAGATGTAGTTTCATAGACTTACCCAAATTCATCAAATAAACTTCTGCAATTTGAGTCAAAATTGACATGCACGATGGTGACGTTTGTTCAAAGCCATTCAACATCACTAACGCTGATACTGACTTTTTCAATGAAGCTGCTGCTATTTCCTCTGTCATCAAGTCCCTTGTACCAAGTTTTGACATTGGATCAATATCATCGAATCTGATTCTAGGATGCTTCGGAGCAACAAATTGTGATTTATGTATGAATTGAGTAGTTTGCATGGTTCTGATCAAGTTGATTTTAAAGCACACCCTTCTGATATCTTGCATTAACGATATGTTTTCTAATATCAAACTATTAGAACCCTTCAATTTAACTTTGAAATTACTTTCGGGCAGATCATTAAGGGATTTCCCCTCTTCAATCATATCTTCTAAAAGCTTTTCTTCCATTTTATCAAAATCAATATTTTTGTGCTTGATATCTGGGATACCACTCGATACATCATATTCAATCAAATATGGATCATCATTTTCATCAAAATAGTTACGATTCCTATGCAAGACAACTTTATTTTCATCTTCAAGATATTTGGAGAAGTTATGCATTTGAATCTTACTTCTTAAGATTGCTTCAGCATTAGGTTGAATCTTATTATCCTTGAACAAGTTGGAACGTTGTGTGCAGAGTTTATATCTAGTATTTGACGTCAACATTTTCCAAGTTGAGATCTCCAAGTCATCGGTATCTTCATTTATCTCCTCAACATTCATACTTCTTATTTTTTCGTCATCTATATCATTTCTTTCATCATCGTCATCTATTCCATCATCGTCATCTTCATTATCATCAACATTATCTTTTTTGTTCTCTTTGTTGTCTTCATTTTGATCATTTTTATTCTCTTCAGCACTGGCGATCTTATCGATTGTATTCTCAGTCTTATCCCTATCAGGATTTGAAGTATTAGTGGTTGTTCCTGTATTTTTTTCTTCTTTCGACGATGTATTATCACTTGTACTCTTCTGTACAATATCATCTCCAGTAGAGTTTTCTTGATTTATAGTACCTTTCCTACTTTTCTTTGACTTTGATTGAGTAACACCTCTAGTGGAAGTTCGTCCGGACTTGACGACATCTTTATTTTCATTTTCTTTCTCTCTCTCTTTCTCTTTCTCCTTCTCTTTCCTCTCTAATTCAGCTGCCTCTCTCTCAACTTCTGCCCTATCTCTAATAGTAATATCAGGAATGAGTGGGATTAATAATAATGTTTTCTTCCTCATTGCAATTGCATCAACTCTCAGAAAATGTTTAGGATCGGAGTTATAGGTTAAACAGTTTTGCCAAATCAACATCAAATCATCAACAAACTCGGTTTTACTCTGGTATTGTAATGTCTTCAATTTTTTCAAAACTGTATTTAAATCCATTGGTTTTTTGATTATTTGATAATAATTTGGAGCTTCCCTCTTTGAAACTTTATTCAAAAACGGAGTTGAGTGTTCGGTATAGCTTCTTAACTCAGTAACAACCTTTTCACAAGCTTCATAAAGCTCTTCTTGACCAATTCTATTATAATTTGCCCATTTTGATCTATTCTTCCTAACATCCATAATCAAGTTTTTGAGTTCTACATCAGTGATCCCCAGTTTATCTCTATTATCATCAATTCGTTTGAGTAAGTGTTTCAGCGATAGATTTGCTGCACCTCCTAGTGACATCAGTTTACTAACTTGTTTTGAGTCTGAATCTTCGTTTCCATTATTAGAATTGTTGTTATTGTCAACAGTTTGAGCATCTTCAGATAATTTTAACTTTTGGTCACTTCTTTCAAGTTTTCTTCTTTTGAGTATGTTTGGTAAATCATTCTCAAAGTTATGGTACATTTTATTATAGTTTTTAATCAGTTTGAGTTCATTTTGTTTTTCTATACTAGATTCAATTGCTGATGATGTACCTAAAATTGGATGAACCATTTGTCCAATCGCTTCCTCGTCATCTGTGATTTCAGATACACTAGGATAGTTAGGTTTCTGTAAAAGGTTTTCCTTACTCACAATCAAGACATAGTCCTTTGTTATTGGGTCAACTGTGATATTATCGGAGATACCTTTTTTAGTTTCAGTTTTAGAGTTTGTAGGTACATTTTCCGTAGATAAATTTTCTTTCATTTTGATATCACCTTCATCATCACCTTCATCATCGTAATTATCATCATCATAATCTTCATCCTCATCATCATCTTTTTTCACATGTTGTTGTTGTCTTATCATATCATCGCTTGATGGATTACTCTCTTTTTGTTCATTATCGTTGGACTCAACTAATGTATCTTCCAATAAACGGAACTCTTTTGTATCATCCTTCTCATCAAAGTAATAATAATCTATTGCTTTCTCATATAGGAGATATCGTATTGTAGCGTTCAAGTTTCTTAAAGTAGAATATCCAGGTTTCATATACATATTCTCATTGGAATTACTATCATCACCACCATCTTCGTTGAAACGAAGAATCAATGAACCTTTCATGAACGCAGACCATATTTTCAAAGATAGTTCAGAATCCTCTTTATCTAAATATAAGAGAGTTTTCAGTAGATTGAATTGTTGTGGTGTTAGAAAACAGTTGAAAAATCCAGTTTCATACAACTCCTTCGTTAAACTTAGCAACTGCTTCTCATTCCCTGCTCTAAAAGCTTCCAAAGTTCTTTTTCTTTTCAATGAGTGTATCTCTCTCATGTATGCGGTTACTACTTTGGTAATATCCCACACAGAAAGATTGTAGTTAGTTACTTAACCAAGAGAAAGAAAGAAAAAGTAATGACAATGTGAATTTTTTGGAATTTTGTATTCATTGATGGCATTACATAATTTCAATGAAAATACAAAAGTTGTTTTATGTATTTTCTCGTGGATTGTTGATATTAGGAAGAGACTTATTTATTATTCGGAGTATTCAAATCATACAACCATGCCTGACTTTGTGGACCAAGTATTTGGGTATACTTCGAGTACAATTGATAAAGCATCCTCGATTTTACAATCCGGATATGATGTCTCCAAAAATGCTTTACAATATTCCTATGATACAACTAAAGGTATCGGTGGCGTTTTATGGAATGGTACGAAAGGTGTATATGATACCATTCAAAACGCATTACCTGATGAAGTATTTGAAAAACTTTCAGTTCAACTATATGGGGAGAAGAATGAAACTGTGAAATATACAGAGATTACTATTCCTGGCTTAATATATCATAATTTCTCAAACTATATCAAGCAAAATAGGAAGACAATTGGAATTTGCCTGGGTGTTCCAACAATTGGAATCACTGCATTTCAAGTTTATAGATTATTTGTTCCTTATCAAAGAATTGCACATAGATTGAATAACAGATATCGTTATGAAGTTATCCTTGTTATCGGAAATATGAACTCAACTTTTGTCTCCAAGTTGGTTTCTGATCTAAATAATCGAGGTTATGTCGTATTTGTTACTGTTACAGATGAGGAACAACTTGCCATAATAGAAAATATCAATGATCGTGATATAAGGCCTTTAATGATGGATTATTCTGATGATAATACAATTAAGACTGGATTGTTGAAATTAGGCAACTTTTTAGATACTAAAATTGAAAATGTTCCAAATGAATACTACTACAATTTCAAAGGTATAATTATGGCACCAGATTACTCAAAGTTACCGAAACTCAAAAAACTTGAAGAACTAAACTCAAGGGAATTCAAAAGAATTATTGAAAAATATCTCTTGGAGTTCAACTCTTTACTTCATAATGGGTTACTCAAATTTATCAAAGAAAGTAACAATAGAAGACAGATAGTAGAAAGTTGTAATGGAGAGAAAATAAGAGGTGGGTATGCTAAATTACTATTTGTTAATTTTATGGTCTTCTCCAATAATGATACCCGGAGATTAATTCATAAATTAGCATTTGAAATCAATAAGAGTTTATATAACACATTATATGCAAGTGAAGCAATAACTCTGAAAAATGTTATCTTTAGGTATTTCAAGAAGATAACAAATGATTCTTTGATTGATATTTCAAATCTTGATATCATTTTACATAAAAACTCAAAATCCACATTGATTTCAAACTATCCGGTGTTGGAAACATGTTCTTCGTTTGCTTTCCATAAAATGTCTCCAAAGGACATCCATCATAAAATATACGATCTCCTGAATGCTGAATATTTGAGTAAGTCATACAAAATGGAAGGTTGATTTTTTTTTTCTTTGGAGTATTAAGTAATTACTTCAATCCCGTTTTCATTCTTTTCGTTGTTATTTTTTCCTTTTGATATTAATAAATGAATTTCTAAAGTTATAAAGTATGTGCTCAGTTGATTTATGGAAGAAAATTTCTTACGTTACTATACATTAAATATCATGCAATGATTTTACATCTAGTAACTGTATGATCTTCGACTGTACCTGCAGTGAAGTCGGCTATATAAAGGGTTCCTTTCCTATCCAAAACATATAATTTGTAACCATCAACGTCAAATCTGATGGATGCTGCTTCTTTAGCTCTATATGCACCTGAGACGTCGAATACGTTTACCACACGTTTGTTATCATTGTCATCCATTCTAGGTGTAGTCATTATATAGACATTACCTCTTCTATTCAAAAACGCAACACTATCACCTCTAGGAGATACACAACATTTATGTATTGTTGAACCAACTTCGTCAATTTTCAGTAGTAATTTAGGTTTGGCAATTCCATCAGGTCCTGAAATTGAATCGATATTAGAATCAATGATTATTGGTTCAGAATTATGGGATGATGATGTTATTGACATTAATCTATTATCAGGGAAAAAGCAAATATCTGTAATACCTTCACTATCTAATGATGTATCCAATCTACGTAATGATTTCATTACTAAAGTCGGTTTTGAAGGTTCGAGTAAACTAATCACCAAAAATCTGGATTCTAATACTGTGGCAACAGATAATAAGGTTGAATCAGCAGAAAATTTTAAAATTCCAATTGGATCTCTATATGGTAACGAAAATGGTATTGTAACTATTTGAAATGATGATTTTAGAGTTTCAGGTATTAATTTAATCAATATTATTACTGATTGTTCAATTTCTGTGTATTTGTCTTTACCTGTAATACCTAAAGCAACGTATTCTTCACTTGGTGATAGATCTAAACATCTAATAGGGAAATTACATTTATATGTAAAAACGCATTTCCCGCCTTGATTCAGGTCTATTATTCTCAAAAAACCTTTTGTACCTGAAATTATCAATAGATTCTCGGATATTTTACAGTATAAATGTTCCCAGTTATCTAATAAATTGAAACTATCCATATTGGCATTATCTTTGTTGTCATCTTCATTTAATGAATTGAAATTTGAGTTCAGTAGTATATACTCTTTCCTAACTCGTTTTAAGTGATCAAAATCTGGTCCATATGAAGCATCAGATCTCCCGCAACATAATAGAGTGGGTATTTGATTGGGTTTATCTGTATCAACAGAATAAACTTCCCATTTCTTTTCACTCAACAGTACAAGTTTTGTAATGTTTGGTGATATTCCAGTATGGATATATAACTTAGTTTTCAGAAGAATATTGTTGCTATGAAGATTAAAAGTATGAACTTTTCTGAAAAATGGGAAATTTCTTGAAAGTAGTAATTCCTTATTTGTATAGTTGGTAGTATTTTTATATATAGAGTTAATTTTCAAGATTTGATCATTTTTATTGTTAGAATTCTTACTCTCATTGACGTCGTTATAAGAGTTGTTCAAATGAATCACAGTGGAGTTGTTCAAATTTGTAGTACTAGCTTTATTTAGAGAATAAAAGTCATTACTACCTTGAGAATTATTAGCTGTATTGGAACTTTGTGCAGAAGATGAAGTTGACAATAATCTTGTCAGATTCGAACTATTCTGATATGACTGTTTAGTTCGCTGTCTTTGGATTGATCCTAATGATGATAATAAGGAGGTATTGGTTGGAGAATTTCCATATTCTTGATTATGAGTTATGTTTGAGTTTATATTAGAGTTATTCACATCATCCAAATAGTTATTGTCTTTCGGTGAATACCTTCCTTGAATAAATGAAAGTTTCCTAGGTTCATTTGATTCTACAGAGGAAGAATTCTCCACTTCAATCAATGCTTCATTGAATGCAGTTAGAAATGAGAATTTTTGTCTTTGCGTCTGTTGTTGTGTAGGTCTATGATGATAGTTCTGTTGCTGTGATTTTACATGTGCTGAATTTTTCCGTTGTTTTTCCGAACTCAATTTGGAAAACATTGATGATATATCTGATATATCCCTTTCGATTGATTTACTACTTATAGTGACACCATTCTCATTTGTATTTTTGGAAAGTCCTAACTCATCACCTAAGATAGTCCAGTAAGAATATAAATTCACCATATTATTGGAGATACCAATAACTTTGACATCATCTTTTTTGCATATAGGACACTGGATTTGAATATCTATATCCATTGAATTATTTTTAGTATGAGATGTAGTGTCAAGAGAAATTGGAGAACCATTTTTCATTCCAGCATTGAGTGTATCTATTATATTTTGAGATACCAAACATCCACAAGACAATGTACATGGATCATTAACTGGTGCATAAGATATAGTTGGTGGATATGTTGTATAATTGTAATACGCTGGAATTGATAATAGCACCTGTAAATGGTTGAATATATCTGCAGGTGTAACATTAGATACACCCTTTTCATTCATTTTGTACTTGATAAACTCAATTTGCAAAAGAACAGATATGGCGATGCCCCCCGAAATGTAAGGGATTTGAAAAGAAATACTGAGGAAAAAAAGAAAATCTCGATTGTTGGACGTTTTTCTTCATTTCTCTTGTTGGAATTGAGTTGTAGAATTGGTGAATTGATGAATTGGTGAATTGAATTATGTTGGCTTTGTAGCTTTTCTTTTCAATAGTATTTTTCTTTTTGGGCAGTAGAGAGTTCAGTTATGTCACAGTTTCAAGGTTACACTGTGGATATTGTCCTTAAGGGACCAGAAAGGAAAACAGTTAGAGGAATTATTGATGACATCATCAACAGAGATATTGTATTGAAGAATCCAGTCTATGTGACTTTGGACGGCTCATACGAAAAGGCCAATTCTGAACATATTAGACTGAGTGCCACCGAAATTGCTGATTTGAATGTTATCGAACTGGCTAGGGATAATAAGAAGAATAGAAAGAATAGAAAGGCAGGTAAGAATGAACAAAGTGAAAATACCAGTAAAGACAATATAGAAGATAAAGGAAGAAAATCCAAGGGGAAGAACAACGGTAATGGAAATAACGATAAAAATTCAGATTTCCCACTAGTGACTAAATATGTTGATGTTTATAATGAAAAACCAAACAAGATGGAGACACAATCAAAGAAATCGAATCAATTGAAAGAATTCGATTTTGCATCCAATTTGGAAAAATTCGACAAAGAATCTGTTTTCAGATCAATTTCTGAAAGTGATAACATTGAACAAAATGATAGATTGGTTAGTTTTAATAGAGTCGGTAATAATAATAATAAGAAAAATGGTGTAGAAAAATATGAGAATAATGAGATGGTGCTTGAAGAGAAATCAGATGCTGGATGGGACAACAATAATCAATATGATTATTCTAATGTTCTCAATTCAATATCCAATTCAAGAGGATCAGATAATAACAAACAGAAATCTATGTCTTCTTCATCATTATCATCAATTAATAATAATAATGCCAACGTTAATGTCAATGTCAATATTAATAAAGATTCCTTAAGTAGTAGACAAGCTTCCAATATTTCTTTGGAAAATATTAGAAAATCATCAATGACTCCTACATTTGCACAGTTTCATAATAAATCGTATGGAGATTCACCTATTCCAACTTGTTCTACTTTACAATTATCGGAGATATTCAATTTATGTAATAGTAAATTTGATATCAATGATACAATTTTAATTGAGAATTCATCAAGAAGTTTATGTGATTTAATTATCAATAAAATTATTGGTAACTTCCGTATAGGATTGAAAAACCATAATGAACCACCATTAATATTGGCAATAGTTGGTAATAATAAAGCTGGGGCAATATCATTAGCAGCTGCGAGACATTTATTCAATAGAGGTTTTAAGTTGGTTGTATACTTATTATATGATTCAGTAAATTCACATGATGAGCTATTAACAATAGTTGATGATGAATTGAAAAGGTATAGTAATATTGGTGGTAAAATTGTTACTAAAATATCACAATTGAAGCAAATTTTGAATGAAATTGAGAAAAATCCATTAGAATTTATATTAGATGGATTACAAGGATTTGATAATGATATCAATGAATTAGAAGATGAAGAATTAGAACAAGCTCGTGAACTTATCAATTGGTGCAATGAAAGTAAAGTACCAATTATGTCGATTGATATTCCAACAGGATTGAATCCATCATCAGGAACATTCGAAGGTGATGAAGATAGCATGATTGTTAATAGTAAATATATTGTTTCAATAGGATTGGCATTATCTTCAACTTTGAATATGTACAAATTCGGATATTTTGAAAAAGGTCAAGTTGCACATTTCTTAGTTGAATGTGGAATTCCACGTCGTCTTTTTGGTATTAAAGGTATGTTACGTCGGTTTGATCGTAGGTGGTTTGCTGAAACAAGCAGTATTGATCTACAAGTAGTTTAATCATTGTAGATGTATAGCAAACAGTTCATTCACTAATAGAGACTGTTATATTGTAATATGTAGTAACAGCGTTAATGATCTTTGTTGCGTCGGTGCGTCGATGCGTCTATTAGAAAACAACAAATTGTGCGACGCCCCTCTCATTAATTTTCGTTTTATTTTTTTTTTTCTTTATTTTCAGTAAATTGAGTCGATATAGTGGTAGATTAGAGGAAGGATATTGGTAGCTTTTTGAGGATTATTAATTGGGAATGACAACTACAATGGAGAAGATAGATGGAATGGTGGAAAATATGGGTGTATTGTCAACGAGTAGGATAATTTATACACCAGAAGAGTTGTTGGAATTAAGAGAGCATGCAATTTTGCCACCTGATTGTATTCTTCCAGATAGAGGATTCTATAGATTTCATTCTTCAAACTCAGATGGTATTAGAATGGCCAATTATATTCGCAATTTAAAGAATCCAAACTTTAGAGCTAAACATAAACTGGATTGCTCATCTAAATGTAAAGATTCGAAATTTCGAAATAATCATCATTCTTTTCCTGATGACTCAATTGATGATGATGAACAACCAGCTTGGTTGGAAGAAACTGATTTCAAAGTTGATAATAATTTCGAAAAGTATATGAAATGGGGTGATCATACTGCAGATGATTTTGAAAAAGAGAAGCAATTATTCCGTTCATCTCAAAAATTCAAAAATAAAAGAAACATTAATAAGGGGAATATACCCCAATCTAATGAGATGGAACTGAAAAGTAATGATGAAAATAGGGAATTACAAACTGATCATGATGATAATGACAATAATGATACTTATGAAACTGAAAATAATAATCAACGTAAATTATCTTTAAATTCGGATAATATTCACGAGGGTGAATCAAACGAAGGAAATATTGATATCAATAGTAATCTGGAACTAGAATTGAAGAAACAATTTGAAGAACCTGAAATTCTAGGACCAACTGAAGAAGAATATTTCCAATCTTTGAAACAAGAAAATAAGAATGAAAATGAAAGTGTGAATGAGAATGTGAGTGAAAATGTATATATGACTATAGATGAAAACAGAAAGAAACAATCAAATATTGAAAAGAACAATGCTGCTAATTCTGACTATCAGTTTGCGATGGAAATTGCTACAAGAAAAGAAATCGATAAGTCATTTTTTAACTCATTACTTGAAAAAAGTACAACTAATCTTGAGGGTTTAAACCTCAATAATCCAAACACCACAGCTTCTGTATCTACACCATCCATTACTCCACCAGTAAATCAATCCGAATCTCAAATGATGGGGGTTGAGTCAAACAGAACTAATGTATATAATTATCCTCAAAATATAGAATTACCACCAGGATTATCAAGTGAACAAGTTCAACAGATCAAACAATTACAAATGAATCAATTTCACCAAATGCAACGTATACAACAAATGCAACAAATTCAACAAATGCAGCAAGCACAACAAAATGCGCAACACGCACAAAGATTCCCACAGAATACACAATCAATCAACAATATATCACCAGATGGACAGGTTTTTCGAAAAGGACAAAACATTGGTCAGGTATCAAACTATTCCTCAGAAATTCAATCGAATATCTCAAATGAAGGTGCTACACAGCTTCAAAATCAATCAATGGAATCAAATAATATACCTCCTCATGTTTTGCAACAATTACAAAAACAATCTCAAACAGATAGTAAAAATCAATCTCATTTATTATCTAAGGAAATTCCTATGAATATGCTGCAAAATATCCAGCAACAAAATCATCAGCAACATTTCCAAACAGAAACTCCACCACATTCTGGACCAGGATTTGCTCCTAAGATTGGAAACGCTCCTCCGGGAGTAGACATGAAATATAATAACAATAATATGAACACTAACTTACCTTCTAATATGGTTTCTAATATGAACAATATAAATATCATGAATCATACTAATGGTATAGATAAACCAAATTTACCAGGCTCCTCAGCTATGGCAATACCTCCTGGAATGGTTTTACCACCCGGTATTTCATCATCTAGAATGATGCAACCTCCAGGGATGATGGTACAACCACCACCCGGAATAATGATGCAACCACCTAATACAAGAATTCAACCACCACCAGGAATGATGATGCAACCACCTAATACAAGAGTTCAACCACCACCTGGAATGGTGATGCAACCACCACCTGGGATGATGATGCAACCACCTGGTTCAATGGGACAACCATTTGGTCAACAGAGATTCCCAAACAGTTTACCTCCGCCTGATCAATTACCATCTCCATATAAGGAGAAATTCTTCAATATACAAAAACTGCTATTACATTTCCAACAAAATGGACAAACTGTTCCACCTCCACTATTACAAGAAATGACAGAGTTTCATAAAGTTCTGCAAGTAAAATTTGGGAACAAACAGTCCTTTACTTGATTGGAATATATCTGAATTTACTTTACCATATACGACAAACTCTCCATCTTTTTCGAATGTATAACAACAATCTCATGAATAACGAATGTGTTGATTTTTTTTTTTTCTTTTTTTTTCTTTTTTTTTTTAATTCCTTTCATGTATTGCTTTTCTGTATTTTGAATTCAAGTTTTCAATACTACGTTTTATTACATGTTGTAATAATAAGTATATTATATAGAAACGAGGATATCTAGTAAGTATGAAGATTATACAACAGCGTGATAAACTAATCTCTAATTTTGAAGCATATCAACACGTTGTCTCAACACAAAAGAAGAATGATTGGGGGTTCACTATTCCACAATCAGAAAGGAAACGTCGAAACAAATTCAACCCACAATTGTTAGATCTAGAGATCATTACACGAGATTTGAGTCAGTATTTAGTTAAAGTGAATCAAACGAATGAAAGTAAAGAGGAAAATTTTGTTAATTTAATGCTGGTCTTGAATACGTATGAACTTGAAATCATTGAAAAATTAATGATTATGAACTTATTACCTCGTTCATTGGTTAACCTGTATGCAATAATTGAAGAATGTGAAGATAGATTTACTCAAGAACAATGTGAAGATATACTGGCAAATGTAGAAAAATACTATCCATCGCCAAGTATCGATGAAGAGGATGCTGAAATGATTGATGAAAATATAGAAGGTGTTGATAATGGACATGAAGAAGGTATAAATGAAGACGATGAAGAGGATGATGACGAAGATGCATTTGTACAGGATGATGCTTTGGAACATGAAGGTTATACTAAGAAAAGTAATGATGATAAGGAAATTGACGAAGTCGATAGTTGATGATGATTGTGGTCGATTACTAACTATTTTGATTGGTTTAACTATTACAACTTTAGCATGTATTTTGGTATACTATTTATACTAGTAGAATATAGAAAGGGTGTATTGATTTATAAAAAAGAAAGAAAACATGTTTACAAATTCTTCAAATTAAATCTAGAATATCATTAGTTTTGGATTTATTGGTGGTGGTGGTGGTGGTGGATGAGTTTTTATTTTGTATCGATGCTGGAGTAGGTGACCGTGATGGTGAAACACTATTTAAATCGCCAAACATACTCAAGATATTATGTGTTGCAACAGAAGAGGAATTATCTGTTGTATTTGAACCATTGGAGGTAGTATTCAATCCTGAAAAAAGATCATTCAACTCATTGAGAATATTTCCACTACTACCTTCCATGATACTGTTGGTATTTGTTTTCCCAATGATATCATCTTCTCCTTCATCATTATCCTCTTCATCATCTAAGTCTAACAAATTATCAGCCTTAACGGCATTACTAACGATTTCATTCTTTGCAATCTGTTGGAGTTCCTCGATTTTTTTGTTTTGCAATTGAGATGATGAAAAGAAAGATTTATCAGAATCATCTGGTTTGATAAATGATGAAGCAGGTTTATAAAATACAGAACTTAAATTTCCTAAACCATCAATCAACTCTTCTAATAGTCCAGGAGTAAATGTCTCAATAGTGGAGTTTAATATTGGTAGTTTAGATAATATAATCTCCTCTTGTAATTTCTTATTATCTGTTGATAGTAATCTCCAATATAAGTATGCTTTATCTCTAACATCAACATTTTCTACTTCTTTTGTAGCTTTATTCAAAACTTTTTGTAATAAATGAGGAGTATTGGGGGTCGGTCTTGATAGACTTATCTTAACTAACGCTGATAATACCGCTGATTGGACAATTGAGTCAAAATCATCGAAATTTTCAACTATTAGTTTCATTTTATCTTCTAAATGTGGAATCTCTCTAGGATATTCACTCAAAATCCACATATAGGAGGATAAAGCTTCAGATCTATTCAAATCGTCAAAATTCAAATCAGAGATGACAGTGATAATATTCGAAATATATTTCTTTGGATATCTTCTTAGAATATTCTGAATAACAATAACAACTTCTTCAACAACAAATTCACCCTTATTTATAAACAATTCGTATAAGATTTCAACAGATTTTTTAGAACATTTTTCAATTTTAACGGCAATCTGTCCAATAGCATATATTGATCTATTAACTAATTCCACATCAATTTCCATTGAGTATTCTCTCAATTCCGATAATAGTAACATACAATTGTCATCATTTGATATTCTTGTCAGTATTTCAATTTTCTCCAATTTCAAATATAATGGATCATCGTATTTGATAAAGAAAGCTCTCAATTCTCTATCCAAGATATTTGGATATTTCTCAAGTAAAATCCTAATATTCTTCAAGGCAACGTATTGAATCTCAGGAGAAGTTGTTAATAATGAACATAGGGGACTTGATAATCTATTCAAAACATTAGTACTTTCATTACTTGGTAATTTATTCAATTGTTTTATAAGAACTTTGATTGTTGATAAAACAACAGCTGGATTTTCATGTTGTAATTGAGGTGAGATTTTTTCGATAATTTCATATACTTCATCCAATTCATTTGCTTCATACTCTAATAATGATGTTAATATGGATATTCTACCCCATTCACTACATTCATTCAATGTTGATAACAATTTATTAAGGATGTGTTTATCAATTGTAAATACTTTTTTCTGAGTTTTCTTTGAAATTTCCAATAAAGAAGCCACTGAATTTGCAACAACCATTTGATTTGGATCATCTATCAATTCTAGTAAATAATCTAAAAATCCTTGTTCCATACAAAGAGTTGAATTCAATTCAAATAACTTTGCTACACAAATGACTGCAGTTTTACGAACATATGGGTTATCATCTTTCAACGTTCTCTTTAATGGAATTGCCATATAATCCACCATTTTATCAACTCTGATACATCCCATTGTTCTAATTGCCAATGCTCTAATTAAAGGATTTGGATCTTCAGTATCTCGTATGAAGGTATTAGTTGCTAAAATGACCAATTCGGGATTGGTTTTAGCGTAATTCATAAGATATAAATAAACAAGTTTCTTTTGTTCCAAGTCATGTGTTGCAATGTTCTTCAATACATCAGGAAATAGTGCCGAAACATCCTTACCAATTGTCATTGCAGCAATAACACGTTGTATAGTATCTTTCCTTTCATCAGCATATTGAGAAACAAGCCCAGATCTAAACTCATAATTCTCTCCCTTCTTTGGGATATTAAAGAATTTCCTAAGCTTCCTCTCCAATATCTTTGACGCCATACTTGGATGTGGGTTTAGATAATTGATTACGAGAAAGTGCTACTTCAAAAGAAGCACAATGAAGATATTGAAGTCTACTACCAATGCAACACACATTCTTCTCGAATGAATCAAAATATTTTGAAATAATCTCGAAATTCACAATTTCATCATCTTTCACAAAACAAATGATTTTCTACTATTATTAAGAGTACTATTTCAGTATTATTACTACTTATTCTTATTCTTTCTAGATATTTATGGCAATTGATTTACAACTTTATAGAATTCAAAAACTTTTGAAATTACTAGGGGACCCGCATCATAAACCGAAATTTATTCATATTGCTGGTACCAATGGTAAAGGATCTGTATGTGCATATATCTCACATGTGTTAACAGAATCAGGTATAAATAATGGAAGATTCAACTCACCACATTTAGTCACTCCTCGTGATTCGATTCAATATAATAACAGTATGGTGAATGAAACCATCTATAACTCTAGTAAAAACCTAGTTGAAAAGGTAAATGATGAATACAACATTGGATGTACAGAGTTTGAACTTTTAACATGTACAGCATTTGAAATCTTCAGTAGATTAACTTTGCCTATTGCTATCTTAGAAGTAGGTGTGGGTGGAAGACTAGATGCTACCAATGTAATACCTTCTAATCAAACAATCGCGGTTGGTATAACCAAGATTGGATTAGATCATCAAGGTTTACTAGGGAATACTCTTAGAGAGATTGCATATCAGAAAGTTGGTATTTTCAAAGAGGGTGTCCCTGCGATAATCGATGGAACAAACGAAAGAGAAGTTTTAGATGTCGCAAAGGAGGAATCCGATAAAGTTAATTGTCCGTTGATAATTGCTAATAGGTGTAACTATGAAGGGAAAATAAAACCTGGATTATTAGGTGATTACCAACTAGATAATGTTTCAATAGCAATAGAAATTTTGAAATGTATCAATGACGAAAGAATAACGGAAGATACCATATTTAATGGTATTAAGAAAACAATATGGCCAGGGAGATTACAAATGTACAGCTTCCCATTAAGTAAGATTACATCAACTGAAACTAGTGAAATTAATGAAATTAGTAAACCTTCAAATATTGAAATAATATTAGATGGTGCACATAATACTCAAGCTGCAATTGAATTGAATAAGTATTTAAATTCTCTACGAAATAAGAATAAAGCATTCATATTTGTAATTGCGATAACTAAGGGGAAGAATGTGAAAGAATTGTTTGATAAACTAATTTCCCCAGATGATACGGTTATATTCACTGAATTCAATAGAGGGATTGAAGGTATGCCATGGATCGAACCAACAAAAGCAGATGAGCTAAGCAATGAATTAAAATTACAGGAAATTGAATGTAATGATACTATTGTGGTTCCGAATGTAAAAGATGCATTGATCAAGGCGGCTGAACTATCAACAAAGGGTGATTATCAAATAGTCGTTTGTGGAAGTTTATATTTAGTTGCTGACATTCTTCGAATGTGAAGGTTTCATAGTGTATCTGTATATATATTCTCATAAAGATAATTTTATACGATTTTATTTAAATCTACTTAATTGTACTTTATGACTTTATTTCATTTTTTTATTTTTATCTGATTTTTAGTATATGATTCAAAGAAAGCACGTTTCCATTGAATCAATCATTTCTTTATAGGTTTACCCTTTTGCACACGTCTAACATTTTTAGCCCATTTCTTTATATCTGATTTATATTTACTACTTATATGATTATCCGAATCTAGGAAATCAGATAAGAAAGGATGATTCATTAAATTCCAAGGACTTGATCTTTGATTTTCCTTTTTCAAACATAACGAAACAAAATCTGTGATTTCTTCACTAAATCCTTCATTTACTGATAAACTTGGAGGTTTTTCATTAACAATTCTTTGTAATAATTCTAAGATTGATGTTGAAGTAGAGTTATTTTCATTTGCAAATGCTAAATTACCTGAAGCTAATTCATAAAGCATTATACCTAATGACCAAACATCCCCTTTAATGGAATAAACACCACCTTGAATTCTTTCAGGTGACATATAGGTTGAAGTACCGACAAATGTATCAGCCATTGAGTTTATAAGTTCACGAGAAACACCAAAATCGCATAGTTTAATTTTACCCTTTGAAGTTAATAAAACATTTGAAGGTTTAACATCTCTATGAATAATTCGATGATTATCATATAAATAAATTAAACCTGATAGAACTGAATAGGCGACATGTTTTAACATGAATTCTGGGAATGGACCTGTAATTTTGAAAACATGAGCAAGTGAACCACAATCTGCATATTCCATACAAATTACGACATTACCCTCATTTAAGAAAGTACCGTAAAAATCAATTATAAAAGGAGAGTTACATTCATGCATTATCCTTAATTCTCTCAATATTTGTGATTGTATAACTTCCTTTGCTTCTAAATGAACAGTTTTACGTGCCATTGTCTTCTGTGAAGGTAAATGTAAAACTTTCGAAACTGTACCTGATTGACCTGACCCTAATTTTTTCAGACTAACCAATTCATCTGCACGAATTGACATTTGATATTCTAAACCAAGTTCTAAATTTCTTATATTTTCAATCAATTCATCTGCATCAATACGTTTTTCAGGATCTTTGATATTTAGTAAGTTAGAATCATCGAAATTCTCAGTTTTCGTAATTATTGGTTCAAGGGTAAGCTTTTTAGCATTACGTCTATTCAATGATTTCAGAGGTATTTCCTTATTAATATTGTTAATATCAGTGGAACTATCATTATTGTTATTACCATGGTTATTGAGTAATCTTGTTGATATCATCTTTGAGTCAGATTGTTGTATTATTATGACATTTGATGATGAATTAGATTTCAAGTTCAATTTTGTTAAAGTTTTATATTGTTCCTTGTTTGGAGATAGTGGTGTCATTATATCACTATCATCTGTCAATAAGTGTCCAGTATCTATTGAGCTTATAGATGTTTGTGGAGGTGTAAATGATGGATTCTTCTCACTCTCCAGTTTTATATCTTGTAGATTAAGAGCCAGTTTAGGACCATTTCGAAAAAACAATTTTTGTTGTTGATGCTGCTGCTGTGGTTGATGATGATGATAATCGTGTTGTAACTGTGGTTGATGCTGATGCTGTGGTTGATGATGATGCTGTTGCTGATGCTGATGCTGTTGTTGTTGTTGTTGTTGTTGTTGTTGTTTTTGCAAATCAACATCGCTTACGCGGCTTTCATTGGAATTGGGAAGAGAAAATGGTTGATTAAATGATAAAGACGGTATAGCAGGAACTTTCTTAGTAGTCTCCTGTCCTACTCCTGTCATTTGATCAAAGAGTAGATGAAGAAATACGATAATCTTGTACAGAAAACTGTGTAATTTCAATCTCAATTTCAATTTCAGTTTCAATTTCAACTTCAACTTGATTTTGGGTTTCGCGCCTCGAAAAACAAAAAAAAAATTTGAGAAAGAGAGACTATATTGTAAAAAAATATAATTTGGAAATGTTGAACTCTGGTGATGAGTATTCAATCTTTAATACGTGTATGTATGTATGTGTTTATAGATTAGAATCAATGTTATTTGTATTTATATTTATTGATTTTGTTTTTCTGGTGAATTCTTTTTGCGGGGGGAGTAATGGAGGAAGTAACATATCATTTGAACGATAAAGTTTATGTTTTCCAAGGACCTATATTATATGATGCTAGGATTGTCAAGACTTTCGATCCGGTGACACAGAAGATCAATTATTATGATGAGAAAAAACGTGAAAATGTTCAAATTACACCTGATAAACGTTTCCCATCTAATTTGTTAACTGAAAAATGTTATATGGTGCACTATATCGGTTGGAATGTCAAATGGGATGAATGGGTATTGGTTGATCGTATTAAGACAATCACTAATGAAACAACAATGTTGAAAGAAAATATCGAATTTGAAATACGTGAAAGAGAACGTCAACAACGTGAATTGGAGAAGAAAAGTAAATTGAGTAAGGTAGTGAAAGGGGGGAAAACCAGTAAGGAAGGTAAGGATGGGAAAGTGGAAAAGCCTAATACAAAATTGAAAACAAAAGACAAGGAAAAGAATAATAATCATTTAAAGAATAAGGAGAAAAATAAGAAATCTATTACACTAACGTTAGGAAATAAAGGACCAAGTATAAATTTGAAATATAATGATAGTAGTGATAAAGAGATTAATAATGATAAAAATACTAGTAATAAGGTCAATGGTGGTGATCACAATCATGGGAATAACTCTATAAAAAATACGAAGAATGGAAACTGTAATATAAAATCTCAAAAAACTGAAAATGTTGAAGTTTCGTTAGATGAAATTGTCAACAAGATGAAAACCAAAAAGACTAATGAACCCACCCATTATGAATCTAGAACTGGTTTTACATCTCATGAAATCAAAACATTAGTCCCTGATGCTTTGAAAATTATACTAGTAGACGATTGGGAAAATGTAACCAAATATAATAAACTTGCATCAATTCTTGAAGATAAAAGTAATAATTTAAGTGTTTCCTTAGTATTGGATGATTTCACAGGTTATATAAAGGAAGAGTTCAATGATATCAAAGAACTCCCCATTTTATTGGAGATAACGGAATCTCTTAGACAATATTTTGATCAATGTATTGGAAGTTTATTATTATACCGATATGAGAGACCTCAATTTAATGATTTAATCAATAAAATAGATTCTAATGAAAATTTAACAGATATTTATCAACCAATTTTTCTATTACGCTTATTATCAATAATGCCAAATATATTAATGATGAATGAAGTTGATGAAACAGTTATACGAATAAGCAAGATATATTTAGAAATTCTTTTGACTTGGTTAGATGATAGAAAAGATTACTATTTTAAGACAGAATATGAGAATCAAGCTCCATGGGTATCAATAATGCATGGATAACTTATTATTTATCATTATGTGTGTGTTTATATATATATATATATATATAAAGAGAGAGAGAGAGAGATAGATAAAAACTAAAACAAGCAAAGTTGATTAGATTATTGTGACAAGTATAGTTATATATACACTGTATTATTAACTATTTTTTTCGGCATTTTTTTTAGCATTTCATCGATTTCCTTCTGTAGGTTAATAGTATAATCACCACTACTTACTCTTGATTGTTGAGAATTGACAAAACTCGAATCATTACTAATTCTACGTGTGAAAATCGATGAAGAATTTGATTCTAATGAAGAGTAAGATTTTATCCTGTTATTTGATGATGTTGAAGATGGAGTGATTGGTGATATAGAAGATGATATTGAATGTGGGGATGTTGATATTGATAGTGATGGAGGTGGTGGTGGTGGTGGTGGTGATATGGATGATTGTAAGTCAAGAGATAATGATGGTTTAAATGAATGTGTACTTAGATAAGTTTGATCAATACATAATAAATTATTTTGATTATTTGTATAATCGAAATCGACAATTTTTTGATCAGATATTTTCACTGATTTTATCTTAAATTGAATATTTGAATAATCATTTTGCAAAGTATTAAATTTCGTTAAAATCCCATTGGTATCACTAGTCCATAAAATATTATCAGACCATCTAGTTTTGGTTATTGAACTGTGATTTGAATTTTTCTTTAAAACTTGGAAAGGTTTATTATAACGTATATCCCATAAATATATTGAATTTAATATTGGATCAACAGCTGATACTAAGAATTCATTAGTCTGATTCCATTCTACATTGGTTAACCCAGAATCTAAAATTGGACAAGATAATGAATTACTTTGTTTGTTCATTCTTAAATCAATCAATCTAATTCCAAAATCTCCAACAATCGCAGTTAAGGAGGATATTTTATTATTCAATGATAGACTTGAAACACCATTAGATGATAAAACTTGTAAAGGAGAACGAGAACGAGATGTATCCCATAGAAAAAGATGATGATTATATAATGAAACTATTGAATTTAATGGAGTTGAATTCCAAGAATAAGGAGTTAAACTTATTTGTGAAATATTTGTTGATAATGAGGTGTTATTTAAAAGTAAGGAATTAGATAAAGTATTTGTTTTAATTAAATGTTTCCTATGATTGAATCTTTTAATAATTTCAGCATTCTTAAAAGTTGAATTTTCATTTAATGGTATGACAGTTAAATGAACAATTCCATTAGAATGACCTGATAAAAGAAATTTAAAATCATGTGAGCCAGTAGGATTTGTAGGGTTGAGAAATTGTAGTTTATGTATATCGGGTAAAGAAATTGATGACAGATGTATTAGAGAATTATCAGTTAATTGATATAATTTAAGGTTTTCAGATATTAAATTTGAGCCAACAACTACTGTATCTAAATTTTTAGAAAACGCAACATTAGATGAACAATTTGAGATTTTCTCATTTTTAACTTTTGAATAATCATCGTTATAGTTTGAAAGTGATGTATCCCAGTAGTTTGAATGAATATTGAACGACATTTATTTAAGTTGAATTAGAAAAGGAGTGAACTTGAGAAACAGTGAATTTTTGTTGAAATGAGGGTAAGAAAATTTAGGATTAATAAGTTGAAAGTGACAAGTAACAAATGACAAGTGACAAGTGACAAGTGAGTGAGTCAATAACGATAAATTAAAGTATTGTGGAATAACAAAGTATAATATATCTTAAAACTTTGATGAAAAGTTCAGAGAAAGTAAAGGAGAAAGCTAAAGATAAACGATATTTTCACCGTGTAGCGTGCGTACCTTGATTAGAACTCAAATATACAATAATATATATATATATATATATGGAGCGTGTATTTGTTAATATTGAAGAGTAGAAGGGTATGAGAAACAATTGTGCAGATAATAGACGAAATAGACGAAATAGACGGGGGTTTTATACACCAAACAATAGTAAGTAACGGGTTTTTTTATGAATTAGAGTTTAGCAAGCGAAGATTGTAAAGGAAGTTAAGTACCTTTAAAGGAAAACAGTTATCGTGCTATATTTTCAATCTAATATACTTGAATTAGTTGAATAAGTTAGTTGTCAGTCTTCTGAGCCGCAATCTAACAATCAATTTCCCTTTTCGTTTAATCCCTATTGTTTTTTGAAAAGGCAGCCATTTCCAAATCGGGAAACTCTGCTTCCCAGCCACATTCGATGAATGGGAAAGTTAATTTTTCCAGCTCCGATATCGACGCGTCTTATAGGAAAGGGGGGGGAAAGGAGAAAAAAATGGTTTTGTGGCTGGTGCCAATGTGGCTGATGGTGTCAATAATAAACGACGCGACTGATTAGTGGAATAATAATTTTTTTCTAACATCTGTACACCAATTATTTCAATTGAATCAATTTCTAGAGTCATTTTCATCTAACCATTCTTCTTAGCTGACGCCACCATTCTGTTTCCTAATAATTGAAATTATCTTCTATACACACTGACATTCAAGGCTTTTCCTTCTCCATTGATAGATCTATCTTCAGTTGTTGAGTTATATAGATATTATTTAATTAAATCTAATCTACATATAAGTTTGGTTTTGGTTTTAGCATATATCTCAATTTATTTCCCATAGTTTATATTAAAGGTTGTCATCTCCTACCCGCCCCCTTCCTACCTTCTTTCATTAGTTACTATCTGGCTTCCAGTTTTTTTTTTTTTCTTTTTAATTACTTAAATTAATATACTCATTTAAAGAAACTGATATTCACCATATTAACAAATAAATTATCCCAAACTATAATAACTTATCTCATATGTCTCCTCATAAAATTACCGTCAAGGTCATATCAGCAGATGGCTTATATAAACGTGAAATTTTCAAAACTCCTGAACCTTTTGTCGTATTAACTGTTGATGGATCACAAACTCAAACAACTAAAACTATTAATCGTACAGCTTCACCTTGGTGGGATGAATCTTTTGATTTTAATGTTACAGAAAATTCAATCTTAATCTTACAAGTATTTGATCAAAGAAAATTTAAAAAGAAAGATCAAGGATTTTTAGGTGTTGTTAATATTAGAATTGGTGATTATATTAATTTCAATGATCCTGTATCTGAACAAACAATTTTAGAAGAATTGAAAAAATCAAATTCAAAATTACCCGTATCTGGTAGAATAAAGATATCTTTAATTCATAAAAATGATTCAATAGACTCAAGAGATCCAACTAATATTTCAAGGAGTAGTGTTAGTAGTAGTAACAACATAAATAATAATAATAATAATAATAATAATACCCCAATTAGTAATACCTCAAATCAATTCCCTGGTATCGTTGCTTCAAATTCTTCAATTACACATAATAGTTCAACAGTTACAACCACAACAACTTCAACTTCTTCTCCTACAAACTCAACAACTAGACAATTCTCCTCATTTGAAGATCAATTGGGTAGATTACCTCCTGGTTGGGAACGTAGAACTGATAATTTTGGTAGAACTTATTATGTTGATCATAATACAAGAACCACAACTTGGAAAAGACCCACTTTAGATTCAACTACAAATGATCAAAGAAATAGTACAGTAAGCATCAATAATGTCAATATCAATAACAATAATACTACAATAAACTCTTCATCTTCAACTAATCATAATCTAACAGAACAAGAAGCTTCAACTTTAGAAGCAACAGGTCAAACTGTACCAGGGTTAGGTGAATTACCTCCAGGTTGGGAACAAAGATTTACTCCTGAAGGTAGACCTTATTATGTCGATCATAATACAAGAACAACTACTTGGGTTGATCCAAGAAGACAACAATTTGTTAAAAGTTTTGGTGCAAATTCAGGTTATAATGCTCAAAGATTATCTGCAATGGGACCATTACCAAGTGGTTGGGAAATGAGACTTGCAAATACTTCAAGAGTTTATTTTGTTGATCATAATACTAAAACAACAACTTGGGATGATCCAAGATTACCTTCTTCATTAGATCAAAATGTACCTCAATATAAACGTGATTTTAGAAGAAAATTAGTTTATTTCAGATCTCAACCTGCTTTAAGAATTTTACCTGGTCAATGTCATATTAAAGTTAGAAGAGATTATTTATTAGAAGATTCATTTAGAGAAGTTATGAGACAAACACCTGAAGATTTAAAGAAAAGATTAATGATTAAATTCGAAGGTGAAGAAGGTTTAGATTATGGTGGAGTTTCAAGAGAATTCTTTCAACAATTATCTCATGAAGTTTTCAATCCTGCTTATGGATTATTTAAATATGCTTCAAGTGATAATTATACTTTACAAATCAATCCAAATTCAAATATTAATCCTGAACATTTAAATTATTTCAAATTTGTTGGTAGAGTTGTTGGATTAGCTGTTTTCCATCGTAGATTCCTTGATGCATTTTTCGTTGGTGCAATGTATAAAATGATGTTAGGTAAAAAAATTGTTTTACAAGATTTAGAAAGTGTTGATTCTGAAATTTTCAAATCTTTATGTTGGATGTTAGAAAATGATATTACAAATATTTTATATGAAACTTTTTCAGTTGAAGAAGATAGATTTGGTGAAAAAGTTACAATTGATTTAAAACCAAATGGTAGAAATATTGAAGTTGATAATGATAATAAACGTGAATTTGTTGAATTGAAAACTGAATGGATCATTTCAAAACCAGTTGAAGGTCAATTCCGTTCATTTATGGAGGGTTTTAATGAATTAATTCCTCAAGAATTAGTTCAAGTTTTCGATGAACGTGAATTAGAATTACTAATTGGTGGTTTAGCAGAAATTGATGTTGAAGATTGGAAAAAACATACAGATTATAGAGGTTATCAAGAAAGTGATGAAGTAATTCAATGGTTTTGGAAAGCTGTTAGTGAATGGGAAAGTGAACAACGTGCAAGATTATTACAATTTACAACTGGTACTTCTAGAATTCCTGTTAATGGATTTAAAGATTTACAAGGTTCTGATGGTCCAAGACGTTTCACTATTGAAAAAGCAGGAGAATGTGATCAATTACCAAAATCTCATACATGTTTCAATAGGGTAGATCTGCCACCTTATAAAGATTATGATACTTTAAAGAAAAAATTAACGATAGCTGTTGAGAATACAATTGGTTTTGGTCAAGAATAGTTTCTTCTTCAAATATTTTTTTTCAAATTTATATTTCTATTTTGTAAATCATGTTTATATAACCTTTTTTTTTTTCTTTTTATATATATATATTATTATTTTGAAAATTTTATCTCTTTATGACTTTATTTAAATAAGAGCAAGTGTTATGTGTTTACGAAAAGATGAAAGATAAAAGATAAAAGTTTTTTTTATTGTTCTATAAGGGTTTTCTTTTTCTTTAGGATTCTAACACTTTAATAATGGATGTCGATATATTGAAGTTACTCATAGATTTCACATTCTACTAAATATAATGGTTTTACTGACTAAACAATGTCAATTATTTTACCTGAATAAATTTCTATTCTAACATGAATGAAGTTTTATCTTGTAAGCTTCATTAATAGATTCTTCTACTCATTTATCCTTCTTTATTCATTATCAATTTTAAAAAAAAAAACAGTTACAAGTCTATTTTATATATTACCTTTCTAGAACACTTTGTTCAATCATACGATATTAAGAGTTGATATAATGTATTTGTAGATTTAATACTTCCTGGTATTGAAATATTAAAAAAAAAATATAGCAAATGCCTGTCACCCATGCTGGGAGTCGAACCCAGAATCTTTTGATTAGAAGTCAAACGCGTTAACCATTACGCTACACGGGCATTGCTTGCTTTTTTTAAAGCTTTAATCGGATATACTATTGTTTGCTATGGTGAATTATATATATATTTTTCTTATTTCCCCAATAAATTGTTTTTATGCATTTATTAAGAATTTGACTTTTGTTGAACAATATTAAAAAAAAAAGTAATATTGACTAAAAAAAATATAAATGTATTTACTGTATTTGATCGATCGATTTTTTAACATTACTTAAAATCAATTATTAGGTTAACAGTACAACATTACGGGGGATATTTGTTTGTGTTCTTGGAGACACTGAATCGACGGATAATAAGACGATAAAATGTACTATGATGCACAATTAGATTAGTCTAACCCTAACTCATTTATGATCTGCTAAACAAGGTAAATTTATGCAAAACGCTAAATTTGTTTATGAATAGATGTTAGAATGTTAACTTCAAAGCCAGATCATTGAAGAGAGAGGGATAAGATAAACTGAATCATCCTTATTTAATAAACAAGGACAAATCGTTGGTAAATGAAAGAAAGAAGAAGAAGAGAAGAAGAAGAAGAAGAAGAAGAGAGGAAGAGAAGAAGAGAATTGGTTTTCAAATTTTCCATCGATTATAATATCAACATGAAAAACATGAAAGAGATGGTGCGAAATTTATATGATTAATTTACTAGAAAGGGCAATAAAATAGTTAAAATAGGGTTTTTTCTTCTTCTTTTCTATTGACTTCTTCATTTCAGAGATGGTTATTCGAAGATTGAGTGGAACTACACATGGTCGGATCGATAGTGAGATAGTGATAGAAGGGTTGAGTGATGTTATTTATCAACTAGTGAAGAATGGAGTTGAAGCTAATGCTAATAATATAGAAGTTATATTGAAAATCAACCATGTTTCACAAAGTATGGAGATTGAATATAAAGATAACGGAGAAGGTATTGAACCTAATTCTATGGAGAATTTTGGTAGACGACATTACTCATCGAAAGATGGCAATGCAAGAGGTGTTGCAGTAAATTCTATAATGCAAATAAGTGGGTCAATGATATTAACTAGTAAAGTACATGATTATAATAGTGGATTCAAGATTATATTTAATGGTAATGAACGTGTTGGATCTGCTATTAAAATTGGAAATGGAGAGTTAGGTACATTTATTAGGATAGTGGGTGTCTTTGATCGAGTTCCAATACGGAAGAAGATAGTATTAGAAAATATTGAGAAGAAATGGAATAATGAAAGTTATAAAATTAAAAGAGGTATATTAGATAGTTTGATTGATGTACCGGCTACTAAAATTGATGTGATAAAATATGAATTTAGAGGGGATAAATGGCGTAAGAGTAGTATATGTAGTAATAATATTCAAATTGAGGAGAAGTCACCATTCCATCATCAAATGATTATGTTTAAAAATATTTTCGATAAAGATCTATTTAAAGATTATGAGATTTATAAAATTAAAGGTGATAATATGAAACTAGTTATAGGAATTGGATTAGATATTTCGCAAAATAAGAATTATCAATTTATATTTGTCAATGGGAGTCGATTTACTAATGAAGAGCTTTATAAATTTGTCAATAAAGAATTCCAAAATAATTATGATAAATGGGGGGATGAGTTTAAAAGAGGTGAAAAGAGAATAAGTGCGTATGGACATGCTTATAATGTGAATTCTATATATCTAGCATATATTGAATATAGAGAAAGTACTGGAGATATAGAATTGGAAAAAATGAAGGGATTATTTGATAAGGCAATTAAAGTCTATTTTGGTATAATGAAAGTGAAGAATGAAAAGAAGGATAAAAGAAGGCAGAAAGAGGAGGAAAAGAGTGTTAAATTGAATAAGAAGAAAACTATTGCTAAAAGAGAGGAGAAGATTCTTAAAAGTCGAATTATTGCTTCTAAAATGGATGAAGGAGAAATAGATGGGAGATTGAAGATTTATGAAAAGGTTGAAACTAGTGAAAATAGAGTTTTTGATATGAATCAATTACGACTAAAATGTAATGAATGTAATGAATTTAATGAATCTAATAGAGGATTGAATAAAGAAGGATATAAACTTCCATTTTCACGAGAAGAAAAGATATCTGAACATTTTGATGGAGTTAAAGTTGAATTGAAGAGAGGAGATTTCACCAATATGGAAGTAATTGGTCAATTTGATAGAAAATTCATTATAGTGAAATTTGATCAAGTATTGTATGCTTTAGATCAACATGCGATTGATGAAAGAATAAGAGTTGAAGAAATGTTTCAAAATTTTAGAGATGGTAATATTCCATCAATTAAGTTAGATTCACCATATGAACTTGAATTCAGTCAAAATGATTTGAAATTAATTGAAATGGATATTGATAGAGGGGCATTACGGAGATGGGGTATAAGAATGAAGATAAATGAAATGGGTGTTGTTATTATAGATGAGATTCCAATACTTTTACATAATTACATGAAGAATCGATCAACAATAGATATCAAACGAATTCTTCAACGAGGAATTTCACAAGCTGTGACAGATTTGATTACAATTCCCAACGTTAATTACAATGAGATACCTTTGATACTTGTCGAATGTACTAAATCTTGGGCATGTCGAGGAGCAATAATGTTTGGAAGAGTCTTAACAAGAAGAGAACAAATTGAAATGATGACTAAAGTCAGTAAATGTTATTTACCAATGGAATGTGCACATGGAAGACCCTCAGTGTATCCACTAGTTAAAGTTATATAAACAAAGAAAAAATTCGGATTCGTGGGGAGATTCATCTCTATAAATGGCAATAATGATAGAGGCGGTCATTGTCATTGGCGTGAAAATGAATTTTCAATTGTTTCTATTATATGGAATGTCTTGTATTGTATTGTATTGTATTGTATAGTATATTCTATGATATCTTAGTTTCTTTAATCTTTTATTAATTCAATCGTCAATCTATACATCCAATGACTCGTGACGTACACAATCATTATCTTTTCGAAGTAGCAACAGAAGTTGCAAATCGTGTAGGAGGAATTTATTCTGTTCTTAAATCAAAGGCACCTGTTACAGTGGCAGAATATAAGGATAAATATATGTTATTAGGTCCATTGAATTATAAATCTGCTTCTGTTGAGGTTGAAGAATTACCACTTACTAATAAGGCTCTTAAGAAAACATTGGATTCAATGGAATCTAGAGGTATCAAATATTTATATGGTAGATGGTTAATTGAAGGTGCACCAAGAGTAATTTTATTTGATATTGGATCTGCTGCACATAATTTAAATGAATGGAAATCTGATCTTTGGAATATTGCAGCGATTCCAACTCCAGAAAATGATATTGAAACAAATGATGCAATTTTATTAGGTTATTTAACTGCTTGGTTTATTGGAGAATTTAGTTGTCATCAAACTGAAAAGGCAATTATTTTACATGCACATGAATGGTTAGCAGGTGTTGCATTAACACTTTGTAGACAAAGAAAAATTGATTGTTCAACTATTTTCACAACTCATGCAACTTTATTAGGTAGATATTTATGTGCAGGTTCTGTTGATTTTTACAATAACTTAGATAAATTTGATGTTGATTATGAAGCTGGTAAAAGAGGTATATATCATAGATATTGTATTGAAAGATCAGCATGTCATGCAGCTGATGTTTTCACAACAGTTTCTCATATAACTGCTTATGAAAGTGAACATTTATTGAAAAGGAAACCTGATGGAGTTTTACCAAATGGTTTAAATGTTGTTAAATTTCAAGCAGTTCATGAATTTCAAAATTTACATGCAGAAAAAAAGGAAAAAATTAATGAATTTATTAGAGGTCATTTTTATGGTAAATTAGATTTTAGTTTAGATGATACTTTATATTTTTTCATTGCAGGTAGATATGAATTTAGAAATAAAGGTGTTGATTTTTTCATCGAATCATTAGCAAGATTAAATCATAGATTAAAAGCATCAAATTCTAATTTAACAGTTGTTGCATTTATTATTATGCCTGCTAAAAATAATTCTTATACAGTTGAAACATTAAAAGGTCAAGCAGTTATTAGACAATTAGAGAATACAGTTAAAGATATTCAAGATTCAATGAACAAAAGATTATTAAATTGGTGTCAAGATCCTCATCATTTTAATGATTCTAATAAAACTGCATTACCAACATTAGATGATATTTTAAAATCTAGTGATCGTGTATTATTAAAGAGAAGAATGGTTGCAATGAAAAGAGATTCATTACCTGCAATTGTAACACATAATATGGTTGATGATTCAACTGATCCAATATTAAATCAAATTAGAAGTTGTCAATTATTTAATTCAAAGGAAGATAGAGTTAAAATTATTTTCCATCCTGAATTTCTTAATTCTTCAAATCCTGTATTACCAATTGATTATGATGAATTTGTTAGAGGTTGTCATTTAGGTGTTTTCCCAAGTTATTATGAACCTTGGGGTTATACACCTGCTGAATGTACTGTTATGGGTATTCCATCAATTACAACTAATTTATCAGGATTTGGATGTTATATGGAAGATTTGATTGAAAATAGTAAAGATTATGGAATTTATATTATTGATAGAAGAATGAAATCTGTTGATGAATCAATTAATCAATTAACTGATCAAATGTTTGAATTTACTCAAAAAACTAGAAGACAAAGAATTAATCAAAGAAATAGAGTTGAAAGATTAAGTGATTTATTAGATTGGAAAAGAATGGGATTAGAATATGTTAAAGCTAGAATGTTATCATTAAAGAGAGCTTATCCAAATGATTTTAATGATTATAATGATAATAAAAATCCATTTGAAATTGATGAAAAAATTAAATTAACTAGACCTTTAAGTGTACCTGGATCTCCAAGAGATTCTAAATTAGGATCAATGACACCAGGAGATTTAGGTACATTACAAGAAAACAATGAAACTAGTTATCTTAATTGGTCATTAAAAGATGATGAAGATGTAACATTAAGAGGTGCTAGTGTTGTTCCAAGTGATTTAGAAGATTAATTGTTTGAATAATTTGATTCACTATTTATATAATTATCGTTGTAATTGTGTAATATTGAGAAAATTTACATAGCATTTGCATTATCAAATTGAAAAAAAAGAAAAAAGAATGATACGATTTTCATTGTTTGCATCAAAGATCTATTTTGCTTTTTCTTCTTGTTCTTCTTGTTCTTCTTGTTCTTCTTGTTCTTCTTGTTCTTCTTGTTCTTCTTGTTCTTCTTGTTCTTGTTCTTGTTCTTGTTCTTGTTCTTGTTCTTGTTCTTCTTTCTTTCTTTTCCAATTAAAAATGTCAAACTTTGTCATTATTGGTGCAGGAGTAATTGGTTTAACCAATGCATACGAAATATTAAATGAGAATCCTAATAATAAAGTAACTATTATTGCTGAGAATTTCCCAACTGATTTTAAAATTAAAGATAATTATACATCACCAATTGCTGGAGCAAATTGGGAATCATTTGCAAGTATGGATGATGTAAATGTTCAAAATATAGATAAGATTGGATATAGGAAATTTTACGAATTTATTAAAAGTAAACCTGAATCAGGAGTTACAAAGAGAATCAACAGTGTTTTAATAACAAAGGAAAGATTTCTATTAGATGGGAATATTAAGAAATTACCATGGTTTGCATTTGGAGAATTTGCGAAAGAGATTAATTTTAGAGAATATAATTCAGAAGAATTTGATAATAATAAATTTGCATATGGATATGAATTTGATGGTATGGTTATTAGAACTAGTTATTATTTAACATTTTTAATTAATGAATGTTGGAGGAAATCTGGTGAATCTGAAGGTAAATATGCTAGATTTGCAATTAAGAGGGGTAAAGTTGATAAAATTAGTGATGCATTTAAATTATCAGCATGGAAGGATGAAACTGTTAAATATGTAATTAATTGTACAGGATTAGCAGCTAGAGAATTGAAAGATATTGATATTAAGGAGAGAGAGAAGATTTATCCAGTTAGAGGATGTGTTTATGTTGCAATTAATAATGTTGGTATTGAGAAAGTAACTGTTGTTGAAATCGATAGTAAAGAAGAGGCATTGTATATTATGCCACGTAGAGAAGGTGAATTAATTATTGGAGGATGTTTCCAAATTGGTAATGAAGATAAGTTTGTTGATGAAGAATTAAGGAATAGAATTCTCAATCGTTGTAAAGAATATTTACCAGAATATAAATGGGATGAAATGGAAATTGTACGTGAACAAGTTGGATTTAGACCATTCCGTAAAGGTGGATATAGAATTGAACGTGAAGGATGTGTAATTCATTGTTATGGGATGGGTGGATCAGGATTTCAATCAAGTTGGGGTTGTGCACAACGTGTTAAAGAATTGATTTATAGAAGTAAATTATAGTTATTGGATATTTAGTTATTTATTAGAAATATATATTTTAAATATTTTATCTTTACGAATAGATATTAGACCTAGATATCTATCAGTTGAAGGAGATTTTTCAGTTGTATTAGATAGGAGTAGATTACCTTGATCATCGAGAGCTAACAATATACCTTTCATTTTTCTTCCATCTATTGTACTAATGATATATTCATTTGATATGAGTTGAGACGGATGGTTAAATTGGGATAGGTCTATCATTGCTAAAAGATGGATATGAATAAGAAGAGTGATATATAGTTGATTCTTGTTGAAGTTGTAAAGAAAAAAAAATGAATTTTTTGCTCGTATTGATCTTTCTTAGTTCTCTTTCTTAGTTCTCTTTCTTGTTCTCTTTCTTAGTTTTTTTTGCTTCTTATCTGTATACAATGTCGATCGATCAAGACCATCCATATGACCATTCTGCTATATTAAGAGTATCTGGAGATTCATTAGAAAGTATCACACTTCGTTCCGATCTCGCAGCTCGTTCAGCATTTTTATCAGAAACTCTTTTAGAAGGTGTTGGTAGAATAGTTATACCACCAGTATTTCGTACTGCTATTGAATTAAGTGATGTTTTAGAAACGGGGAAAGATGATATCCAATATTTAAAAGAATGGGAAGAAAGATTACGTAGAGAAGTTGAAGAAGCAGAATCAGAGGCTAAAGTAAGCAAAGATGGATTAATTGGAATAAAGGGCGATGTCACTAGTATTGAATCTAATATATCATCAGATAAAGCAACGATACTGCTACGAGAGATGGATACACCACCATTAACGACTGTAGAAGCAGTACAGAGAGAGTTGCAAAGACTTGATAACCTCTTATAGTTGTATCCATAGAACGCTTAATTAAGAAATTCTATGACTATGACTCTTTATTAGTATTATATTATATTATATTATATTATATTATATTCTGGTTCTTTTCTTTTCTCTTTTCTTCTGTTTCTTCTCTTCTTTTCTTTTCTTTTCTTTTCTTTCTGCTTCTTATTTATCTTCTTCTTCTATTTCCTCTCTTTACTCTCTGTAAAGACTAATAAATGAGGTATGTATAGTTCAATTCCCTCCCTCACCCTCTCCTCATTCCAATCGAATACTAACTTTTATTACACAGTTCACATCGTAGAATCGAATTGGATGTTATGAATCTGCTAATGAGCGATTTTAAAGCAGCATTGGTTAATGATAATATAAGAGAATTATGTGTCTGTATGGAAGGTCCAAAAGATTCATTATATGAAGGAGGTGTTTGGAAGATTCATGTCGAATTACCAGATCAATATCCATATAAATCCCCTTCAATTGGATTTGAAACTAAAATCTTCCATCCTAATATAGATGAGCAATCAGGTTCAGTTTGTTTAGATGTAATCAATCAAACTTGGTCTCCAATGTTCACAATAACTCATATTTTTGAAACATTCCTACCTCAATTACTAAATTATCCGAATGCTTCCGATCCTCTCAATGGAGATGCTAGTTCTCTATATCTCAATAATAGAGAATTATATGAAGAAAAGGTGAAAGCTTATGTACAAAAATATGCTAATAAAAATGAAGTTTTACGTAAATTTAATACTGAAATGGGACTAGAAGATGATGATGATGAAGAAGAAGATGAAGATGACGATGATGTTGAAGTACGGACTTTATCAAAGAATACATATTCAGATATGGATTTAGATGATGATGATCTTAGTAGTATTGATCAGCCAAATGAAAAGGAAAATGTTCAATCAAACGAAACTGCACATAAACCATCCAATACTACTCTTGGATCTCATCATGACACAGACACAGACACAGACTCTGATGTAAATATAGAGATGGATCTTTGAATTGATTAATTGATTAGTTAATTGTCTCTTGCTAACAGTACCAACTGTCCATATTCGTATATATTATACCCCCTATCAAACTGCGCCACAGTGGCGTAGGTCCATGTTTCTTTTTTATTTTCATTTTTTATTTTCATATCTTGTGTAGGCTTATTTCCATAAATAATTACATGTTGGTGGTTTAAATCATTTGTTTTTTTGATTTTTTTTTGACATATATCAATCATCTACCATCTCTTCCATCATCTCCATTTCTTATATTGCTGTTGTACTCCATTAGGAAAAAGAAAAAAATGGATCATCACTTAAAGTTGAATAGGAGAGTTTCTCTGCAAGCGCCGTTACGCAAGAATAGTCTCAAAATCACAGATTCTACAATATCAACAATCATCACTTTCCAAACTTCACTTTTCCAAAACAGATCTTTGATATTAAACAATGCATATGCGAATGATCCTCCAAATCAGAGGAATTCCAAAATTATAAATGATTGGGTCTATATATCATCTAATTTATGTTATTTAATATCTTCCTACGATTTCGAACTCATTGATGAAATTTTGATCCAATCTTTCACATTGTTTTATCTAGTAATGAAATTCAAATTATTGACATTGAATAGAAATCAATGCACTATTGATGATTACCAAAATATACAAATACTATCGAAAAATTTAGATTCACTTCTCAATATATCCAAATACAGTCATTATTATAACTATATCAAAGATTCAATAGATTCATCTGATAAATTATCAACAATAGATGAATTAAGTTATCGTAAATCCCTAGATCCGAAAAATAAAAATTTCAATGTAAATAATTTAAGTCTTGATGATTTATATCCTGAAAATATTATCGAAAATGATATAGATGATGTGGATAGTGACTTGGAATTTTATAATGATAAAACATCAATCGATAGAAATGACAATATCAATGACACCCTCAATGATAATAATAAAAAAGACAATGACACTGATTCATCATCTTCAGATGATTCTGCTACAATACCAACTATAGATGCTCAAACTCTCTCCACTTTCAAAGATGATCTATTGATAATCAATATAAATGAAGTTAAATTACATTCTAGTTCTAAATCTATAATTACAATACCACCACAATTCATCAATAATAACGATTATTTAAAGTCTAATTTATTACCTTTTTTACAAAATGAGAATAAAATTGTAATCTTCTCCAAAAATAAAGAAATATCACATTTAGAAATTGATTTATATACTTTTCTAATTACCTCACAATTTCACAGTGTTTACTGGTTGAAAGGTGGATTTGAAACTTTCCAAAATCATTTCATTTCCAAAAATAGTCAACCAAAATCATCATACTCTCCAATAAAACAATCTTCTGAACTTTCTATACATCATCCTCTGAATCCTCGAAATCCCCTAAAACCTCATCAGAATCCTCTTCAACATCCTTTACCTTTACAAAATTCACTACAGAACCCATTAAACCATTCACTACAAAACCCATTACCACGCCCTTCACAACATCCTTCACAATCTCCACCACCACCACCACCACCACCAATACCCAAGGCTGAACCTATACTATCATTTAATCCATACTTGAATAAACTTTCTGCACCTTCATCTTCCTTATCATTAAATAATAATCAATATAATCATTATCAATTAAACAATGTATCTTCTCATCAACCATTACTAATCTCACCAATCCCACAACCTAGTCAACCCCTATATCAACTTTCAAGACTTGATTATAAACCTTTAGTAACTTTGAAAAATATGGGGTCTACATGTTACATCAATTCAATGATTCAATGTTTATTTGCACTCAAAAAATTTAGAGAGTTTTTCATTAATGATGAATTTTTGAAAAAATACTTGTTCAATCTAAACAATCAGAAAAATACTAGATTAACTTCTGGTTTCCATGAACTATTTACAACTTTTTACAATAATTCTCCACATAATGCTCTACCACCAATAATTGATATGACTAGATTCTTATCTATTATTGCTAAATTGAATCCAACTTATAATATACCAAATGAACAACAAGACACTTCACAATTTTTATATTATATTATTGATCAATTACATAAAGAATTAAAATTCAAAATATCTAAAGCTCAAGATCTGAATTTAATCAATATCCCATTTGATTCAAACAATGAAAATTATCATAAATGGTTAATGAAAACATATGATGATGAAGGTTTCAGTTATATTCAAAATTTATTCAATATTAAAGAAGAAGTTAGTATGAATTGTCAGAGATGTGGGTATGAGAGTACGAGATATGAAACATCTATTATGATCTATTTGTCTATTAAAAGTAAGAAAACTTCATTAGAGGAAATAATTAAAAGGAATTTCAAACCTGAAGAAATGAGTTTAAAATTAGGGAATGCATGGGATTGTGATGGTTGTAATAAGGCAGAGAAAGATTTGGAAATTTTACAAGCTAAATTAGAGAAAGAACATGACATCCATATTGCACAGAATAAAATCAAAGAATTGAATGAAAAGGAGAAAGAACGTGAAAAATCTAAATCTAGATTGAAATTCTTCAAGTTACCAATTACCACGAATAGTAACAGTAATAGTAACAGTGGTGGTAATAACAATAATCATAAACGAGATACAACTGAGGAACTGGATAACTATTCATATGCAATCCCATTAACAGATTCTGAAAAGAAAGAGTATAATAGATTAGCTGATATATTTACACGAGAACGAATCGCTTATAGAAATATTAAGTTGGTTGATTTACCAAATATTTTAGTATTTTGTTTATCATTGTTTAATCCATCTCAACAAGATGCAAAAGTGAATATCAAAGATTTAAAATTCCCTGAAATTCTACATATGAATATGAAAAATTCTGAAAAAATTTATAAATTGAATTCATGGATTGATCATTGGGGTGCATCAATTGATTCTGGTCATTATACTGCAACTGCTTCATATAATGAAAACCAATGGATTCAATTTGATGATGATAAGCTAATAGGACCGGAAAATAAAGTAAGTAATTACGTTAAAGATAATAATGTTTATTTATTGTTTTATGAAGCATTATAATGTTTGTTATAGTTTTAGAGAAGTATAGATTAAAAAAATTTATAAAATTACATGTAAAACGAAAATAAAGTGATGAAATATTATACGAATATTATACATGATTTTTTTCTCTACAAATTTTTTCTTTTTCCAAAATTTTTAACATCTTCTTCTTTTGATGTCTTTTCTTTTCTTTTTTTTCTTCTTTTCTTCTAATCTCTCTTCTTGATCAACTATTTGTTCTCCATAATGAATATAATAAGCATTAAACCTCCAATATCGTCTCGTCATATTGTGAAAAATGTGAATACAAAAGAAGAAAATGATCTCGAAGACAGTGATAACAACGACGACATTGTTTTAGATGATGCAATTGATGAAGTTTTGAATTCAGCACAGAGGAGGTATTTAAACTTGGAAAATTCATCAATCGTTACACCGGGGGAACTTATAACTGAAGATGCAACTTGGATGAGAGGTCATGGTACTTATTATCTTGATGATAAAACATATTCATCTGTTGCAGGTACTATTTTAAAAGTTAATAAATTATTAAGTGTTATACCATTCAATGGTCGTTATAGACCTGAAACTGGGGATCACGTAATTGGTAGAATTATTGGTATAAATAATAAACGTTGGAAAGTTGAATTAGGATCAGAACATGCCGGTGTTTTACTATTAGGTGCAGTTAATTTACCAGGTGGTGTGTTAAGGAGGAAAAGTGATAGTGATGAACTACAAATGAGAAGTATTTTAAAAGAAGGTGATTTATTAAACTGTGAAGTTCAAAGTACATTTAACGATGGATCTGCCAGTTTACATACACGTTCATTGAAATATGGGAAATTAAGAAATGGTATGTTTGTTAAAGTCAATCCTTCTTTAATTGTTAAAACTAAAAATCATATGCATGATTTACCAGGTGGTGTGAGTGTAATTATTGGTGTTAATGGTTATTGTTGGATATTCAAAACGAAAACTAAAGTTGACAATAATGTCGTATACTCGAATAAAGCTGAAAGTGAATTAAAATCATCAGTAAATGGTTATTCAATTGGAATGGGTAGTGTAAGTATAACTAGATTAGAAGAAGAAAGTTCATGGGAAATTTATAGTGATAAAAATGATAAAATCAGTTCAAGTATTAAAGAAACAATTTCTCGTTATAGATGTTGTTTACTTGCTTTGAGTTATTGTAATATTTCAATCAATGTTCAAAGATTAGTCAAATCTTATGAAATTAGTTTAGGTTATGGAGAAATCAACTCATTAATTAATGAAGATGCTAAAAAATTAATTGGTGAAGATTTAATAATTAGTGAAAAAATGAGAGGTTAAAAAGAAAGTAAGAAAGACTATACATACATACACACATACATACACACATACACACATACATACACACATACACACACCTACATAGATAGATTAATACCATCCGTTATTTATACAATTCTCTTAGATAATCAATTTGATCATTTGGTATAACTTCACTAAATAACGAACCTTTTGTATTATTAATTAATTTTTTCTCAAAATTTGTTCTTGATTTTGTTTGCATTTGTCCGTTATTATATAAAGACCAGATCAAATCTTCTTCACCAATTACATTGTTTGATTTATTACCATTATACACTATATTGGCAACATCATGTAGAATATTTGCAGTTAACCCCCAACAATTTCTAGTACGAACATCGAATTCATGATCATCATGAGTTTCATCTTCTGATGCAGATGATAAATCTTCAATTTCTTGTAGCCAATCAACTTCATTCTTATTGAAGAATGGGAAAATATAAGATCTTAAATTCCATGGTAAACCAGCCCATTTGGTATTTATATGACTTTGCTTTAAACATTCCTTCATTTTAAAATTATTCGAAGTTGGTTGTAGGAAATCTTTCAATGGTACACTGAAAATACTTGCCGATTCACCAGGATTTAAAATTAAATTCTTCAAACGACGTTCAGTGTGTTCAATATTTTCATGCCAATTGATATATCCAATACATGGAGCAACAGCAAGGAAAGTTCTTGCTAAATATGCAGGTAAAACTTTCAATTCATCCAATACAAATCCAAACTCTTTATGTAAATAATCATTATAACGTGAAATTCCAATCTCTTCATCCATTTCCCTTCTAGCACATTGAAATTCACTCTCTAATCCATTATCAGCTTTACCTCCAGGTAATGAAATATGACCTGAGAAACTCTTCAATTGTCTTGAACGTTTAGTTAGTATAACTCTTAATTCACCCTCATTACCAAGAAATAGTAAAACCATTACAGCTGAACGACGAACGACTGGAACCTTATGCCATACACTAAACTTTGTTTGATTTGCAAAATAAGTAGGTTTATAATTGATCAAATTGGTGAGATACTTGGATTCCATACTATGTCTAATTATCCTATGTTGATAATTGGACTTTGCAACTGGTGGATTAGCAAATAATTGAGAGACACCTTCATTATTAGATCCAAAAGATATAGACATTGAACTCAAACTAGACGCGTTCTGATAGAATGTCTTATTTTGGAAGTGTTTATACACAATTTGACCATTTCTACATGGATATGTAGTCAACATGATGTTTCCTTAAATTTTTTTTTTTCCTCTTACTGTTTTATTTTTCAAAGAAATTATATTATTCATTGTTATTATACTGTTATACAGATATTCTCATTAGGATATACATCCTTTTATACCCTTCATGAACCCCTCCCCTTGTTGTCACAGAACAGAGAGTCCAGCCATCAACTTCGGGTGGGGAAAGGAATTGTGAGAAAGAGAAAGAAAAAAATGCTGTTACGTAATCTTTCATCAACTTAAGCTTTTCTGTCTTCTTCCTCCTTTACTTTGGCACGTAACGTAGCTAATTCAATACTCATTTCTTTAATCAAGTCCAACAATTGAATTGTATCCTTCCCCTTAGAAAGATTTTCACCAACAATTTGTCTGGTACCTAATACGGCAACACAATTCTCTATTCTTGTAATAGTGTGATCCAGAAATAGTAACATAAATTGTTCAACACTCGCCAACGTATTACTCATAGTAGCTTCTGCCTCTTTTCGTACACCATCAGAAAATCTCTTGTATTGTGTATTACCATAACTATTATAATGCTCACTCAAATACGATGTAACTCTCTCCAATCTGAGTGCAATCTTACGTAACAGCCACGTTGTTTCAACTGTAATACCTCCGACACTTAATTTATTTTGGTTACTATTACTAATTTTACCATCTTCTTGCTTTGTTAACATTTTAAGTCTAGAACTTAATGATTTTGGAAATGTCACCCAAAGATTTTCAGGGGTTTCTAAACCTTTCAATTTCTTAGCTCCAATATTTTCTAATACAATACCAATTGAATCCAATTGATTCATTTGATTCTCAATATCTTTGCCTTTAGTCTTGTAAGGATATGCTCTATTAACATCAATTTTCCCATCTTTAATCATTTGATGAATCTTTCTAACTTTATTCATTTCATTATAGAAATCAGTACTAATTGTAATTTGTCCACCATCTGCAACACTACTAACTCTTGATGCCCTATTAACCATTGGTCCAAAATAATCCATTCTTTTAGTAATAACATCCATTTCACAAACTGGTGTACCCCAATGTATACCCATTCTAACCGATAATCCTCGAAATATTAAATTACCTTCACTATCTTTAATTTCAAATCCTTGATCACTTGATAAAATCTCTGCTGGCCATTCATTAGTAGTTAATAATTGTGTTTGAACAATATAACACCATAATAATGCAGCTGTTGGAGTTGGGAAACTAACTATAAATGCATCACCTTCAGTTTTAACTTCATAACCTCCAATTATACGTAATTGTCTACGCATTATTGAATTATGAACTTTAATTGCTGATCTCATCGCAACTGGATAATTGTCCCATAGTAATGTAGAATTCTTAATATCTGTGAAAACCATAGCTAAATCTCCAATAGGTGGTTCGATTTCATCATCTAATTTACGCAATGTAGAATCTTCAGGTTTAGATGAATTATGATGTTTTTGTTTAGTAGTAAATTGTCTTAATGATAAGACGACTGATGTAAGTTTAGTATTTTTACTTCCATATGATATTGCAAAATCTCTTAATTTTTCAGCTGCTCCAATTGGATTGGATTTTTCTTGTCTAATAATATCTGCTGCTAATTCAAAGGAAACTTTTTTCCAAATGTCATTTGTACAAATTGCAATCATCTCTTCATTTCTGGTTAATTTAAATTTATGTATACTTGGTTTAGCATTAATATGTGGCATCAATTTGAAAAATCCAACAGCTCTTGAAACTTCCGATACTCCATCTAAATAACCATCTGTCGTAACGTAACCACCAGAATCTCTTATTCTATCATATTCCTTTGTCGCATATGGTTCATGTTTAGTAGTAATAACATTGAATTCACCATCAGATTTAGTTAATATACCCATGATATCACCAACATTAGCAACATAAACATAATCTTTTCTGATATAGATAATAGCTGCAGAACAACCAGATAAACCATCTTCTTCCAAAATTAATTTATCAGTTGTTTTGGTTCTATGAGCAGCAGCAGAACTGAATGTTGAAGTTTCATCCTTATTGATTAAAATACTCATTTCACTATTCATAGTTAAAAATGCACCTCTTAAACAATCTTCAACAGTTTTAGGATGCTCACTATCAACAACAGCTTCACCTAATGTCTTTAATTCTTCAATTAAATGAATTTCAAAAGTTTCTTGAATAATTTTGGAAATTTTATCACCTCCTTCTTGTGTGGAATTTTTACCATCATATATTGTAATCAAGAATTCATCTGCATTACCACGGAATTTTTCAATAACAACATCTCTTGTAGTCAATGAATTTGAGGCTCCTAAACTATCAGAAATACCATAACCAAATTTACCCAATTGTGAAACAGTAGATCTAACTCTCAAATCGACACTTTGATCTGGAACAGAATCAGTAGTAATAGTAACATCCATTAAACCTAACATTTTCAAATGCTTCAAACTTAAAAATGAATCAAGTTTTTCACCCGTTTCTTCATCAATATTATGCTGTGGTTTGATCTCTAATCTTTTATTACCTGAAAAATTCAAATATTTCAAATTTTTATTATAACACCAATTCCAATCATACGGTATATTACCAATATTATACTTTAGTTGATTACTACCAACATCCAATGCATCTAATGCTTCTAATTTTGATAATTCAGCAGGTAATGTACCGAATCTGTTGCCATTCAAATGTAAGGTTTTGATATTCCCCAAATCATCCAAATCTTCAATAGGTAATGAAGACAAAAAATTACCTGATAAATACAAGTTTTGTAACTGCCTTAAATTTGATAGATAGCCTGATGGTATATCGAAGAAATCATTATATGATAAATTGAGACACGTCAGATTCTTGAATAATGATAATGTTGGGAAAATAGCTTCTGATAATTTATTATCACAGAGACATAGTTGTTTCAGTGAATCTGCTAAGGAAGCATTCTCCTTATCATTGAGATTGAATGATATAGTTTCACTGACTCTTCTATGTAGTTTACCTTTTTGTATATTTGAGATCTTATGATTTCCTTCTTCTTCATCTTCATCTTCATCCCTCTCTTCTTGTTCATCTGACGACAGTACAATTGATTCAACCTCATCGTCAGGATCATTAGTTATATAGCTATTTTCCTCATTTGCACCACTGCTATTGGTATTAACTTCTTTGATTTTCTCTAGTTGCATTGAGGTATTATAATTATTAAATAAATTATCTGGAGGTTCTGGGAAAACTTCCAATAAATTAGATGCTAAGTTCAATGCTTCTAAATTTGTAAGATACCATATTTTATCATTAACTTTACCAATATTATTCAAATGTAAATCCAAGACCTTTAATTTTTGCAACTTACTGATTGAGTCAGGCAAACTTGTAATATTATTCTTGAAAAGTGAAAGATGTTGAACACATTTCATTTTACCTATTGAATCTGGTAAAACAGTTAAATGGTTATAATCCAGTGAAATTTTTTCAACAGCAACTAATTTAGAAGTAAAGGAACATGAAGTTAATTTACCCTTTGAGAAATCAACTAATTTCAAATTTTCCATTTCACATTCAAAATGAACGTATGTTAATGGATTAATGTTCAATTCAACTTCAAAAAGATTCATAGCTCTGGATCTGAAAACTGAAATATTATTTCCTGTTGCCCTTATAACTTCTAATTTTGGTAAATTTCTGAGTGAATCAATTGAGGATATAGAGTTGAAACGTAGATCTACCTTGATTAGATTTTTCAAATTTTGAAAGTATTCGGGTAAGTCACCACTAATCTTATTACCAGCTATCTGTAGATTTTCAAGATAAGTTAAGTTCTCTATTTCAGCAGAAAATTCACTAATCAGATTATATGATAAATCAAGATTTTTCAAGTATTTTAATTTGAATATTTGTGGTGGAATCATTTTGAGTCTATTTGACCCTAGATTAAGTGTTTGTAGATTACCAAGCTGCGTAAACGATTCTGGTAAGTGACTTATTCTATTACATGCAATATTCAACGAAGTTAATGTGGTTAACATGGAAATTTCATTTGGAATAGTTTTAATATAATTGACTTCTAAATCAAGATTGGCTAATCGTGGAGCGTATATTATAGCATAGGGGAAAACTGGACTACCACTTCTGGTGAATGAAAGTGAGGTTAAATTCCTTGAATCATGCATGAAGTCTGATGTAAATTCAAATGAAGGATTTTGTGAAACATTTAATGTTACAATGGGTTCAGCATATAGAAAGTTTGGTATGTCTTGTAAATTCCAGTTTTCAAGATTAACATTTTGTGGATTAATTAGTCTCTTTTTCTCTTCACTGATGACTTCAACACCCTTTTCTTCAACTATAAACTTGAACAAGAAACTCAAATCTGTTCTTTCTATGTAATCCAAATTATCTCTCTCCGTATAACCATATAGAAATAACATTTTTCTTTGAATTTTCAATGGTTTTTCTTCAAGTGCTAAAGTTCTCGTTAATCCACCACATTTCAAAACCATGATATGATCTTCCTCTATTTTCAAAAATCTCTTTCTTCTTAACATATCCAGTATGTTTTTACACGTAGAATCAAGAGTACATGATAAAAGAGATGACTTGGTACCTTTGAAGATTCTGACAGAAGATTTTGAAGAACCGTATAATGCCTTTGATGTTCGCCTTACTGATTGGTCATTATTAACAGAAGTAGGTTGTGCTTTATTAAGATCACTTTTATTGATCTTTTCATCTTCGAAGGTAATACTTTTATGAGTTAATTCATTTGTCTTGTTTTTATTCTCATCTTTGTTGAGTTTATTTTGGATTATATTTTTATTATCATCCTTACTACTTTCTTTATTTTTGTCCTTTGTTTCTGAAGATGATCTTTTCAAATCAGTGGCATTCAAACTAGATTCATTTCTCATTCGTTGATTTGAGTCTGTTATATTGTTTGATATTCGTGAATTTGGAACATCAGTTGTGCTTGGATTTGTGAATGAATCATCACCAGAAGTGGAGCTTGAAACATCAAAGTCTAGAGAAGAAAATTTATTTCTTTTGATCATGGAATCTATTTCATCCGATTTAACTTTCCAACTTTCTGGAGCTTTCCAGAGTGTTTTGTCATCTGTGGAATTTAACATAATACTAGAAACTGAGCCTACACGAGACATTGAGGGAGCATTCGTTATTGATGAAAGCTCATTTGTGTTATCTTCATCAATTAGTGAGATACCATATGATTGTGCCAAACTGTTAGTTGCAGTCATTGGAGATGACATTATCTGTGGTATTGAGAATTTTTTATTACCATTTATAAGTTCATTAACATCATGATCACAATGATGGTCATTATAATGACTGTTATGACTATTATAAGGATGATGAATATTAGTTGAAGATCTCCTATCAGATTGAATTGGTAATGTGTGAATGGAATTTCTATATTGAGCAAATGGACTGATTGAACCAGAATTTTCAGAAGGAATCCGGGCTTTAACTGAAGAGACAGATGTAGTTCTATCCTTATTAGATTCACCTGAGAACATATGAGTTTGTGTTGGCACTGAGTGGGATTTCCGTTTCTTTTCATTATCATGTTTATATCCAGTATTTACATTCAGATCAATCGATTTAGTGGATTCACTCTCTCTCCTAGATGGAAGAAGTCTATTCAATAAACTAGATCTTTTACTTGATTTTTTGGAAGATTTTGATGAACGATCATGCTTCAAAGACATAAAGTTGGAATATGATTTGGAAGAACTTAGGGATGAAGCTGATGATTGTACTACTTCTGAACCACGATCTTTACTATGAGAGCGAGAATCAGAAGCAGATAATGAATTGTTATCAATAGAACTTCTATGACTATCACTATGTATCTTATCAGGAGATTGATTATCACCATAATTACTTGGTAAGTTATGCGTATTTTCTGTTGATGAAGAAAATTTATTAGATAAGGAACCAGAAAATATTGAATTTTTAAATCTAGAAGGATTTCTGGATGTACTAGGAGATGTTGAGGATGTTGAATCATTAGAATTGTGTCTTGCTTGTATAGTATTGTTTGCGGTATTTGAAGAATTTGAATATACAGTTTGATTACCAGATTCATCCATATACTTTAGATTAAATTGTGGTACTAAATGATGTGAGTGTGATGAAGAGTTCGCCATGATGGGATATTCCTCCAAAGTATACTCAATTGATTACAGAAATACAATAAGTCAGTATATTGCTAAATATATGTTTCCTTTAAGACAATAACTTTATAAAGGGTCTCTCTCTCTCTCTCTTTCTCTCTCTCTTTCACTTTCTCTCTCTGTTGATTGTTCTGAGCCAGAAAAGAGCCGCCATCAGTAAATGAGAAAAGAAAATACAAGGTGCACGGAAGAAAACAAACGCTTACGTAATATTATTTTCTTGATAAGAGTTGACAGGAATTTCAAATATTGATGGATTTATAATATTATGGAGAAAGAGAGTTGATGGCAAGGGTAGAAGGAGAACACAAAAGGAACAGTATCTGTTTCTAGAACTTTGGAAAAGATCGAACTTTAGTCTCTACTTTTTTTTTTCTAAGAGAGAAACCCCTATTGGGATGCTGAGCGGTCTTATAGAGTCAAGGAAATCGGTAAAGGGGGGAAACCGTCCCCAACAACAAACTCAGCGACAGAGTGACACATTTAAGCATTTCAATATCAATGCAAATATACCTTTTGGAAATGATGATCCAGTGAAAGCGTCAGATAAACTACTCTCTGGATTAAAAGGAATGGAACATACAAATGTGAATTTATCTCCTCTTTATGGGAATGATAGTATACCACCTTCTCTTTCGTTTAAAGTATCGGATAAACTGTCTTCATTTAGATTAGTCGTTGTACAAGATGCCGGAATACGAAGAAAACAACCTCTATTCGATTCGGCATTACCTTGTAATAATAACTATACCAAATTGAATCAAAAGTTAAACAAAACATTATATCATTCAATTAATGAGTTGTCATTATTTATGTTTGGATGTTACGGAATACCAATTTCTGAAAATATCACAACAACCAAAATGCATTATCTACCTTCACTTTCAAATTTACATTCTTCAATTCTAATAACAAGATTATTCTCATTAGATTCAACATTCAAATTGAAACAGCATACTATATCAAGTGAAAGTCATGATTGGGAAACTCATCCCATATTGAACGACGATAAAATCCCTCTTTTGCAAAATCCTTCGAGATTTTCAATTGGTGTAGTAATACCTGTTTCACCAACAATTGAATCAATTTCTGAAGAAATTACCAATAATTGGACTAGTATATCAGAATCTTTAAAAGAAATGCAAGATTTGGTGATATCAAAGTTACAAATTCACTATAATTTAAACCAGAATAAAGTAAGACAAGCTCATAAACAAAATAAACAACTATCAAATGGCTCTACTCACTTATTACTTCCAAATAAATTGACTTTCTCTTTATATTCCCTACAATCAGAAATGGAATTATTCCAAAACCTAGCTTCTTTTGTGAAAACATTGATATCATTGATTGAAGTACCAAGACTGTTTATAGATTTAAAACACTCAAATCAATCATTAATTGAATGGGCTTCAAATTTATCCCTTTGGAAAGAATTGAAAGATGGAAGAAACAATGATTATTTTCATGATAACCTCAATAATGATATTAGTTCCGATGCATTTCTCAGTTCATCTTTCACAAATCAACATTCTTCAAATTCTCAAGTAAAGTTTTTGGCGTCTTTACTAACTCTATTGATACCATATAAATCCTCGTTATTTGAAGATTCTAATTCTTGTACTATCAATAAATACTTTTCCAATGTTAGAATTGTTATAGGTACAGGTAATCCGGCAATCTCTGAGAAGCTTATCTTCATAATATCTGGTATTATAGGATACGATAAATTTTCGGAAATTTATGAAAACTATAAAATGTTTCTTCCAGGAAACAAAGTTGAAACAGCAGATATACAACAAAATTCACCAGACTCTTCACCTTTGTTAAATACGTCTACACCATCAGAGCCACCACAATCTTCCAATCCACCAAAGAAACCTATGTCTTCTGCATTATTCTCTCTACTATCATCTCCACCATCATCATCTTCATCATCATCTTCTTCTTCATCAAATTCAACAACAATGATTCAACAAACTCCTTTACCAACTCAACGTCAAGAATCGAATTATCCAGCACCAATACCTATCTCACAAAAAACTAAAAGTATAAACTCCGGAATCCATACAACATCAGGTTCTCTTTATGTAAACCCAATTAGCTCAAGTATTGATAACAAAAATATCAAAACATCTCCATTATATATACCTCAATCACCTAGTATTGCAACGGTATCCGCCAGCATAAATACCCAGAGGATAAATACACCACTTTGTAGAACATCATCCTATGCATCATTGCAATGTTTATCAACTAGTTATGGCGCAAATATACCTAATAATACTGGCTCACACACACCATCAAGTTCATGGAGAAATAACTTTGGTTCATTCATGGATAGATGGAAATCATCAATCACACCATCTCCCACAACTTCTCATTTCTCACAAATATCTCAACCTTTATCACAATATTCTAAACAAGATTCTGTTTCACCTAGTTTGAGTGAATATAATGAATATCCATGGTTTAGTACTAAAAAATCATCAAATTTAGTACATTCTCCTACTTTGTCATCTGCATCATCATTCATCTCAAATAATTTCAACTCGAATAGATTTACAATTACTAATAATCCACATCTAAGTTCTTATGAATGTAAAAACAATAACTATGAGATAATTAGGACTTCAACAAAATTAGTGACACCACATGCCTCTAAATTAGCAGAAAATATCCAAGATGAAATTAACTCAATCATGGTGGGTAATTTTGACTATAGCTTAGATGATGATGGAATTGGATCAGTTGTAGATGTATCATTAGGCCAGGATTATATAAGTAATGATATATCTTGTATCTACGAGTTTGAGTTACCATTGTTGACAGGCTATACACCACAATTTAGATCAGAATTTCATTTACAATCATGTGATAATAAACAACTGCTGGAATCGACCTTTGTTGATGCAATGAAGAATGATTTAACAAATATCAGATGTAATAATAGTGAAATTTTCTTTATCAATTTAGGAATGCATAGAGTTACACACTTTGAAATGGATGTTAATGAAAGACTTTCATCCGAAGAGAAGAATAATCAAAATTTGAATAGTACATCAATACACCCCATTAGAGGTAAAATGATGAATCCGACAAAATCCAATCTAACGAAATCTATGGAGTACGGTAAAAATCTACATCAAACTACATTACTTACATCTTGTAAACCACTAAATAATGGAAATACTCAGGGGAAGTTTAATAAGGACCAGTTAATCGAAGATAGGGTCGAACAGGTTGATCATATATTAGAGAAAATAGTATGGACTATCACCAATTTTTTCTATGAGATGAATAAATCTTCAAATGAAAACATGGATTCACATGGTAATGAAACCAAGAACTTCAATAAAGATAAAGATGAATTATCCAAAGCGGAAGATTTGAAATATAAGATTGAAAAGGAAAATCAATGCTGTGATGAAATCAGATCATTGATTTCCAAAATGCTAGAAATAATCGGATAAACTTGTATACGGAGACATTATATAATGAAACATTGATATTGTATGTAATGAAATTATAAGACGATAATAAATAAAAACATCAACATAGGTTCATAATCCCATTATATCTCCTCTAGATGAGCTCCATATTATTTGATAACTTTAGTATACATAATAGCAATCCTCTTCGAAAATATTAGTATTCTCCATATGTGTTGAATGATCACTCCTAAGGTTCGAGTTAATCTTGTTATCGTATTTATATTTTTCAATTAAATCTTGATATGCTTCAGGTTTGTATTTTTCCAGGACATCTTTATAGGCAATATATAGATTTTCCCTTAGTTGAGGCGGATTACTATCACTAAACGGATGTCGACCTTTAGAATGTGGTATTCCACAATGCTTACAGAATGGTGCATTATTTTTATACTGATGGAAATACGGTGGACTATGTGTATACCTTATCTTATTGTTGGATAATTTCCTAGACGTTACAAACACTGACCTGTCCTGTTTTTCAGGATTACCAGATGTTTGTTCAACGTGCTTTTTCTTATTAGACGCCGACTTATCATTATTATCATCAGAGCTTTGATTATATAGATTCTGCGAAGAAACATTTTCATCAACTCTTTGACAATCATCCTTCTCCAGTTCATGTTCATTTTCATTTTCATTTTTATCTTTATTTGATCTAAAAGTTGAATCTTCCTTTTTGTTATCGTTCACTAGGGCATCCATGGTTGTTAACGAGAAAGGTCTGAGCAAAGTATTGGGTAATGTCGATACCCCATCATCCTTTTGATCATCTTTTGTCATATTCGAATCAACAATATATGAAGAATGCCAATTATCTGAATATTCAGTCATTTTCAAATCATTCGTTTTTATTTCATTTGTTAAATTAAAGCTCATATTCTGTTTCTCCACATTTACTGAATCAAGTATTGCATATTCAGTATTCTCTCTGATAAAGTTAGATATTGCTAATGGACTTATCTTGATATTAGACTTTACCATTTTTGCCATCACATCATTTAATTTAGAGCTCATTTTAGAGTAATTTTTAGATAGTAATGAAACTACCAATCTCGTATTACAATTCTGAAAAAGGGAGATCAAATCATCTGATTTATCGTTAGTATTATCATAGTACTCTATTATCTCATTCAAGCACTCTTGATATTTAAGCAACGATCCCGAAAATGTATTCTCAATTGTTATCGAGTCGATCAGTTTAGTCCCAAATATATTTTCTACTGAATTAGCATAGTTGTTTTCAATTAGTTGAAAATATCTCAAATATTCACATAATGAATCTGTTTTAGGAATAGTCGTATCATTGTTACTGGAGTTCAAACACGTTTTATACAGTAGATTAAAATTCAGGAAGTTTTTATGTTGAACAAAGTGTAAGATTACATCAGACGCTGTTTCATAGTAGGATATTAGCAAATTAGTAGGTAAATCGAATTTGTTTGCCCAAGTAGATATTGTATTTTCATTTGGAATATCCAAAGTAAAAAGTTTAGGTGTGTCAGTTGGGAAAAGATCTGTATTGGATTCTACAGTTTTCAAAAGTTTCCAGAGATGAATTGAAGGTTGTATTTCATGACAGTTTGAACTTGTAATTTTCAATCTTTGAAAGTCTTCCGATGTAAATATAATTCTTAACTGTTCCCTTAATTTGAAGTCAACGGTTATAGCGAATGTCGCCTTTTCTAAACTTTCAATTGACTCGTTATTATCCATTAGTTCTCTTATTATAATCAATGAATGTCTCTACTGTGAGAATCAGATGGAACTTGGATCAAAGCAACAGCTTCGAATCAGATTCCAAATGAGTTGATTCATTCATCTAGTCCGCTCTATCGTTAAACTGTCTCTTGACGAGTTTTGCACTGCCCTGTTTTGTTTGCTATTCACACTATACATTTGTACGTTTTACATTTGGTCGTGATACTTTGGTTAATACAATCAGCTTTATAAAAAAATCCATACATTATATGTTAGTCCTCTCTGGAGGAGAGATTTCATGTATATTCACAGTTTTACTGTCTAAACCTTCAATATTGGCAACACTCAATGGGGTAATGAAAATTGTTTGTCTTTTAGGATTTTCAGCAACTTTATTCAATATTAACTTTAATGCAATTCTTCTATTAACGTTATCCATGAAAACATCAAATTCATCCAATCCTCTTATTCTAGAATGCATTGGACCCCAAATAGCAAATAAAAACGCAATTTGACCATATGATTTCTCACCGCCGGAGAATGATTCAACCGATCTTAACGGTCCAGTATCTTTAGTTGCAACTTTCAATGTTAATGTTCCCTTCTTTATATTGAACTCAATTCTTCCTCTAAATCGACGAATTTTTAATGCAGAGATGAAAACAGATTCAACTTCTTGAAAGGTTAAGTATGTAGTCTGTATTAGGTTGTTCAATCTATCCTCTAACGCTTTGGATAAATTGTTATAGAGATTGATTGATTCTGTAAATTTTTTTTCAACATTTTTAAGTTCCTTATTTGCCTTGATTAGATTCAATTCAGCATTTTCTTTGGAAATCCCTTGCCTTTCCTCAATCTGTCTCAGAAACTTGTTAACCATTTCAATCTCTCTATCTATGGAATCATTTGTAGTATTATCTGTAAGTTGAGCTTCATCTAAAGAACAAAATTCAGATGCCTGTGATTTCAAGGTATCAATTGTTATGGTGATTTGTTCAATATAATTATTTAGCTTTTCTATGTCGTTTTCTAGTTTTACATTATTACTTTCAAGATTTCTAATGTTGTTCTTGAGAAATTCAATATTTGATGTAAAACCATTATATTCGTCAATCATCTTATTATAGATTTTTCTGACACTATAGTAATCATCGGATATTGTTTTGAAAATATTTCTTTGTTCATTTAGAGTTGAAATTGACACACTTTGTTCAGACTGTAGAGGTTCAAGTTCTTGGGCTTGTAAGGAGATCTCAGATTCTAAATTCTGTTTCTCAGTGACCAAAGTATCCAATTTTGATGTTCCAAATGACATCTTTTCTAGCTTATCGTTTGTTTTATCAATTGACTGTGTTAACTCTCTAGCTTGAAATTTGATATCATCCAAAGATTTCTGTAACTCCTTTATTTTATTCCTCAAATCTTGAGTCTTCCCACTAATTTCACGTTCCTTTCTCTCTTTAGAATTTTTAAGTTCATTCAAATCTCTTTCTAAACGCATAACCATCGAGTCACCTTCCATTCTCAGTTTAGCCGTATTGTGCTGCTCATTTATATGAATTGGATCTGATTGATATGCATCATTTTTCTTATATATCCGTAGGACGTCATTATCAACAAAACATAATACTGATGATATTAAATTACTACGATCTTCATCCAGAATACGTTGTGCGTCTAATCTATTTGGAACTAATAAAGTGTTATGTATTTTCATTGAATCAACTAAGAAACATTTGATATTTTCATCTGAGATATTCAAAACATCCAATATACTCGGATATTGAGTTTGTGGGATGTACTTTGAGTAGTCAAAAATTTCAGGTTGTCTAACGGTTATTTCACTTCCCGTATTGAAAAACTTAACCTTTTGACTGATTATTTGTGCATCTTGATGATTTGATGTTAAGAATGAGATCAAATGTCTTTGTAAGATAGTTTCTAACACAAGGCCCCACCTTTGACCTTCCTTTTTTAATTGAATTTCTAATCCTAATGGACCAAGAGCATTATTTTTGAATTTTTGATTTCTCAGATCCCTTATCAACCTGATGAGATTGGAGTTGAATGAGTTCTCAGGTCTATTGGAATGCTCTTGTTGTCTTGCTTCTCTAATTTTATTTTCCAAACTTCTTATATTATTATTCATTTCTGATAATGCATTTCTATTCTGTTGATCATGTTGTTTCAGTTCGATCTTTAATATTTCATATTCTGATGACAATTTACTCTTTTCTTTATTCAATAATTGAAGCTTATCATTCTGGGTTTGTTGAAATGATTTTAGTTTTTCAACATTGTCCTCATTGGAATTTTCAATTCTTTTCCTTTCTTTTGCAATTTTTTCATCTAATTTTTTCAAAGTTTTATTATTATCAGATATTTTTTGTTTGATTGATGATATCTTACGTTCTATATCACCAATTTCCTCCTTTGCTTGCCTTATGATATCTTTACAATTGTTTCTTTCAGCTTCACAAGATTTATATTTCTCCTTGAATTTGTCTAATTCACCACTTTCAGCTTCTGCTTTCTTTTTCATAATTTTTTCAACATCATTTTCAAAAGAAGCCTTTTTTTCTACATTCTTTTCAATGTCTGCTTTCTTTTGATTTAATAGAGCAGCTGCTGATTTTTTCTTTTCCACACATTCTCTATATTCAAGCCATACCTTTTTACCAATTAAAATTTTCTTCCTTGCCGTATATTCATCAGAATCTTTAAACGAGTTCCATACCTTTTTAGCTTCTTGAAATTTCTGTTTCATTTCCAAATACACACCTTGATTTGAATCTAATATACTCTTAATTTCACTGGCATTATTTTCAATATCTTTAATGTTGTCGAAGGATTCTTTAAGTCTTGTACCAGCCATAAAACTATTAAACTTATCTTTATCTGTAGAATGTGCTAAAAATGTTTTTGCTTCAGTTTGTGTTAATATTGTCATTGGATTTGCAATTGTAATACCAAAATACTCAAGGATTTTATCTATAGTTTTCTTAGTTGTTGAGACAGTTTTATTGTGTTCATTTTTGATAAGAAGAGAATTTGGACGATCAGTTCTCAATATTCTTTCAACAATAATTTTAGATCCAAACTCTTCAGGTTTATATGCTTCTGATCCTTCATTTTTCAAAGTTACTATTGCTCTGGCAACATTTTTACCATGTTTGATCAAATTTTTCAATGAATTACCACGATCAGTATCACTTGCCTTTGCACCTAATGCAACCGAAATACCTGTTAAAATAGCAGATTTCCCTGAACCGTTTCTACCAATGATGAAATTAGTTTGAGGACCAAAGTTCAAAGAAAATGCACTGTGACACATGAAATTAAACAATTCTAGTTTTTCAATTATACCTGCTTCCGAAGGGGATTCATCATCTTGTGAATTCAAGGAGCTCGCAAATGGCGCCTGTGTCATCTTATCCAGGGATCTTCTTCTTCTCTTTTGAGACCATTTCTGATCTATTTGAGTCATTACTTCAGAGACATTAATATCACCAGCATTAGTTTCACGTAACTTTAGATTGGAGCCATCATGATCTGCTAAAAGGTCATTACTTTTCAATTTCTTGGCTGAAGATTCCTGACTGTAATGGTCATCATCATAATCTATTCGTCTCTTTGTGCTGGTCATGATTGTAATACTGGCCTTATACACTTCATGAACCTCTGTTAGAATGAAGATGTATTTCATTCATGCTTATTCTCCTGAAGATCTTCATGTTCTTTCTTTAAATTACGCGTTTGTGCGACGAGTCGTTTTTACATTGATGTCAAAAAGACTTCCAGCGTAATGTGAACTCGTTTCATTTGACATGTATTACATTACTGAAAAATGATAGATATAAAGTGATAAAACTAGATGTTTATTAATATTACAAATAGACTCAGTGACAATGAAGTTATTAAAAATTTGTATTGAAAGTTACTTCAATGAAGTTTGCTCCAATGAAGTTTGTTCCAAAATAATTGAAGTTTGAATCATTATATCATACAACATGAACTCTGGTTATTAATAAATTGATGATGATCTACAAATAAAATGTTAAGAAGGATTGGATAGTCTCGAACAAAAATATATACTTGTATCTATAACCGAAATCCTTCAATTAAAAAAAAAGCACTACCTATTTGCTGAAATACAATATTATCTTTAGTTCCATTTTTTTTGTGTAACAAGTAGTTCTAAACAGTTCTGTACAGCTCTCTCAACATCATATTAGCGATGGGTACTTCACTACATGAAGTCAACCAGTATATAGAAAACACCTTCATAATGAATGTTACTTTGATTTTCTCGCCTAACCGCCCAGAGAGGAAAATATTGCCCAAATAGGAAGTTGTAGAGCTTGCGCCGAGTATCATTGAAAATTCAAGGGAAAAAGTATAAATTGGTATCAAATAGAACTTCTTGCAATGGTAAAATAACGATTAGTTAGGATAATATATGGTTTTTCTCAATCAGCATGAACAAAATTGTCATACTACATCAACGAAAACTTCAATTTAGAGAGAGAATACAATTTTTGGCTAGTTTATTACTGAATCCAAAGTTTTATAGAGGCATTAATGATGCATTATCTGATCCATCCATTTTGGATAGATCTTTGGGAACAATATGTTATTCTATGTTGTTTGTAAGTGCTATTATTAGAAGATATCCTAAATTGAAGCATATTCTAACTAAGTTGGTCAATATCCTAATAAAATATTATAATCAAATAATACGCCAAATATCGAAATCGTCAAATTTAGATTTGAAACGAGTAGAAATCACCAATACATATGACTACGTTGGTGAAAAGTATGAAGATGAGAATTGTTCCGCTGATAATTTACCACCGAATTTGAAAAGTTTATACAACATAACAAACGGAGTCTCAAACTATCTATCCGATATTCGAATGTTTTATAGAGGTTTTTCAATACCTGGAAGTATTGCTGATATAATAGATACTCCGCATTTACTCAAAGAAGGAGACTATCTAAACTACTTCTCTACATGGTGTATATCATTATACCAACCATGTGAAACTATAGCTTTCATGCTAGATCACAACTGGTTATTCCCAGATAGAAAAGAGAACGATCCTGAGTGGTGGTATATTCTATCTACCAAGTTCTGGTTTGTGTGGGTGGTAGCGGAATTTACTCAGCTAGGTTACAGACTCATAATATCAAAACGAGGTAAGAATATTGGAAAGGGGGAGTTTATTGAATTCATAGAACATCTTGCAACATTACCGCTATGTATGCATTGGAGTTTGAAAGGTGGTTGTTTGAGTGATTTACTGGTTGGATTTTTCGGTACGGTTGCTGGTGGTGTTTCGACTTTAGATACGTACAATGATATTTTCTCAAAATTATTAAAGGATATACAATGATGCTTTTTTGAATAATAATGCAATGAATTTTTTAAAGTGATGCTATAGAAAAGCTAAGTAAAAGTCTATAAATTTTTGAGAGAGAGAGAGAGAGAGAGAGAGAGAGAGAGAGAGAGAGAGAGAGAGAGAGAGAGAGAATGTGTTTGAATGCGTTTATTTAATGTTCATGTTTATTTTTGAAATATTTTCTCAAGTATTCTACATGTGGGAGAATATCTGAATCACAAACTTTATCAATATTTAATTTACTAATAATTTGCATTTTTCTTGCTGAAGCTTTCATATTTTGTTTGATAATTGAAGAAGCAGGATTATCCGGTTCTATTGTATTTGCTTTATATCCTGTACAAAGTAATTGCGCTATTATTTCCCATAGTTGAAGTTCTAAATCATATTTAGGTTCTATAGTTTTCAATGAAACAATATGATTCTTCTCATTATCATAGACTCTATCTGAGAGTTGATTTGAATAATATTTAGGATATGATAAATGAAGGAACATAATTTCCTTACAACTAACATCAATTATATTATTTTTATGTGCATAATACTCAATTTCATTAACCGGGTTACATTGTCCTAAACCACTCGAATGAAATCCATCTTCACTGAAATGACCAACAAACGAAACAGATTGTCTAACTTGATATACTGGATTATCTAGAGCATATGCAGCTATTATGAATGTATCTTTATCACCTTCACCTGCACTTCCTTGTGTAATTAATGGATAATAATACTCAGAACCATAAATATTCATATATAGAGCTAATAATAACGTATCCACATGTGTTCTTTTATTTACCAATAACATACCACTTTCAGTTGATGGATTTGGGAATGATCCCGGTAATTCATGTATGTCAAATGGTTCACCTTCCTTTGTACTTGAATAATCTAAGTTTATATTGTATAAATCAAATAAGAATGGATTCGTAGTTCTAATCCATACATCTGGCCATAAAATCATTTGATACTTGATATAATAATCCCAATCAAATAAACTATCTGGGTTGATCAGCACCACATTATCAGCATCTAGTAATAAAATATCCTCAAACTTTGAAGCTAATAATGCTAAAAGTTTATATTCATAACTTTTCAAATTGAAGAATTTTTGGAAATTTTTTAATGGTAAAACTCTATATCCTGGTACACATCTAGCATTCAAAAATGGTAAAATAATTTCACAAAAATTATAATCATAATCTTCTAATGTTGGTATGAAAACTTCAATTGGTAATTGTGATCCAACATGTCTCAATTGATGAATACCCATTAGTGCTAACCATGAATAATCACCTCCACCAACTATAACTATTCCTTTCCCTTTTATTGGTGCATCTTTTTCATTACCAAATATTGAAAGTTTCAAATTATGTATGCCTGATCTAAAAGTTTCAAGTGATTCGTATAATTTCATCTTTTTCTCATCTGATAACGGCAGTAATTTAGTTAAGAATGTTTTATCAAATTTAGCATTATCACCTAAGAATTTCTTAGCAGCAGGATTCTCAGAAGTATAAGTTTTTAATGAATCACATTTAGGTTTACTTTCTGCTAGTATTTTGAAAATTTTCGAATATATCCCATATTTAGATTCATCCATATATATCCCATCCATTATTTCCTTTGGAGAATTCTCTGATGTCTTTTTAGATGAATTTAAGGATGATGTAGGAGAATTGTTCAATTTCATCGATCGAAAATTAAGAAACGTTATAATTGATAAGATGATTAAAGCAAATGCAACAATTAAGATCAATTGTCTCAGTCTTATTCGTAACAACTTCATCTTAGATATTCTCAATGGTGTATCCAAAATTGTTTCTCTATAAGGGAAGAATCCCTTGCCTTGTATTTTAAAAGAAACAAAAAATAAGAAATAACAAATAAAAAATAAGAAATGAAAAATGAAAAATGAAAAATCAATAAAATGTAGATGAAAATCTAAAAGATGTAGAAAAGGAAGAGAAAGAAAAGTTAGCGGTTCGATTGTTATATAAGACAAGTTCATAATTTGAATTCCATTCGCTATATGGTAAGATCTTGATATAATCACCATCTCGTTTATCTTTGATTGCTAAATACAGTAGTTATATGCAGTTATGAGGAGTGATTCACTCGATAAATACATTTTTCAAACTCAAAAGACAAAAAAAAAAAAATACAAAAGCAACTGAAAAAATACAAAACTAAACGAACCTGGGAATATTGCCGAGTATTATTTATGATGATGCATGAGACCAATAAAAACAAATGAATGAAAGAAGGAAGGAAATAAAGAAAGAAAAATAGGAAGGGAGGGAATAAAGAATAAAAGAAAGTAAAGACATTGAATCGTTCAATGTACTTTCATCAAAGTAAATCTTTTTAAAATGAAAGAGTAGATCGTTGCAGTATATCAGTTGATAAAGCTAATGTTGAATCACAGGATTTTTCTTGATAGAAGATGCTTAGTATTCCCTCCATAAACTGGTTCAGCATCAGACTTAGCGATATTTAAATCACTATTGAAAGGATTAGAATTATCATAAAATTCAAGTTTTGAAGGATTATCTAAATCAGGGATTATTTCATCACTTGGATAATCATCACTATTATTACTATTATTTTTCATTGCGATTTCTTCTTCTCTATTAACATATAGTTGAGCAAAATCCCCATAACTTGAAGCTCTTAAATCCCACGAAACAATAAACATCATTGTACCATAGAAAAATACCAAAGCCCATTCCATAATGGCTGAATACCCCCAATATTTAGACCAATTTCCTTCTGATCTAGCTTTACCCATGAATGCACCATAACAAACGACTAATACGATTGCAACAAATGTCCATACAATCTTCACTATAGCGCTATCTCTAAAATGTTTGATTCCGTAATGTCTATAGTATAATATGAAAGCCAAACTGTGAGCACATAAATATGCAAAAACAAAAATGACGAATAAAACAACGAAAACAGAATGAACCCTTGAATATTGCCAGTTATCTCTTAAACATGAAACCATTAGAATACATAAACATCCAATAATAATGAGAGCAATTGCTAATGCATGAACAGCAATAATAAACCAATGGAATGTAATTGGCAAATAATTTTTTTCAGGGGTTCTAAGATAATAATCTTCGATAACTGCCCATACTAAGAAAATACCCATAATTGCTGATCCAACAATGAAAACGGGTTGCACATCAGTTGCAGCAATATTAGATAAATAAACAATATAATTAGGCATTTCATAATGATTTGTGTCTAAGATCGGTCTACCTTTAGCAAACCAAACTATCATCAATGCTACCAACATGGCCCACCATCCAAACAACGAAATCAGTGGGAGAATCCATGCATGCTGTGGTTTAACATTGGGAAGAGACAATGATCCAATCTTCATATCTTCTATCAGACCTTGTATAGATATCAAACAACAGAATGGAAAAGAAAAATGTGTTATACAAATATTCAAACACGTCTATAAAACTATAAAATATTATAAGCACCACTTCACTTGATCCACACAAGACCATCTCCTTCAACTGTCAAGATGAAGAAGAAAAAAAAAAAAAGGTGGCTGAGCGTTGAAATCAACATAACGCACAGTCGCGTCGATAGTGCCCAATATTTTCTTTCTTTTTCTTTTTTACTGAAAAATTTCACATTAAAAGGTAGCAAGATTTGAAGGTTATGTAACAAGGTGGTACACACAATACTACCAAAATGAAATTTTGTAGAAGGGTCATATATCTTTATTAGAGGTCAAATGTGATATTTACAGTCCATTCAATTTGCGATCATTCAAATTGAACTCTATTTTCATCTTATAAAGTAACTAAACTGAAAAAAGCTGAACTAACTCTCCAGTTCTTACATTATGTAATCCTAATATACCTTGGAGTGCACAACGTCTTCAGGGATTTTGAACACTCTCATAAGGTTCATACCCTAAAACTTTTGTCACCTGGTTTTAACATCTATAGAATGTTTCTTCATATTATCCACAAAATTGTCATCCACAACTGGAGATGATCTAATTCAGGTTGGAAGGTTGTTACTTCTGAGAGTAGTCCGGAATTGGTTGATAAGTAATTTTTCTTTCTTTACATTGTATTCCAATTGAATTATTCACACATTTTCCAATGGCTATTTGAACAGGATCATTTAAAGTAAAGTAATCATTAAAATCACCATCTTTATAATATTCCAAATCATCTATTGATAACTTTCCTCTTTTTGAAAGCCTCTTATGTGCTATTTTCTTTAGTTGCAATTGTAGGGTATAAGCAATTTTTTCAAAATATTGATAATTATCATTATGGAGTTGAGAAGAGAGATCAAATATTGAAGAGTTAATTTTACTTGGTACATAGATGGATGTTACGTTGAATTTGTGCTACTGTTCTCTCTGGTCCATAAATTTGGATAGTTAAGAAAGAAATCATACTACGAACAATTGCATTCAAGTATCTGATGCTTTTGCTTTTATTGATATGAGCATAATTTCTTGTTAAAGATACATGTAAACATTTCCTCAAAAAAAATAGTTAACGTTATTGAAATGATCATCATCTAGAGAGTCTGATTCACTTAGAAGATCCTCCTCAGTAAGAAGATTAACAAAATCCTTACTTTCTTTTGAATTACATGGTACAATCATACCAGTTAACTGTGATGTTTATTCAGGTGATAAAAATGGTCTATAACCAGATATTATACATAGCAATAACCTATTTTAAAAGTTTCTTATCATTTTCTTTATCTATTTAAGTAAAGTTTGAGCCGTATTACGTAATCACCGATTGATCACTCTGATAACATAGACTCTCAACTACAAGAATAATACATAGTTGAAAAGCTATTATTCTGATTAGCAGGATTAATTGAAGGCACATTCTATGACACTATATATAGGTCATTTAATATTTTTGGCAAATAATAGCAAAGTGATATCTTGTAACCAACTTTGCAAAATACTGAAAAGCTATTTGAAATGACATTCCGAAAGTGAAATCTCTTTTTTTAACCATTGAGTGAAAAACTCGCGTTTTCCAATAGTGCGATCATATTATGTAGAGTAAGATGAATATTTGTATAGAGAAGTACACACTGCAGTTTTGTAGGTGTGTATTGCTTTGAATAGTATTACTTGAATAAACAGTCCAACAAGATGTTATCAAGAGTTGCTGCGGGAAAGACTTCATTCCAATTAAGAAATTTAGTAAGAATTCATGCTAATATCAACTCAAGATCGTATGCATCACATTCTAACATCAAACAAACCAACCAACCAGACTCTTATGAATCGAATGAAAAGACTGAAACAAATAGATTAGAAAAATCATTAGCTAAATTCTGGGAGAAAGTATCTGTTGGTAAATCTGATGATGGTTCATATCTTATCAAACTTGATGGTAAATCAATCAAAACGCCCTTAGGATTTGAAATGAAAATACCAAGTAGTAAGAAAACTTTGGCTTATTTACTAGCTAACGAATGGAAATCTTTACCAAATTTACAGATTAAACCATTTTTAGTACCTTTAACCTCTTTAACCGCTAGATGTATTGACTTGAACGAATCCCAAAAAACAGACGATGAAGAAACTAAAGCCAAGATTGGTGATTTATCAACCATTAAATCATTGTTATTGAGATATTTAGATACTGATACTATGCTAGTTTTTTCACCAAAGGAAGATTGTGATGGTGAATTGAGGAAAGAACAGGAAAAATGTTATAGGCCAATCATCGATAATATGGAACAATTTTTCTCAAAATATGCCGATGATGGTAAACCTGTCAAATTAACTTATTTAGATTCTGATACCCATGGTTTAGTAGGTAATATGCAGACTGAACATACCAAAAAGGCAGTTTTGAATTATCTAAACTCATTATCCGTTTGGGATCTAGTTGCTCTTGAGAAAGCTGTCTTGGTTGCCAAATCTTTTATGGCAGGTGTCGTTATTTTGAGAAATAATGATTACAATGATGATTTCAATCTTACAATTGAAGAATTGGCTCGTTTGGTTAATTTAGAAACTGTAATGCAAACCTTGAGATGGGGAGAAGTTGAAGATACACACGATGTCGATAAAGTCGACCTCAAAAGAAACTTGGCAAGTGTAGCAATTATTGCATTTAACTCTAAAAATGATTAATTTTTTTTTTGTTAAATATTACAATTATATATATATACATATATCCTGTAAATAGTTTTCTAATACACACACTTATAAAACAATTGGGTTTCTTTGACTGAGTCAAAATCCAAAATATACCTTTTCGATGACATATCCAAATCTGAAATCAAAACTTCAACTTCTGTTATTTTCTTGATTTGCTCTTTATTAATATTAAGCCCTATATTACCGAATTCAAAACCAGTTAAATCGACACTAACCAAACCTTCCTTCTTCTTATTTTCAACATTAATAACACATCTATTTAAATCAACAATGTTTTTATTTTCAATAATCTTCAATGAAGCTACACCTGCCCATTTTTTATTAACATATTCCACTTTACCATCCCTATTGGTCTTTTCATCATTAATCTCACTTTCAATGGAGGAGGAACTTTCAACAGTTGGTATGATTGTCTTCTCCGATTGTAAACTTAGTTCTGAATCATAACTGTTACTGTTATTCAAATATAGAGTGTTTACCATCTCTGGATTCACTAAGACATTACTAACTATTTTCATATGATGTCTATTCAATGGACGAATGAGTAATGTCAATTCAGCACCTTTATAGTTTTCTGTTGTTACATGGATATCAATGGTATTAAATGTACAATCTGTATTTTCGTTCAATTTGATCAGTAAGAGAGGTTTCTCATTTTCATTATGTTCATGCGTTGATGAATGATTGTAAAAAGCCAAATAATATGCATTTTTATTTGAACAGATCAATACAAGATGAGTTTCTTTACTCTTTGTCCATGATTGTGATCTCCATAAGGATAGTTCGGCTGTGGATATATGTTTTGAAATAGTGTTTGGGTGAGAAATAATATTCCAAATTTCACTATCTTTAGAAGTTGAAATTGACGAAATGGAGTTCAGCGATTTGGTTGGTGAAACTTCCATCTCTTGTTTGTTTTGTTGATTCTGATGATTTGGAACAGTTTGTGGTTTGACATTATTTGTTGTTCCTCTTTTCTTTGATAACAAGCTTGAGAAAGATTCAAAAATCGATTTCCTACGTTTGGCTTGAGATGAACTTCCATTTTTGGGTATATTAAGGCTATTTTGATATTTAGTAAAGTCAATTTGTAGCTTTCTTGAGTTATCAATTTCTTTATGTTCCTTCACTTTATTCAAAGGAGATGTTGATGAAATAGTAGCCTTTGTAATTGGGCTTGGTAATCCATTAATAGGTTGGAAGGATATATTCTCTACTTCTTCTACTATAGATACATTAGGTTCATCATTATTCTCATCATCAGATTCTTCATTATTGGCAATTGTTGACAATATTTCAGTAGGTATATCCTTGTATCTGGCGGTTTTAAGAGACGTTTTTGTTATGAAGTTGAGCTTAGATGCATGAGTGTCAGAGCGATTTAAATAGGATCCGATTTCATTACCATTTGATAAATTTGCAAATTTAAGTTTGTAAAGAGGATTACTTGATACTTCAACTTCTTCCACTTTTTCTTCCATTTTTTCTTCCTCTTCTTCGATTATATCATTTTGTTGGACTTCACTTGTAGAGCTGGTTTCGGATAATGGTGATGATTCAGTTTGTCTAGCAGATGACGTATTCACTTTTTCGATATCTTGATCCATTGATACAAGCATTTCTGTATTATTATATTTTTCATCAATCAGAACAGCTTTAGAACTCTCATTGACTTTGGGAACCATAATTCCCAAACCAAAAGATATTATCGAACGGGTAGGTTGTTCTTCAACTTTAGGAAAAAATTTGCTTAAAACTGAAAGCAGTTCACTGTTGTCTGAATTTACAGCAAAACATAGTTGGATTTTAGAGGCATAAATCGAATGATTGAATAAAAGTGATGTAATATTATTTTCTGTATTAGTTTTATGTAATTCAAATTCAAATTTTCTCAGTGGAGTGAAAAGTAAAGTTTTGCCAAAAGTATCTTTTTGAACAATAGAAATATATTGATCTGAAGTTATAAATATTTCTAGTTTCATGAAATTCAATGAAGCATTTTCGTTTATATTTAAGTAATGTAAGTCAGATATGAAAACTGTTGAATCATCAAGAATAGACTGGTTTACTGGGACACTGACATTTCTCAACGAAATAATGTCTTTAGCAATAGAAAAATTAATCAATGAGTCGCATCCTTTTTTCTCCTTTTCATCTAGTTTTCTGCAATCCTCTAAGCATTTGGAAAGTTGAAAGCTGATGAGTTCAAAGTTTGAAATTATTTCACCAGAATTTGGACGTTCATCCATTGTAATTAAAATATTTTTCAAATTCTTGAAAAATGAATTCAAATATCTAACTCTAATCATTGGTCTTCTTCTCATTCTAACTTCTGATTTAGCTTGTGTAACATTCAATTTATAATATTTGAGATAGTCATGATATAATGGAGTAATACCTTTCCCCCAATTGGATAACTCGAGAATCATTGTATCAAATTCAGATAGAGAGAGAATTTTCAGTAATTTTGAATGTTTAGTAATCATTTTTTTAACTATGGTAAGCAATTGATTGTTTTTCTCTTTTCTAATAGCCACCATTTCGTTTGTAATATCATCCATTGATAAATCAAAATAATTATCATAGACTGGATTGAAATTAGTTACAATATATTCGAGTGTTTTCAATTCGGCAGAATATTCAAGTTCACTTTTTTGGTAATTGGTCAATAGAAATAAGATTCTATCAGTACTGTTTCCCAATCCATTCAAATATTGGAAATTGATTTTTGGATTTCCAGCATTATTGGCAACAACTGGTAATTGAATACTAGATGTTGAATCCACTGCTTCTTGAATTGAAAAAAGAGGAGTTTTCATATATGAGCACGATTTCTTCATCGTTACTTAATTGATTTTACTGGCAATAATAAAAAGAAAGAGAAGTATAAGATTTAGAGAAGTTCCATTAACTAGCATTATCTAAAAGTTTGACAGTTGAAGTTCACTAGAAGATCATTTCTTTTTCTTTCTAGTATAAACTATCATGAAGAGAAAAAAAAAAATAAAGGTCCCTGTCAAACGCGTTCATTAGACATGTCAACAAAATCGTCCAAGAAAACGCGTTTAACTTAAATTTATTAAAGTTACTTATCTATTGCAACTCTAAAAGCGCGTCGACACAGGAACCGGCATCATAACGACACGCTAGTGCCACATCCTCTATTAGAGCTGGATCCATATTAGGGAACATACCAACGAGACCAGCAATTACATCTTCTTTTTGACGGGCTTCTGCTAAAGATTCCGATTGTGCCTGGGCAAGCTGTTGAGAAACTGTCATTCGTGAATGTTCTTGAGGAGGTAGTGTTTCATGTTCTTCTTGATTCTCATTTTCACCTGAAATATTCTGTATTATGCTATTGATAGAGTTAGAGAGAGATTGTTTCACTATTTCTGCAGATTTGGTCAATACTGCCGAAGGAGATGGTGCAAACAATTGCGACACTTCACTGTCATTCTGTAGTTCATGTAGTCGAATGTATGATTTCCTCATATACTCATCATATTCCTCATCTTCGATAGTTAGTTGATCCTTCGTTATATTGATGATGAAATTACATGCAATTTGCATGGTACTAACATAATAAGATGTTTCACCGATTAGGAATTCTTCATTTCTGAACCTTTCAATGTACTGTAAATTGGAATACAAATACTTTACCTTTGAATGAATCAATATGTATATTAACAATGGAACAAAAGAATCTGCATTCTCTTGGGTAATCTCTTGTTGCCTTATTAGTCCAAAAATTAGCTTGGATGAATTCAAAATACAAACTATTTTATCTCTTGGTGATTTGAAATCATCAATTTTGGCCAATTCCTTAGAAGCCAATAGAATAAATTTCGAGTCTATTTTAACATTTATATTCAAATCAAGATGTTTTAATTCAATCCAATCATAGAGATAGTTATTGGTAAGGTATTTTTTGTCCATAATTTTATCATGTTTATGCGAATCTGTTAGTTTAATGAATGACATGCATGGACTGAAGACAGAGGAATAGACTTTTGTTAAAATTAGCTTTTCTAGACCTTCTTTACAGTTATTAATTTTAATCTCATCATTCTTCATTTCATCGAAAGGTTTGTACTGAATCAATTTATTAAATAGAAATTCTTCAAAATCTTTAATCAGTTTAACTTGTTCATTCACAGTCCAAATTCTCTGACTAAACTGTCTGATAAATGATTTGAGGTATTTATGAATTGGTTCACAATCTTTAGATTTTAGTTGAATAAGAAATTCTTGGAAATCAAATGCTCTTTGTTTACTCAAATTGGAAGGTGGATTTGGTATACATTTTATGGAGTTACTTCTCTGCTTCAGAGGGTCTATTCTTTCAAATGCTTTATTTTTATTAATGCTTTGATTAGAATTTATTGGAATATCTATGGTTCTATCACAAATGCTATTTTCATCTTGATTATTACCTTGAATATGATCGGTATTTACCTGTTCCTGTATATGATCTTGTTCTTGTTCAAGTTTCTGTTCTTTTCCTTGTTCTAATTGTAGATTTTGGTTTTGTGTTTGTTCTTCATTAGCTTTACAATCTGATTTAATCTTATTAACTTCTTCTTCAACTTCTCGATTTATTACATCTTCCTTGGCATTTGTACTAGAGGAATTGATTTCGGTATTCATTGACATCTCTGTATCATCGTCATTAAGAGTTTCATTGATCAAAAGTTCATCACCATCTTGAATCAAATTTGTCTGTTTCAACTCATTAATAATTTTATCATCTTGTTCATTCATACATTCTTTTTCCTCTGTAACACTCATCACTTCTTCTTCAGATGATTCTTCCTTCATTCCGGTTGGGATTTCATGGTATCTGTTAGGTTTATGCGTCTGTTCCTCTTCATCACTAGATTCATCTAATAACATTCCCTTTCCATTTGTTTCTTGGTTTGATATTTTAACCATCCCATTTCTTCCTCTAGCTTCCATCAATGATTTCAATGTAGGTCCATTGTTGATAGTGATACTACCTGTAGCAATAGAGTCAGGAGCTTTTCCCATTTCCTTGACTTCTTTTTTTTCTTCTTCATTTTCTTCTTCTTCTTTTACAATTTCTCCAATTTGTTCCCGTTTATCATGATTATCATCCATTTGCTCATTAACTTGTTTATGTCTCGTTCCATTAATTGACTTATCTTCTAATAACAGTGATTCAATCATTTTTTCAACATTATTTAAGTTACCCGTTGAGTTATCTGTTTTATCAGTATCTTTACTATCATTATTTGGTAACTTACTGATATTATTATCTGTGATAGATTCTACCTCTGTGACACCAACAATTGGACGTGCAGTTGTCAAGGAAGGAAGCAGAAACCCACTCTGTTTCATCGATGACATGGTTGAAGATACAAGAGATACAAAGATACTAACGATAAAGGAAATAATACATGAGAAAGAGAATGTCTGTAGAGACTCTCTCTAATTTCAGCAGTGAATTGTTAATTCCATCACCAGCCACATCAATTTATGGCGAATTTCCGATCAAATTTGTAAAATCATTTTCTTTTTTTACGATTGCTACTTTGGTAGTAGTCATTTATTGATATACTGCTTGTTTACTACTTTGAGTACATCAACTTATTGGGGGGAATATACGGCTTGAATAAGTATGAAAATAATCAAAGAATCTACTGTTATTACTTTATTTTCATTAATTTGTTTAATTACTGGATATCCTGTAGACAGTGAGTTTGATAGTATTGAGAATTTAGAAGATTCACAATTAGATATAATTTGTCCAGATTCTAATCCATTAAATTGTTATCCAAAATTATTTACCCCCACATCTGATTGGCAAGAGGTTAAACAAGGACAGATAGTTCCAGTTGGATTAGAGATTAGATTAGATTTAGAAAATATGAAAAGAGAGGCAAGATTGAGTGGTCAAAATAAAGATGCTAATCAAAATAAAGATGCTAGTTTGAATAAAGCTGTTGGTATTAAAGCAGATAATCACAAAGTAGCTAAAAATCATGACATTGTTGTTTCTAAATTTAGAAATAATGAAGTTCAGATATCATTAGACTTTGTCAAAGGATTTTCCAATTTACAATTTTCTAAAACTAGTTTTAACGTTATTGTCGATCATTTTGAAGTTTTAGTTGATTGGTCTTCAGATATTGAGGCAGGAGCTGAAATCGCTCGTTATATTCAACCACTATTGAAAATTATAGGATTATATAGTGAAGGGAAGAATGAGGATGAATCAATGAAGAGATTTTGGTTAAGTCCAGAACAATATTCGAAAGTTCAAGAAATGGTTTACAGAATTCTTGCTTCTACTTTTAGAAACAATGTCCAGGCACAAGAAATATTGTTAGAATATCTTTCAAAACCTGAAGATTTTTTAGGGAAATTACTTGAAAATTCTAAGAATGATAGTAAATTGATATTGAAAAGAAAGTTGGGACTTGTAGGATCTTTGATGAATAGTCAAATATTTGAGAAATATATGAAATTGGCAGGGGTTGAGAAAATGTTGATTGTATTGTACAGTAAATTTGAGGACTATGATGTTAGGGAAAGGATCATGAATATGCTTGAAGACTTAAACCTTGAGAAAAGAGATGGTAATGATGATGTAATTAAAGATAAAGATAATGTCGATGAGAGATACGCGGATCTTGTACAACGCTCCCTTGTAGATATATCACCAAAATCGAAAACATCAGAATATAAGGAAGTTCTAGACATTCTTAGCAATATGAAGCTTAAAAATCGAGAATCTTTCAAGGCAAACAAAGACTTTCTCAACTGGTTGGATGAATTGATTAATAGTAAGAGAGCTGATAAGGATGACAATATTGAGAAGATTATTGAATTAAGACATGAAGTATTTGGCAATTATCTTGGATCACGACGGGACCATATTGATGAATTGTAGAGAGATGAAGATTGAACAAGTGGACCAAAATGGCGTTATCCCTACAAAGACAAAAGACCGTTTTACCGTTATTATGGAACTAACTTAAAATGGAAAGGAAAAAAAAAATTGATAAAATATTGTGTTTATGCAGGTACGCGGTCATTTTGATCGAGAAACTAAACAATAAGCGCTATATTTTTCATATATTGTCTAATTGATGATTCTGTTTTGGATTTGTTTGAGATCCCCGGTGTTTGTTTCTTTTTTTTTTGTGGTTTCCTGTTCCTGGTTCCTGGTTGTTGATAGTTGATAGTTGATAGTAGATTGTTTGTCTTACTTTATCTCATTTTGATGTTATCTTGATTTAAATTGAGGGTGAACTGCTCCTTTCTTCATTCTTCCTTCTCTCTTTGCCTTTCATCATTCTCTTCCCCATTCTGCTATTCTTCTTATTCCTTTATTTGATTATAACACAGATTCATATAATTCAACATGCACATTTTTGGAAGAGACCAATTCTACACCGATTTAGCTCCTATAACACCAACTCTCAGTATATCAACAGCTGCTACCAATGTACCTGTGATAACATCTACAGAAATAAAGAATACTTTATCAAATTTTGATACTGATACTGATACTAATACCGACATAGCAACTCAAGATCTCTATGATACAATGTCGATTTTAACTGATACAAGATCATCAGTGTTAGGTGTTACAATCACTACTTCTTCTCTTACAGCTTTAAACACTTTTACTAGTGTATCCAAAACACATGCACATCATGAAGTTAGTAGCACTTCTTCTAATTATGCAGGTTCAAATAATCAGAATATTAATAAAAAGCAAAGGACATTGATTTGGGGTCTTATTAGTTCCTCTGTCATTTTTGCATACTTGATCTGAGTAAGTAATCTTTCTATATATCTCTGATAGATTTATCTATAATCATTTTTTTTTTTAATATAAATACACTTTATCTACAATCTTTTCCTACTATAACAATTCTCTCCGGTAACGGAGAAAGTGAAAACACACACGACCATAATAATAAATATCCCTCTTTCCCTTTCTCCCCCCTCTCTCCCCCTCTCAATAAGTCACGTGCGACACATACGGGCTACCACCTTTTCAAGGGTTACCCTGTTTTCCTCTTTTGGCAATTGACGCACTTTTTCCTCACATTTTTTCAAAATTTTTCAAATTTTTCAAATTTCCACTATTTCCGCTATTGAGTATAAAAACAACTTCATACTCCATTTCGTTTCATTTATTGATAGCTTTCATACTTACTCTTCTGATTTCCTCTTTTTCTTTTACTTTTTTCCTCTTCTACAAGAAACAACAGATCAATTCAAAAATGGCTCCAATTGTATGTATCTAATTACAATCTCATATCTATTTTTTTTACTTCACAAAGTCTTTAATAGAATACCAGTTAGTTTACTTGTTTGTCAAAGTGATTTAACTGATGTTTATTTTAAAGCCTGTAACTATTCTAGCATTTATATTATGTTTAGAATTTTTACTATTCTGTGTTTAGTGTCTCTTATGACCTATTCTGCAGTAGGTATTTAAAATTTTCACCATCGTATCTGGTATTCTGTAAAATAACTTTTGTAAAGTGCCTATATCCTCCACCCCTTAAACGTTCATCTTTACTAACCTTTTTCATATTTTAGACTAAGAAAACTGAAAAAGTCACTAAAACCTTCACTGTCGACTGTTCTACTCCAACTGAAAATGGTGTCTTTGACCCAGAATCATACGTTAAATATTTAGTTGAACACATCAAAATCGATGGTCACGTTGGTCAATTAAATGATTTAGTTACCGTCTCTACTGAAGGTACTAAAGTCGTCGTTGTTTCTTCTACCAAATTCTCCGGTAAGTACTTAAAATACTTAACAAAGAGATACTTAAAGAAGAACCAAATCAGAGATTGGATTAGATTCATCTCTGTTAAGAAGAATGAATACAAATTACAATTCTACTCTACTTCTGTTGATGAAGAAGAAGAAGAAGAAGAATAATTGTGATTTCAATTGTTTCAACTTAGTTAAAATCTTTCACCTTTTTAATTAACAAAAAGAGAAAGAGAAATCTCAAACTCTTTTCTTTCTTTATTTTTATTTTTTTTGTAAAGATGACTTGTTTTAATTAAATAAACATTGCTTGTATTCTTTTCTATCAAACTCTTTATACCCTGATAAATACATTATTAGACAGAAATATCTTGAAATATATTATCTATTCCTAGTATCAACATGATAGATATAATTGATAAATTCGGAAAAAAATGAAGAATAAAAAATCGATCGTCCCCATTGTCGCACTTTCTTTCCTTTTTCTCCCTCTTTCTATCGTATTGAGTTTATATTACCACCGTTATTTAGAGACTTTTCATAATTCAATATAATCAGACCATTATACATTGATATCAATCATTTGTATCCATTGGTGAAATCAATAACAATGGATATATATCATGATTCAAACAGTCCCCAACCTCACAACATCATGTCTGATCCCGTTCAGAAACAACCGAAATCAATAGTAACTAGAGAGTCGAGTCCATTTAAAAATAGTACTATTACAAAAACATTGCATGTTTCTCAATTAACTTCTGATCCAATGATAAATCAGTTTTCAATAGGATATAATGATGATTCCTTTGATACACAAATCGATGATAATACTTACGATTTTGCTGATACTACAAATGATAATTACAAGAAGGATATCATTGCTAGTCCCAATACTTCATCACATAATGATGATTTCATTGAATTTCATTTGAATAAATCAACAAATAGAACTAAAGAATTTGTAAATGAAATCAATCATGATTTCAAAAAAATTAAACAAGACTATAAAAACAATGACAGTACTGATATTCTTGATGGTATCGATAATAATGAGGATCACGATATTCAATCAGTAGTATCGAAACCCAAATCGATAAATAATAAAGAATTAGATATTAATTATGATGAAGATTCATTAGACGAATGGAAGGAAATTGATACACAGTTGAACTGTGGTGATATATACAATAATAAAGGTGAAAAAATTGAATTCTTTCATAGTAAGGATGATCTTACACTTGAAAATACCGCTAATCTGATGGAGAAAACTAAAAGTAAGAAAACCAACCTTCAAAAAGCCGTAAAAGTGGGTGCAAATGTTGGTCGTAAAGTCGTTCAAGTTACTGCTTGTGTTAAACTGGGTAGTGATGAAAAAGAACGTGAATTAAGAGAAAAATATCAAAAGGCGCATTTGGTCAATTCAGATAATACAATGCAAGGTTACACTAGAATTGATGAAGAAGAACAAGCTAAAAAGTTTAACGAAATGGATAAAAAATTTGACTTTTTGTTTCATAATGAAAATTCAAATTTGAGGAAGTTACATAATTTTTCTAATAATGATACTGATACTAATAACTCGTCTTTGGTGAATTCTTCTGTTGATACATTATCTAAAATTACAGATGATTTCATGAATAGTGATAAATTTGATGATATTTTCAATAATGAAGGACGTGACGAGAATGAATTGAATCCATCAATTCAAATGATGTCTACAAAATCTATGCTCACTGATCCTCAGAAAATCGCATATGCTGCTTTGGTTAAATTAATAATTGTGAAGCTTAATACTGAGTTGATTCAAATTAGAGGTTCAGGTTCAACTAGAATATTGAAAAAATTATCGATTTGCTATACTTCCTTCATGAGATGGTCAATGAATATAATGAATGAACTGTATAATCATTTGGATATCAAAAATACAGATGAGATTAAGATGATTGAAACTCTCAGTTGTCATGGGGTTGAAAGTAATGATTTAGCCAAGTCTTTTGATAAGAATCTATATATTGAAAATCATTTAATTGATGATAACGAAGATGATGGTCAACTAAAGCTAATTGATATCAATGATATGGAAATAGAAAAGGAGAAAACGATTGAAGTTGACGTTAAATGGACTTTAATATGTGATTTGTTTCTAATATTATTAGAGGCTTCAGTTTACGATTCAAGATCTCGTACTTTGTTGATTAATTTTGCCAATTCAATCGGTATCCAAACAATAGAAATTTATCAATTTGAGAGACGTATAACAGATTCTCTGGAAATTGATGAAGCTTTTGAAATTATAAATAATAATCTTACTTGGGATGAATCAGATATTTTAAAAGAACATAAAAGAAAACAAAAGAAGCAAAAAATTGTAAAAATTGCACTTGCTACTGCTGCAGGTGGATTAGTTATTGGATTAAGTGCAGGTGCACTTGCACCAGTAATTGGTGCAGGTTTAGCTGCTGGTTTGACAACAATTGGTATCACTGGTACTGGAGGGTTTTTAGCTGGTGCAGGTGGTACTGCAATAATTACAACAACCGGTGTGATGTCAGGTATGAGAGCTGGTAAAAATGCAATGTCTCATAGAGTTGGATCTGTTAAAACTTTTGAATTTATTCCATTACATAACAATAGAAGGGTTAATTTGATAATCACAGTCTCTGGATGGATGTCTGGTACAATGGATGATGTTAGATTACCATTTTCAACTGTTGACCAAGTTATGGGAGATCTATATTCTTTATTATGGGAACCTGAAATGTTGACAAGTATGGGACAAACTATCAATATTCTAGCAAATGAAATCTTAACACAGAGTATTCAACAAATTCTAGGTAACACTTTATTGATTACTTTGATGTCTGGGTTGCAATTGCCAATGATGTTATCCAAATTAGGATATTTGTTAGATAATCCATGGAATAATTCATTAGATAGAGCTTGGAGAAGTGGTAAAGTTTTAGCAGATACTCTAAAAAGAAAAAAACTAGGTGTTAGACCAATCACTTTAGTTGGGTTCAGTTTGGGTGCTAGATTAATATATAGTTGTTTATTGAATTTAGCTAAAAGTGGTGATTTTGGCATTATTGAAAATGTTTACTTATTTGGTTCTCCGATTGTCATTAATGAAGATGAAATGGCACAAGTTAGAAGTGTTGTCAGTGGTAGATTTGTTAATGGCTATATGAAACAAGATTGGATTTTAGGGTATCTATTCAGAGCAACATCTGGTGGTTTACGTTCAATTGCCGGACTATCACCAATTAATGAAGAGAGTTATAATGTTGAAAATTTCAACTGCTCTGAATTTGTTAAAGGTCACATGCAGTATAGAGAAGCCATGCCAAAACTATTAAAAGAAATTGGATGGGAAGTATTAGAAGATCAATTTGTGGAAATTGAACAACCTAATACAAGTGAAGAAGAAAGACAACGTAAATTATTGAGTGATTTTGAGAAAGCACAAAATAGCAAAAAGAAAAAGACATGGTATAGTAAAATATTTGGTAGGAAGAATAAAGAATGGTGGGAAATGTATGAAGAAGGAGAGATTGAGAAGAAGAATAAGAAAAAAAAGAAGAAGAAAGAGAATAAAGAAAAGGATGACGTTGAAGATGGAAGTGGAAGTGGCAGTGGAAATGAAAATACTGATGAAGAAAGTGAAAGTGAAGATAGAAGTACTCCACCCGATGAAAGGTTTGACGTTGAAGCTTTGAAAAGGGAAATTGAAAATATCGAGAAGGAAGCAAAGAAGATTGAGAAGAAAAAATCAAAAGAAAAGAAGAAGGAGAACGAAAATACATATGACTATACAGAAAAGCCTGATGGTGTAATAGATAAGACTGAAAGTAATCAGGTTGATGTGAATATGTTTGATAAAGTAGTACCAAAATCAAAACAAACAAACTTAGCTTTGAGTCCAGACAAACAGAACTCAAATAACATAGCTACAAAAGAAAGCCAGCAAATTGATCTTAGAAATTGTGATACTGGATCCAAGGGTACTATGGATGCGGACCTTAATCCAAATGTCAAATCAATAAATTCAAAGGGAGAGGAAAAACCGGATCTCAATAAGTCGTCTTTCAATACATCAAATACTCAACCAGTTGTACTGCAGGGGAGTTCGATAGGAAATAATATTGATAAACGAGAAGATAATGAAAGAGTAAATTTGATAGATTTTGATTTTGGAGAGTATGAAGTTCCAAAAGAAGAAAATATAAAAATAATCTTTGATGATGATATTGATAAAATTGAAGAAAAAATCAAACAAAATCAGAGTGATAATGCTGGGTTTGGGCCTGTTACTGGAATCAATTACGGTGATGAAGAAGAGTTCCCACATGATGAAAGCAATGTACATTTCAGCTTTGAATGAATTTTGTAAATGTAGGTATTTATTTTTCTATTTTAGAATTTTATAGATGTTTAGTTATTTTGTATTTGAATCTATAGTTATATGCATTATTAGAGATATAAACAGAAGAATACCAGAGTAATTTTTTTTTATTTAACAGTAATAGTAACTTTACTTATTATTTTATAAAAAGACTTCAGCATTAAGTTCAACTACGGATAAAGCGAATGGAATATCGAAATTAGCCAATACTTCAGGATGTAAAACACCAAGATAACCGATTTTAATAGCTGGAGTATCAGGTTTAGATCTGAAATAGATTGCAGCACCTCTACCTGGGAAGAACATTTTCTTTTCATTGTCAGCAACGGTCCAGAAACCTCTTTTATTAGAATTTTGTTCATTAGTTTCTAACCAAGGAACACGCATTGTTTGCATAATTTTAGTAAGTAAACCTTGGATATATTCGAAACCAGATTTTTTACCAGCATAAGCTGCTGACCAGTTCCTTTGATTTTTAGCACCTCTCTCAGCTTCAGGTACTTTGAAGACAACATCACCAGCTTCGAAAACTTTGATTGGAAGAGAGTGATTTTTGTTTTCTTTGATAGTTTTCAAAATACCTGGAATCAAAGAAGTTCTAACAACTTGATATTCGATAGTTTTAGGATTTTCTAATTGAACAGCCATGGAATCATCATTATCTAATAAAAATTTAAAATTTTCATCATGAGAACATAATGTAAGAGGCATAACTTCCAACCAACTTGCTTGAGCAGATGCAGAACGTAAAATATCGGATATTTTGTTGATTGGTAATGGATAAGCGGTTGTGGCGACAGATTTTGGATAAGTTTTAACTAGATTATCATAACCATAAGCAACGGCACAATCTTCCATAACATCACAAGCATGTAAAACATCAGGTCTAGTAATTGGGATTTTAACATCAATTAATTTTGAGTCACTTGAAGGGGAAGTTGCATCTAAAGACATTTTAGATAATAATTGACAAATTTCATCATTTGATAACTTTAGGGCAAGAATTGAATTAATATAATCAGTTTCAATAGATAATGATCTCTTATTTAAGTTTGGAACAATTCTTGATTGATCATTATGTTCTGAAATGATTTCAACTGGTTCAATTGAGAATGGAACTTCACAATATCTTGAAAACATTGCAACTAATTGATTAATAACGATTTCGACTTTAGTCTTATCAGTACCTGTAACTTCTAAGAAGACATTTTTAGTATCGAGAGTGATTTTGGAGTGTTGTGAATTAATAATTGGTGGTAAAGAACAAACAGTTCTATTAGAATCTAAAATAACAGGGTAAACTGGTGAACCTTCAATAATGTGTAAATATTTTCCTAGATTTTTATCATTTCTGTAAAATTCCATCAACTCATTACCATCCATTTCCTTTGTTTGATTAAGAGGGGTAAATTTGATTTGTTCAGGTGAAAGTGCTTCATATGTGAATGGACCTTTGATTGTGTCTAAATCATGAGTACCCATTGCAACTAAAGTTCTTCCTCTACATAAATTCGAATGTAATTTATCCTGTAAATCGATAAATGAATTATAAGATCTTGGAGTGAATTTGATACCTCTAAGTATAGCTGATGCTGCATAAGGTCTGATTTGAGTTGTTGATTCTTTAATTATAAGGGAAGTATTTGGAGTTTCAGGTATCAACTTATATTCCGGTTCTTTTACTCTACCTAGATATTGATTCAATGCTTGTGCAATACCTTCAATACAGAGCATATCATATCTATTTGCGCCGATTTCTATTTTAAGTTGTGGTCTTTCATCTGTACCTTTAACATTTTCAGTTGTATCTTCATCTAGTTCGATACCGAATTGAAAACATAATTCATCAAACTCTTCGGTAGTATATGAGCGACCAAGAAGATCGAAAAGATCTTGTTTATCGACAGCAACGGTAGGCATTTTATCTTTCCTGTGTTATATCTTGTAGTAGAATATAAAATGGTACTGTTCTCTAATTCGTACTCTCTCTCTTCCTCTCTCTCTTCAAATGGAAATTTGGAAATATTCATGAACAAAAAAAAAAAATTTTTTGAATTTTTTCAAATGGAAACCATCACAGTGACGCGTCGTTTGTTAGTCAAAAAAAGGCGTTACCCGGCCGAGATGCCTCTTTGGTAAAGTGATGATAATAGAGATTTTAACAAAAAGAGACTGCGATGATAATAAAACATTGGGGCGCAAGGTTCCAGTGGTACAGAATTATATATAGGTTATATCATTCTTGAAACAAACACAATGTCAGCAAATCAGGGGAAAGCGTTTGACAAATCAATGAAGTTGTTGATGGTTGGTGATAGTGGAGTTGGGAAGTCATGTTTATTGTTAAGATTTGTGGATGATAAATTCAATCCATCATTTATTACCACTATTGGTATTGATTTCAAAATCAAGACAATTGATCAAGATGGACGTAAAATTAAGCTACAAATCTGGGATACTGCAGGTCAAGAAAGATTTAGAACTATTACCACTGCATATTATAGAGGTGCAATGGGTATTATTATAGTTTATGATGTAACAGATCATAATACATTTGATCGTGTTGAAACTTGGTATAAAACTGTACAACAACATGCTAAGGAGGATGCACAAGTTATCATTGTCGGTAATAAATGTGATGAGGAAGATTCTCGTATGGTTACTACCCAAGAAGGTGAAGAATTGGCGAAAAGTTTAGGTGTTCCATTCATTGAAGCTAGTGCCAAAAATGGTCTCAATGTATCGGAAGTTTTCTACAAGTTGTCAAAACTCATCTTAGAAAAGAGTGGTGACGATTTCCAATCTACTGGTGCAAATGAAGATAATGTTGATATCAAAAATGGTAATAGTTCATCATCAAGTAGTTCAAATTGTTGCTAAGACAACTGTTACTATCATTATGAAGTTTTACTCTACTTTATTTTCCTTTTTCTAATTCTTCTTCTGTGTTGTTGTTGTTTTTTCTTCCATTAATATATTAATTTTGTTACTTTATTTCTATTTATTTTACTTCACTTTACGATACGATACGAAACAATATTTTCTACAATAGTAAATGTGCGCAGTATGGTTGTTTCCCAAACGATAACAGTCCAGAGACGTTCGTAGAGAATAGGAATATACCGCTACATATAATCCCAAACCTTAACGATGGCGAACTCGATTGTACATCCCATATAAAATACAGAAAGTACAAGAATTCAAACCATCAGCAAGAGATCATATGTTTGATCTACAGCCCCTCGATCGAGTCTTAACCCTGTACCATTTCAATTGACTCCTACAACTCATCCATCAACAAACCATATAGATTCGGACAGACGTGAACATGAAATCTGGTACTAGCTTCACGAGGATCGACATGCAATTACACCGACAGAATAGAATGATACGAAATCATGTCACCCTGTCAACTGTATTGAAGGCTGGTTAGTTAAAAGAAATGAAAAGAAAAATATAGAAAGGAAAGTTTTGAAAAATTTTGAAAGGAAACGAAGAAAAACAGGAAAACTCGTTTCTTTTATAGCGGAATTTTTTTTTTTCTTTTTTTCAAGTATGTACTACTTATTTAGGGTTTCTTCCCGTAGTACTTGGAACATTTACAATTTACAAAAAGTTATCTATTTAATATTTGTGTCTATATGATTATTAAAACACTACATCATTTAGGATTGCTTCGTTTTACTGTAGCTCCAAATAATTGTATATTAATAGCTAGGTTAAAGTAATCCCCTGTAGATTCGATCTGTTCAAATGGTCTTTCTGTAAATCGAACTGCAACAGAATCTTTATCAATCTGTTCATTCCATGATTGTTGTATAACATAGTACCTATGTGCTTTTTCTGGAATAGTATCAGACCAATCAAACATTGACAACAAGCTCCGCAGATTGTTGTTCAATGTTGGAGGTTTAACATTGAGAATGTTGGCAATCGGAGTATATCTCCCTGGTGTATTAATATTAGTCGTTTTATTTGTAGGAGTCTGATTTGGTGTCGGTGCAGATGTTCCCCTATTTATCCATAGCCCTGGACTACTACCATTTGATGATTTACCTGCATTTGAAAGCCCTTGAAGTGATGTCGTGTACGAATTGTTGTTGTTATTATTATTAGTGATAGTGTTCATATTAGTATTTTGATTGGAACTATTCATTTTGTTATTATATGCCATTATCTGAACTTGTTCTTGTCTTTCCGTTAGTAGTTCAGAAATACTCACTTTAATAGAAATCAAAACATCATATAATAGATTTTTTAGTTTGGGATTTTTCTGTAGTATTTTATGATTGAACATTTTCATTAGATTGTTTATTAGAACATCCTTTTGCAAGTTAACTGATCTTTTCAAAATTAGTTCCACCAAAAACTCTCTATGTAATAGAATAATCCTTGCAACCATTTGAATACCAAACTCTAATTCCTTTGATATTCCCGATGTATTTTCCCTTTTCTTTCTTTTTCCATAAGCTAAATTGTTGAATATATGAATCAATTTATCTAAAACCGATGTCAATGAAAACACAAGTGCATCATTCAATACCAGGCTTTTAGTTTCTCCTCTGGTGATATTATCATTATTGTTCTCATCTATTTGCAACTTCACATCACTGTCTTTTGATTTAAAACTAGGATAAAGTACTGATGATTTGTGATCAGCGGTTTTTGCAATATTGTTAATATTACTACTATCGTTGATACTCATTCGATTCCTATCTTCGTCAATTTTGCAAGTACTATCAATTTGGTTGGTAATCATGTTATCATTAATAATTCTCCCAGTATTATCACCTTTCATAACTTTGTCATTATTTCCCTCATTGTTCTCATTATCAAGTTTCTGATGTAGATTATCACATTGGACTAGATTTCCACAATTATCACTGGTTTCGCCTCCTTTAGCATAATCAGTCTCTCCTTCATCATAATCATTTTGTTTACAAACACACCATAGAATACAACTCAATAATTTGGTAACATCAATAGTACCATCAATCAATACCTTAGGAAAGTTTTCACTATTCAAATACATTTCTTCACATGCATATAAGATTTTCTCCTTTGATTTATTCGGTAAGTAATCAAATACTTCTCCTATTAATTTATCATATTGACATTGATGTTTACGATAACCTTCTCTCATAATATTTTTAACTAAGTTATAGTAGAATTTATCATCTAATTGGATGTTTAACTTAATATTCATATAATAATTGAAGTATAATTGCAGTATAGGTAAGTTAAAATAATCTAGTTCATCAATTATTGTAACTTCGTTAATATTCTCAAATGGAATGTCACTATTCAAAACATCATTGAATACAAGTTTACTAAACTTCTTAAAATCAACTACTTGAGAATTATTAGAAGGAAAATGGAAATATCGAATGAACAATTTACTCCTCACAGTTGCAAACTCCCAAAATGTTGAAATCATTTCATTATTCATAAGTTTAACTTCTTTATTGATGTTGATTGGATTATTGTTCAAAGTATTAATCTCACATATTGAGTTTACCTCACTGACAACCTTATTGACAATATTAACATCATTTACACTATTAACAACATCCGGGGTATTTACACCGGTATTGATATTCGGTGTGGAATTAACATTATCAGTATCCAAATTCATATTTATGTCCATCGATATGTCGTTCAATTCAATATTCATATTGTTATCACAGAAATAGTTATTAGAGCATATTCTTGAAAAAATCTGATAATATTTTTCAGTATTGTTTGAAAAAAATAAGAACTTCATATACTTGAATATGAAAATTTCACTACTTTTATTTCTAATTACATATTCATTATTGTAATATAGTTTGGTGGAGAGTATACTGGAATTTGAACTTTTCGTTGTTTGATTCTCAGAATTATTGGTTGTTGCGTCACTTCTGTTAAAGTCATCGTTAAATTTATCAGTATTATTCCTATCAACTTTGATTCCTATTTTACTATTAAGAAATATTTTACTATTGAAGAGTAGATCATAGAACAATCTCAAATCATCAAAGCTATTGGCAAATATCCTCGTTTCTTCATTTCTGTCCGATTCAAATATTTTGATTATATCATTAATATCAATAAATTGATATAGTATCATTTGATGGATAATTCTCAAATTAGCTTCATATTCTAATTGTATTGTAGCTTTCAGCGATCTTGTTAAGTAATCAAATATGCATTTTTTGAATTCTATATTTTTCCATCCCTGTAAACTTCTCAGATATTTGATAACTAAACCGATATTATCATGAAGTTCGCCGTTTTTAATTACATTTATAAATTTCATCAAATTTAGCATTAGAATATGTGAGAACTCAAAAAGATTTTCTAATCTCTCATAGATTGGAACTTCTAAAATGTATAATTCATCCTTGGTTAACAGCTCGTAGTCTTTTTTATCACTATTTTTGTTACTGCCAATTATATCAACAAAGTGCTTATCAAAAATCTCAGTTGGTATATTTGCATCTTGGATACATTTTATCATATTGATTTTATTATTATTTGTCTTGTTGATATTTTTTTCAGTAATCCGTTTCAATAAGATCAAAGAGTAATCCCACATGTTCCATTTCATATTGTATATTGAAGATTTCAAAGTTTGCTGATTAATTACAATCATTTGAACCAGAGTTGTAATAGTCTCATTCTCAATAGCAATTAACTGATTTCCGTTATTCATAACTTCTAGTAAAATAATCAAAAATTTGCATAATCCAATTGGATGGACTTCAAATAATTCATGCAAAATGGTTAGTTTATTCTTGGTAATAAAAATTGGAGTATTCTTTGAGCTTTTAAGCGTATCTTCGAAGATCTTGGTAAAATGTTCTCCAATTTCAAAATGTTTGGCAATATGTGTTGGATCATTAAAGGAAAAAATATTTCTAAATTCACTAATAAATAACAATGATTTTTCATTGTAAACATCATCTTTTGAGAAAAGGATATTCAAAAGTTGAAGATTAGTTTCTTTCATTGAGTCAGATTTAGTCTCTTCAATTTTCCAGTTTGTTGAGTCCATCAGTCTCCCAAGAATACTTTTCAAATTATTATCATTTTTCTGGGGTAGCAGATTGAGTATTAGGATATGAATATAGCAAGATCTATCAGGTTCTGATAAATAAATCACTCCGGATGCTATCAATCTTCTCAAGTATGAAGAAATAACGAATAGCTTGATATTAGATAATCTCTTGACTAGAATCAAAAAGCTCATTATATCATAGTTATTACCATTTGGATTTTTCACATTATTGTAGTTTAGTATTTCTGACATCATGAATATAAAATCAATGATTTTGTTTTCCAAGTCAGCCTTGAATTGTTTAAACCTTTTAGGTTTAGTTTGAATGAGATGAGATATTTTGAATTGAAAAATAGAGCATAGCAATGTGATTCTTTGAAAATTGATTTCAGTTTTATGAATATTTCTGATACTCCATTGGAAGACCAGATGTAGATAATTTTTCCAGTTATCATTATTGTACTCAAAAATGACTTTTGTTATAGATTGTATACTTTCATCCTCCAGATGGTTCAATTTGTATAAAATCAATGACACTTTGTCGTAAACTAACCCTTCATAGTTTCTCAGTGATAGATTCAAAACGGGTCTTACCGTTTGGTAAGATGCTGGAGTAGATGATGCAGAGATATGAGACGGGGAAGGAGAATTTGATGATAACACAGAATTTCGAAGTTTGGGATTTATAGTTGAGGTCAATGGACGATCAAATTCATCGTTATTCAACGAATTATTCCTATATGAAATCAACTTAAATTGATCACTTACAGGCTGTAAATTCATATCTAGTAACCTTTTCAGATATGGCTTTAGTAAATTCCAGTTATTTGGTATTATGAAAATATCAGAGTTGAAATAAAACAAGTATTTGATTAGTTCTTGAAAAATGTTAGTTAGCTTACATATAATTGAATCAAATTTACTATTTTTCTTCAACTGACCAACTTGAAATAACACCATCAACATAGACTCACTCAACTCTTTTGTTAGGTAGTCAAATCTTATTATCTTAAACCAAAAGAGTTTGATTATGATTTGGTGAATCAACAATGGATGTACATCAGCATATGAATGTAACTTATTGACCAATATGGATGTGTATCTAACAATCCATGTCAAAAATGTAACTCTGTTCATTAAGTCTTCGGAATACATATTTACAATAAGCTCGATTGTATAATTGAGTTTAGCTCTCCAATTATCTTTATTCAACTGTACGTTCAAACACCCTTCAATAATTGATTCTAAAAATGCTGTTATTTGTTCAGTCCATTCGACTATCCATTTATTTACATTTAAGAAACTTGAAGCATTATTATTCTTTCTTCTTAATTGACGTTGTTCATTTGTAGAAACACATTTGATTAACCAAATTGCTCTCGATATGGGAATCTTATGTAATAGGCATTGTTCTAGAAGTAACTTATTCCTTAAACCATGTGGTATTGCTCTTGATAAATCACTTAATGGGATATTTGGATCAGCCAATTTGTTTAGCCATGTATTCTTTTTATGTTCGGTTAATGTTACTCTTGGAGGTGGTTTATATATAGTATTAGATTTAATACCATTGAATATTTTTCTTGAATGCATTGCATCAATGAAAACTTGTCCCATGATATTTAATCTTCTCTGACTCATCAAACCATTATCTTTATTAGAATCTGTATCAAATAAGGTTGACATCAAATGTCTACCAGATTGATCTTCATATTTCACTAGTTGTGGCTCAACATATCCTTTCTGTAAATTATTCTCCATTATCTCATCATCTTTGATTGTTTGTTTCCATATATGAAAATCAGGATAAATTTTGTCCTCCTGATTTGTATCGTCGTGTTGTGTAACAATGGTTGGATTATCTATTAATCCATCATGATTTCTTTTTTCCAGTAAATTTGTGTCCCAGTTTAATGGATAAACACCAATTGGTTGAGGGACTTCGCCATCTTCAGGCTTTAACACCATCGGAGTGGTCGATGACATTGGTTATCACTATCTATTCAAGCTAATCCGTTAGCAAAGAAAGAGGATATCCATAATTACTGAAAATTGGGTCCTTTCTCCATCATGATGATTATGTAATCGAAATAAATATGAACAATTCTTGATAAGATTGATGACCAATAGTAGTTAAATGTGTTGATTTCTTGTGAATATCTCTTATAGCAATAAAAACCAAACGGTGCTTGATAGGTATTTAACCTTTAAATGAATACATATAAACCATTACATGCATTGAAACATTCCAAGAATCCCAAACTTTTGAATGTGGCGTTCAATCAAGACTTTTCGTGTTTTGCTGTTTGCACAGAGAATGGATTCAAAGTGTTCTCTACATATCCAATGGAAATAAAAATGGAAAGAGATTTTACGTTAGATAAAAGGAATAAAAACTCTCCTAATAATAGTGAACGAATTGATAAACATATTGTACAACAAGAAAATACGAATGAATATAGTGGAATAGGTATTATCAAAATGTTATATAAGACAAACTACATTGCATTAGTTGGAGGTGGTAAGAAACCAAAATTCCCAATCAATAAAGTATGTATATGGGATGATTTGAAACAAAAAGAATCAATTGTACTTGAGTTCAATACTCCAGTCTTGAATGTCCATTTATCAAGGAAATATATTATTGTTATATTACAAAATATGGCATTGATTTATTCATTTAAGTTACATCCGGAGTTAATCTATACAATTGATACTATTAATAATGAACACGGTATTAGTGATCTAGCTGTATCTGATAATTCTTCAATATGTGTTTTCCCAGGAAGAGTGATTGGACAATTGCATGTTGTTGATATCAATAACACCAATATCATAATGGCTAAAGATGGTAATAATAGTGTAATAAATAATAATAATAATAATAATAATAATAATAATAATAATAATAATAATAATAATAATGGTATTAGTGATGGTGGTGGTAATGATGTTAATCATACTAGTAAAGATAACATTGCTAATAATGATGATACTGATGATTTCATGACGATACCGAATGAACGAGATAAAGACAAAAAAAGCTTAGGATTGATCAAAGCACATAAAAAGATGATACGATGCGTATGCTTATCATCAGATGGAGTAATGGTTGCTAGTGCATCTGACCAAGGAACTATCATTCGAGTCCATGATACAAAAACATGTAATTTATTGTTTGAATTTAGAAGAGGTGTAGATAGTGCTACGATAACCAATATGAAATTTTCTCCAAATAATGATAAACTTGCAGTTCTAAGTGATAAGAACACTTTACATATTTATTACATCAAAAATGATGGAGATGATAATATCAATAAAACACACATTCTGAAATCGCTTCCATTATTTTCCAACTATTTCAAAAGTACGTGGAGTTATGTATCAAAGGATATTGGTCACAGGAATGATTCTGTTCGTGATGTTGGTGAAATAGGATGGTCTGATGACAATTCTGTTATTGTAATATGGAAATTCAAGGGAATATGGGAAAAATATGATATTATCATGAATACAATGTTTCTCAACAATAATAAAGAAGAAGAGAAATGGAAACTTGTGAGAGAAGGTTGGCGTAATATTTGTAGTACCTAAATATCATTTAACACTTAGCTAGAATTGAAAACATTTTTTTTTTTCTTAAATCATCACAATTTTGATTGGAACCATAGAGACATGGTTAATTCGGCACTTACGAAAACTTTTGGACCCATATTTTTCACCAAACAATTAGTGACTAAAGTGCCCAGCCCAGATATTTGGAATTGATTTAAGATAGCATATGCATATTTATAGTCTACCACGTACACAACTATTCGACTTAACTTATGTTCACGGTACTTTGATGTAAGACTTATTATGTTAGCTATCAAACTTATTGTTTGGATATGAACATTTGGTTGAATTTTACCGAAATGTTCGATAGTGGGGAGAATACTTACATTAATTATCCGGCTATCATTTAGGTAATACATGAAATATAGTGGCTGGGTTGTTAATATTATGTAGTATAGATTCCATACATAGCAAAGGGTTTATGAAAATGAAAAAATAAAAAAATGAAAATGAAAAAAAAAAATGAAAATTTTTATTGATGATTGAGTGAATTGATTTTAAAGTTTCACCAAATAGTGGTGGTATGATAGTTTAATCAAAAGTTTGATTAACTATTTAGTGTGTGGATTAATAAAAGTCTATAAAAAATGGAGAAATCATAGGATTTCTGCATCCACTATTGGGAAGTTTGAGTCGTAGAAAAGAGGCATGGAATTCATACGTGAAACACATTCAATGGCATTTTGATGATCTTTAAAGATCAATATAAATGTTCTAAGAGAAGAATCCTTATTGACATTGACAGATCGAATGTTTTCAAAAAGCTGATCTGGAGTAAACCATTCAAGATCCCAAAGAAATTGTTTGAAACGAGATTTAGAGATTCTGTATGGTATATTCCGTAATATAACACATGACGAACGGTCAAATGTAGGGAAGTCGGAGTTCTCGATTGTGGTATCATTTTTCCTGAAAACTTTATTCTCTATTTGGTTGACCATATTTAAGTAGATAGCCTGGTGTTTGGGGAGTATGAGAGGTGGTGATATCATTGATCGTGTTCGATTAAATAACAGTTTGAGTGATTTTTCCACATCTACTTTATTAATCGAATTTAATTTTTGAGTTTCATCGTTTGAAACGGAGTTCATGGCATATTGAAGAAGAGACTGTATATCTCCAAGATCTGGTAAAGATGGAGGGAATAGAAATCGAAGACTATGAACAAAAGTATTGTTAGATAATTGTGGACTCAATATTAGCCCATTTATTGTTCTTGCTTCTTGGGATGGATAACGTGCCATATACTCATTAACATCTCTTTTAGAGTGAAACTCTAAGTAATATTGAGAATTATGTAAAAAGTTGGCACTATATCTTCCCTTATAAACATTTTTAATTTCTATATTTGGGTTCATTTTTTGAAAGTCAGAAATCTGCAAGTACTTGTCAGGGCAGAAGACATCTAATATAGGCACTGTGGAGAGTTTCTTTGGATGATCATATTCAACGTTATTATGATTCAATCTACTATCAAGAAGAAGTGATGTAGTTGGGTCCAAGAGTGAATGCGACCCCATCTTCCAAGCAGGTCCACCTACCAGCCTCCGGACCATGGCCCTTTGGATTTGATCCACTGTAACTGTAGTCATTTGTTAATTGAATACATCAATCATATAAGCACCTACTACTATATAGAGTGAAATGAAGAAAAATACAACTGTTTTCATGTCGTGAAACCTTTTTCATTTTAAAAAAAAAAAATGACCAATGTGAATTAAATTATTGAAAAATTGTAAGGATAAAACGTGAGTTTTGGAAACAATTTTTTTTTTTATTAATTTTTTCCATTGGAAACAGAATTGAGGGCGAATCTCTGTATCAGGTTTCATCACAGAGTCTTCTTCCATTCTCAGTTGCAAACAGTATCTGCTAGCAGCCATTATAGCTGAGTCCTGTACATAGCCCACATCTCTCTTGTTATTTTCTCTTGTACAAAACTTCAATATTCTTGTTCATATTCACAAATAAATATCCTCCAATAACAGATTATATTTAGTCAATTACAATCTATTTAAATTCAATTAATTCTTATCTTATTCTATTCTATTATTGTTATTTTTTTGTTCTTACCCAAATAGAAATGACATCTTGGAATAATACTTACAAAGCCCCTTCTATAGAAGAGAGTATTCTCTCAAGTCCTTGGGAAAACCTTTCCAATAAGGGGAATATAACAAATTTGGTGGCTCCAAACCCTATATCCCCAGTTATTTCACACAAACAACAAGAAGATCTCACTCAAAACCAAACTCAAACCCAAACTCAAAATCAATCTCAAAATCAAAATCAAGGTTCACTTTCAGGATTATCTGTTAATAATAATACCAATAATATATATGGAACTTTGAATAATCAATCAGCCTTTTTGAATCCATATCAATCAAATAACAGTTTGAATATATTGGATGAAAATGCTATCAGTGATTCTGGTTCTGATGCTCTTAGAGATGCAATTTCTGCAATCTCTGCCCCAGTTGCAACCCAACCTTTAAATAAATCAAGATTCGGCTTGAATGTTTTCGGTCCTTCAACTGTTACTGGTGTCAACGTTAATGTCTCTCATTTTAAATCTACAAATTCAACCTTTTTAGAAAAATTTTCTTCAGTTACAGAGAAAACAAAAGAATTAGAATCAAAGCAGCTAGGATCTCGTAGATCTTCAATGTTTAATAACGATCCTAAATCTCCTCAACAATTATTTAGAGAACCAAGGAAACAATCTTTTAGTGAAAAATTAGAATCTTATATCTCCGCAACAGCTTCTCCAAATAATTCAAGACATTTATCGTTCAGTTCAGAAGCTAATACTGCAAATAATAATGCGAATATTAATATGAATATCAACAATGGTAATTCTGAAACAAATTCAATGAGTATTGATCAAAATTCAATCGCTGATAATGATAGAAATATTGGTAATGTTAATGGACATTCTTTCAATTTCAAATCTAGTTGGAATCCTGCAACTGCTACACCTTTCCATCCAAGTTATCCAACAATTTCAGAAATGTCATATATGCAACAACAATCAATGATGATGTCATCTTTTCCTGTAATGGGTCCACAAGATTTACCAAACAATTCATTTTATCCTCAAATGTTCCCCCCTTTCTTATCCCCTCAATTCATGATGCCACCTAATATGATACCAAATCCAGATAATATCAATAATTCTGAAGAAATGAAACCTTCAGATACTACTCGTAGTGAATATGGTAGTAAAAGTTCTGATCTTGATGATATAAAAGATAAATTTGAAAATTTGAATGTTAAACAAAATGAAAATGAATTTGAAAAACAGACAAGACTAGAAAATGAAGATGGAAATGAAAAGGGAAATGAAAATGAAAATGAAATGGAAAGAGAAAGAGAAAATAATTATCAGAATGAAACTACAATCAATAATACTGAATCACCAATCAATCATCCAGAATTTTTCCCTGTTGGTTTAAGTAGAGCAGGTTCACCTTATATAATGGCTCCTTTCAATCCTTATGGAATGTTCCCACCAAATGGATCAAATTTCATTCCTTCACGTGGTTCTCCCATTGGAGCTATCTCATCTACTCCGCCTCCAGGTATGATGATGCCAATTCATATGATGGGTGTTGCTCCTATTGGTCCAAGGGATGATAAAGGAAGACCAGGTTCTTCACCAATGAAAAATATCAAATCCCCTGTATCATCTAATGGTAAAAGGGGTAATAATAATAACCATAACAATACCAACAATAACACCAATAAGTCAGGTAAATTTAAAAATAAACATATTGTTAGATCTCCATTATTAGAAGAATTCAGAAATAATAAAGATTCTAAAAAATATACATTAAATGATATTGCATCACATGGTTATGAATTTGCGAAAGATCAACATGGTTCAAGATTTATTCAACAAGAATTGGCAACAGCTACTGAAGAAGAGAAGGAGAATTTTTTCAAAGAAATTCAAAATAATTCCGTTGATTTAATCACTGATGTTTTCGGTAATTATGTTATTCAAAAATATTTTGAGTTTGGTACATCTGTTCAGAAGAAAGTTTTATTTGAATCAATGAGAGGTTCATTCAATTCATTATCTGTTCAAATGTATGGTTGTAGAGTTGTTCAAAAATGTTTAGAAGGTATTCCATTAGTTGATCAATTAGATATTATGGAAGAATTAAAACCAAACATTCTTAATCTAGTCAAAGATCAAAATGGTAATCATGTTGTTCAAAAGGCAATTGAGAAAATTCCAATTGAACATATACCATTTATTTTAGATTCTTTAAGACAACAAATATATCATTTATCAATGCATCCATATGGTTGTAGAGTTATTCAAAGATTATTAGAATGTTCGAAAGCTGAAGATCAAGAATTTATTCTTAATGAAGTTAAAGATTTTATTTACTATTTAGTTCAAGATCAATTTGGTAATTATGTTATTCAACATATTATTGAAAGTGGTAAAAAGAAAGATACTGATATTATTCTAAAAGTTGTTAATGATAATTTGATAGAGTTATCGAAGCATAAATTTGCATCGAATGCTGTTGAAAAATGTATTATCAACTTACCAAATGAAAGTAAAATTGAAATTTATGAAACAATGTTAAAAGATAACTTAACTAAAGATGGTGAATTATCAGAACAAAGTAATTTGATGTTGATGATGAAAGATCCATTTGCTAATTATGTTGTTCAGAAAATGGTTGAAATTATTGATATTGAGAGAAAAAAGTTTTTGATTTTCAAAGTTAAACAATACTTGAAATTAATTCAAAAGAACAATAATGGTAAACATTTAGCAAGTATTGAAAAATTAAACAATATATGTCGTAATTATTCTTGATTATATTTCTTTGATAAGTTTGTTTATTCTGTTATTTTGTGTGTGTTTTTTTTACGCTTTGAATTTATACTTGTGTATTACTTTACATTTAATTATCAGTTTTAGTCAAATTGATGTTACTAAAATATAAAGAAAGTTTGAGTTTTTAGCGCATTTAATGAGGAAGAGGAAATTTTTTAATTTCAGATACAAAAAAAATTTCAGATAAAAAAAATTATTTTTTTTTTTTTTTCATTAAATTTTTTCTCTCTCTGCCTCTCTCTGCTGTAATTACCAATTGAATTTTCTTTTAAAAGAGATATCAAGGAGCTGCATTCATACCACAACATCATGTCTCTTTCAAACGAGAATGAATCTATAATGGATATTGATGATATCTTCAATCGCTTAAAGAAATCGAAGGAAACAGAAAAGAATAACAATGAAACATCAATAGGAGAAGAAAAGAAAAACTCACAAAATACGACAATTAACATGGACTACAATGAGCTCAAGAAGAAAGTAAGTAATTTACCTAGTATTGAACTGCATTTATTTTCTGAAAAGGATGGGAAAAGTAGTAAAACTACAAAGAATCGTAAAATTCAGAAGATTGATGAAAGAGTTGAAAGTGTTCTCCCCGATCCAAGTAAGAAAACTATAACGGATCGACGTTTAATCAAGGAGCAAAATTCTGAGAAATGGTTTTCACTTCCAAAAGTGGAAATGACAGATGAAATAAAGAGAGACTTGTTAATTATCAAAAACAGGAAATATCTTGATCCTAAACGATTCTATCGTGGAGAGAAATGGGAAATTCCTGAGAATTTTCAAATTGGTGAAATAGTTGAAGGTATTGGAGAATATGGTGGGAAATTAAAACGTAAACAAAAGGGTAAATCTCTTGTTGATGAGTTATTGAAAGACGATAAAACATCAGAATGGTTCAACAAAACCTATTACGATATCCAGAAGAAGAAGAAAAGTGGTGGAAAAAAGTTTCTCGCTGACAAAATACAGAAACGAAAGAAACGTTGAACCAAAAAACAAAGGTGTTAGTTTTGGGCCTTATAATTTTCACTTTTTATTTACTTGTCTTTTTAAACTATTCTTTAATGCCATATTGTAATGTAACGATTTCCGGAGTTTCTTGAATAGAATCAAGAATTTTTTTTTTTCGAAATGGTGTCTTTCATGTTTACTAATACAATAAAACCGTTCCCTGTAATCGTGCATATGGAAAATATCTAGGTGCTACGTGTGGAAGACATATATCCGTTTAAGAAAAAAAAAGATAGCAAGTTATTTTATTTTTTTTTTCACTTTTCAATTTTGAAATTGTGAAAAGTTTTGATTTGAATACTGTGTAGGGTTGTTATGTTGTGTAGTATTTACATGGTTACCGGAAAAACTATTTTTAACTTCTGTTTTGGCAGACAATAGGACGATGAACCAGTTGGAGAAGGATGAAACTGAGAATAATGAAAAATAAATATGCAGCCTGTGTTAATTTATTATTATTCCAGATTCATAAATCGACTTCTACCAATTACCAAAAAAAAAAAAATCAAGTTGACAAATTTTTGGAATGTAGAACAAGCCAACCAAGTTTAGCTGTTTGCTTGGGTATCCACAATTTCAGTATGGGTCAATAAAAAGATATTAGCTGGATTGGTTTCAGATGTGGAAAGAAAAATATATTATTAAACAAAATTTGAATTACAGTGTACTAAAAAATTGTAAATATTAAAGTAAATTATCGTTAATTCAAGTTATAGTAAAGATCTAAAAAAAGATTGATTTCATGTTGGTGAATTAAGTTTTGAAACCGAATTCAAATTCTTCTATTATTAAACTCACCAATGTCCCTTCTTCTCTTGAGTTCTGCAGCTGCTTCAGCAGCACCGATCTTTTTAACTAATTTAGTATGGAATAAACCACAGGCATTACATAATGTTTTAGCATCTTCAGGACCTTTACGCCATTCCGGTGTCGAAGTAGAACCACAATGTTGACACACAATTTTGGTCTTAACACTTAAATCTGGTTGTAAAGTACCATGAGAATTGAACTCAACATTCGTATTAAACTTATTACTTGGCTTAAAAGGTACTACTTTCAACAATGATTCCTCGGATTCAGTTGATCCTATTGTAGGTATATTATTAGCATCACTATTGACATTAGCATTTGTAGTTGCACCGGTATTAACAATAGCATTATTATCGGTATTGGTGTTGGCATTCAGATTAAGATTAGAACCCGAGTTAGGATTAGTGCTAGTATTAGTGTTAACATTAGTATTTGTATCATCGTTAGTTTTAGTATCAGTATTAGTATTAACATTAGTAATATTAGTAGTAGTGGTAGTGGTAGTAGTAGTAGTAGTAGCAGCAGCAGCAGCAGCAATAGTATTAGTTTTGTTATCAGTAATATTAGTAATATCATTATTATTGTATGTATTACTGTTTTCATTATCATTTTTCAGATTATTGATGTAATCATAACTATAAGGATGAAAAATTAAATTTTTGTAATCTTCAATTGGTTTAACTTGATAATGAGGATCTTTTATTCTTATCCAATGTAAAAATGAATTAGCTAACGAATAAAATGTTAGATAAAGTTTCTCAAGTTCAACTATAGAAAGATGTTTAGTAAATTTATAAAATTCCTCAATTTCATAATTTGGATCATCTTTTGAGCTTTCATCAGAATTCATTTCTTTTCTCCTTTGTTTCATATCACGTAAATAACCTCTTAAATCCAATTTATGAGAGAAAAAATCATCTAATTCTTTGAAATTTTCAATTATTGGATCAGTCTTCAGTAATGATTGGAAAATTTGTGCAGGATGTACAGGATAAGAAGGAAATTTCAAAAAACATGTAGGTCTTGAATCTTTATCATCTTTAGAATCATTTTTAGAATCACTATTACGATCATTTTTAGAATCATTTTTCAAATCATTCTTGAGAGCATTCTTCACATTATTAGAATTAGTCGTACTTTTATTTACCATTTCTTTGAAGTTGTGTAAATTATTTGTATTTCTCATTTTCCCAATTTTGAAACCTTTCAAATTTATTGAATTTCTAGTGCTCCTAAAACTTTTAGTATCATTATCAGTTGAAAAATTATTATTTTGTTTTCCATTATTTTCGAAAAAAGTTGAAAAAGATTTAGAATTCACTGATTCAGTACTATTTATTTGATTACTAGAATTATTAGATTTATCATCTAATTTTTTAATAAATTGAGGTAATGGTGATTGGAAATTATAATATGGTGGTAGCATATTAGGTACTGGCAAATTCGATTTTAATGGAAATTGTGGTGGCATAAATTGTTGTGTAGGTAATTTATTACTAATTTGAGGCATTTTCAAATTTGAATTTATCACATTTTGAGATGGTTGTGGTGAAGTTAATTGAGATAATGGTATATGTTTATTTTGTGGTTGTTGATAGAATTGAATATGTGAAATATGATTACTTTGATCAATATATTGAACTGGTTGATAATTATGGGCATTGATTAAATTATGAGAATAATTGGTATTCTTATCGGGACTTACAGGTATATAATGTTGTGGATATTGTGAAGAAATTTGAGGTGGTTGATGAATCTGTTGAGGTAATTGAATTTTCTGATTTTGTAAAATTCCTGGTAATGAATTAAAATTTTGTTGAGGTTGATTATTTATTAATTGAGGTAACTGTTGATAGTGGTGTGCATACGGTTGGAAATGATCATGTTGTTGCGGTGATTGAGGTTGTTGTATTAATTGTGGTTGTAATAATGGTTGTTGATGTTGTATAGGAGAATGTTGCTGTTGTTGGAAATGTTGTTGATATTGTTGAGGTTGAGTTTGATGTTTATATTGTGGTTGATTCAATGGTTGAGGCAAAGGTTGTGGTAAAGGTTGTGGTAGTGATTGTAATTGTTGATGTTGTTGTACTTGTGAATGAGATTGTGATAGTGGTTGCGATTGTGGTTGCGATTGTGGTTGCGAATGTGATTGTGAATGAGACTGCGATTGGGATTGGGATTGGGATTGGTTCAAGCTTAAGCTTGTCGGTATTTGATTGAAATTTGACATAATTTATTATCGGTCTATAGTTTTTTGGAATGATTACATAAAAGTAAATGATATTTTCAATTGATAATATTGAAGTAGGAAAATTTAACTTTGGAATGATCAAACTATTTTAGATAGAGTCAATTTGATAAAAAAAAAATGAAAAATTAATAAGCAATTAAGGGTTGAATTGATTATTTGTAAAAAGAATTGTTATTTTTGATAATTTTGATTTTCTGATCCAATCTTCCAACTTAAACCATCTAATGAATATGTATTGAAAGTTTGAAAAACTTTAATAAAGATAAATTTCAAGAACAATGAAATTTCGGGTAAATTATTTTTTCAATTAGAGCGATGTTGCACACTTGATGAAACTTGATTGCTGATAAGTTTTATAATGCAAGTAGAATATTTCTCTATAACGTGTGTATATTTTATATGAATAATATACAACTATATCAATACCTTTTCAAGGGGGTGGACAATACACTCTTCAGTGGATCAAGTTGTAATTAGTTACTAAAAGATTCTGCTAAAGAATGAGGGTAAAGATACAAGAAAAAAAAGACAGAATAATATTTGCAATATTAAAAAATGGGAATACTGAAATATGGGAATATGACAATCTGACAATACGAAGAATATGACAATATGTGGAAATATGCAAATGTGAAAAATAATACAAATATGAAAATATCTAAAGAGAAAAAAAAAAAAATAAGAACACTAACAAGACACTAAATATCCCACAGTTAGCACTAGGTACACATCAAGTACACTAAACAATATTAGACATAGTAACGAGACAATAGAAGATAGAATTTTTTTTTTCATTTATTACCAAAAAGGAAAACTACAGCAATTATTGGATCTCCAGCAAAGCCATGAGTCTAGAATTTAAATTTAGTAACTAAATTTTAACGTGACATAGCAAATGATTTAGTGCTTGGGGCAGAAAACTAGCGTTGTTTGCAATCGCATTGTCATAACGGTTGGCAAGGGGAAGGCAAATTTGTATTCCCACACTAATGCAGTAATCAATACGAAGATGTATACAGCGAGAGCAGCATAAGGGGATATATATGACGTATTTTTCGAGAAAGTATAAGATGTCATGGAACATTCATATACATCAACATATATTGCCGATCGTCACTAATTATCAAAAGGGCGGTGTATGAACTAAATCTTATTGTATGCAAAAGAATCTATGGTGTCAAGTAACACTGCGATTTAGCGTGAAAGAAATCAAGAGTACTAAAGAAAAAAAAACTAAATTGCACGCTAATTTAGCAAAGAAAGAAAAAAGAAAAAAGGAGTAAAACCGGAAATCAAAAAAAGGAAGAAAAAGAAGAAAAAGAAGAACAAGAAAAAGAAAAAAGAAACGAGGCTTACACACCCGGTGAAAATTATAACTCGATTTGACATAGACAGAGAGTGACAGAACCTGCATAGCATATTCATATGGGATCGGCAATGATGACAATATCTAATACTCTCATCTTAGAATATTGACACGTCGTCGTTTCTGGGACAACATCCGACGTGTCGACGCACCTGACGTGTATCGGCAGAGTTGCCTAATTGGGTAATCTGCTATTTGGTAGTAGTTACTATTATTTTAAGATTTGTCGCTATATAGATTTGTCATTAATGGACGAATCTGGAACTCGTGCATATTATCTGTATACGCTTCTTCTATTCTATCGCAGATGAAACTCTTCATTGTTACAAGACCCAAAATTACCATGTTTAGAAAACACAAAATGCGAATGAATACATCATTATTGTGTTACTTTACAAAAAATAAAGAGAATGAAGGGAAGAAGGGAAGAAGGGAGAGGAAAGGGTCATATTTATTATGAATGATCTCATCTCCCCATTCAACCACTCCTGCATAACAATAACCGAATCTCGACTGTAAAACGACATCTTCATTTAGGAGGAATTCCTTTTCTTGGAATATTATAATTAGTGTTCTTACGCCGTTTTCTTTCTTTTCTTTCTTTACTTTCTTTTTTTTCTTAAAGGTTGAAGTGAGAGTCGCGTCGATTGGCGGCTGGATCTTTTTTCTTTTTTTCTTTTTCTATTTTCAAATGAACATGAAGAATGTTTACTTTTCAGATGATGAGTAGTTCTATGTGTTTTTTCATGGTTTTCTTTCTCTTTTCTTATTTTGTGATACATCTCAAAGAAGAAAAGGTAATAGTACATTATAAGATATAAAATTCTACTTACTAACTTTGTGACATATCATATATTCAACAATCCGGTGTAATAGCTACATTCTCCATACCCCCCCCCCCCAATTCTGTATATATTCCTTTTATTCTTCTTTCTTTTCTTTTCTTTTTTTTTGGGGAAATGAATAAAAATTCTAGAATACCTCTTCAGAGGTTCTCTGAGACAAGTTCTTATTTCAATTCTCAAACCACTGTAAATCCTTCTAAAAGACAAAAAGTTTGTAAAAAAACAACTACAACAACAACAATGGCTTCAATAATTCAAACTGTAACTTCAAATACAAAATTACAAATGGATGATATATCAAAGTTAAAACATGAGAAAATGTTAGATTTATCAAATCTGAATTCAAAAATTTGGAAAATTCAAACTAAAATACCTGATTTGGAACTAAAATTAGAAAAATTGAATCTAAAATTATCAAACGTTAAGTCAAATTTCCAAACTTTGGAATGTAAAATCAAAAATTTATCCTTTTCTAAAGCTGAAAAACTAAAATCAATGAATAAGTCATTTGAAGCATTTAAAAAAGAATTGAACGTCTCATTTGAGGAGAAAATTAAAAAATTAGCTCAATTTTATGATGATAAAGTAACTAGCATAATTGATAATAAAAATAATGAATTCAAAAAGTTAGAGGAAAATTTGATAAATGAAATCAATTCATTGAAAAATTCCTTGAAAGAGTATTCTGACGAATCGTTGAACAAGTCAAAAGAGAGAATAAGTTTAAAAGTCAAAAATCAAATTGAAACTTCTATCAAGCTCCATAATGAGAAATTATCAGGAATAAATGAGAGTATTGATAAGTTGAATTCAGATATTGACAAAATAAAGATTGATATTTCAAGATTGAATGATAAATATAATACAGAAACAAAGGTGAATTTAAGTAAACTAGAGAATAATTTGAATAATTTGAATTCTAAACTTAAAAATTTACAAAATGATGAATTAGAGTTGAATCATGAGTTAAATATGCTGAATAATTCGAAAGATGAAGAATGTAAAAAGTTGTTAAACTTACAAGAACAAACACGACAATTCAATCAAGAAACAATAAACTATAATTTGATGATTAGAGAAGAAGAGAAATATCGTAGGTTTTTACATAACCAATTGCAAGAAATGAAAGGTAATATTAGAGTATTTTGTAGAATAAAACCTGAAAAAAATATAGATGAGAAATTCAACTATAATATCAAATCAATGATGGAAACATCCGATCTTAAAGAATCTCTAATAATATATGAACCTATGACTAATACCAACAGTACTAGAAATGTATCTCCAATTAAACGAAATATGAAAAGTTACTCATTTTCATTTGACAAAATATTTGATGAAAGTTCTACAAATGGTGAGATATTTGAAGAAATATCACAATTAGTTCAGAGTTCAATAGATGGTTTCAATGTTTGTATTTTCACATATGGACAAACGGGTAGTGGTAAAACTTTTACAATGAGTAATGCAAATGATGGATTGATTCCCCGATCAATGAAACAACTGTTTGAAAGGATAAATATTTTGAAATCTTTAGATAAAATCTATCAACTATATGGACAATTCTTTGAAATTTATGGGGATAATGTAAATGATCTGATTGATGATTCATTTATTGATAATAATGATATCGATAATATCATCAACAATGAGAAATTATTCGAAAGTGAGTTAAATAATGTTAAAATGATCAAACTCAGTTCAATACAACAAATTGATGAACTATTGAAACATTCCACATCCAAGAGAATAACGGCATCGACAATGGCTAATGATGTTTCATCAAGATCACATTCAATTTTCAAAGTTTATATAACAACGCTTGATGAAGAGTTGAGTAAAACTACATTGATTGGTACATTGAATTTAGTTGATTTAGCCGGATCTGAAAGATTAAATCAGTCTCAAGTTACTGGTGTTAGACTGAAGGAGACATTGGCAATTAATAAATCTTTGAGTTCATTAGGTGATGTTATTACCAATTTAAAATCGAAATCTTCACATATACCATACAGAAATTCCAAATTAACGTATATTTTGAAAGATTCATTAGGTGGAGATTCTAAAACTTTGATGTTTGTGAACATCAGTTGTTTAAATTCTCATTTTAATGAATCATTGAGTTCGTTAAGATTTGCTAGTAAAGTCAATAATACCATTTTGAAATAATGTACATGTACGTATTATTCCCTTTTTTTTTTTTTACCTTTTCAATTGTTGGAATTCTATTCGAATGTTGGTTTGCAATACAATATATAATATATAGTATATAGTTCTATTTACAATGTATATCATTTATCCAATATCAGTTTGACATTGATATGAGGTGGTTCGTAGGGATTCTCTAATAAATCTGGGTAATCGGTTTTATTATCTTGTAATTGATTAGAATTGATCAATTCTTGCCATTCGTTTGGAAAAGTTTCCATGCAATATTGTTTCAATTCATTTCTAACACCATCATGTAGACAATTATTATGTAATGATTTCAAGACATATGAATTGATTAGATGATGATCACCATTTTGTGAAGCTAATTTCAAAGTATCAAAAGCAGTACGATATTGTTCGAAGTAACAATTTGCAATGAGCAATTCTGCGAATAAATTCGCATCAGGTATAATATCATAAGCGGATAAGTTATTGTAGAAATCATTAACGTGGTCTAATGTTGCAAATTTAAGTGATTTCAACATCCAATACGCTGATTCATTATTTGTTCCAAATTTCTTAGGTAAGGAGAATGATAAGTTGAAAACGTCACGAGTTTTGAATGGATCATCAAGTGATGAATAAGCTTCCATTAAAGAATTTAGTAATTTAATATCTAAGTTAATTGATAAATCCATTTTAATTGCTAAATGTAATTTGAAAATTGCATCTTCGTCTTTGAATTTAGAGAAACTTTTCAATAGGTAAATGTAGAATTCTTCATTTGGTGGTGGTAATTTTGATTCTTTGCTCAATTTTTTCATATTGGCGAAAACTGTTAACGCCATATTAGGATCATTATTATCGATAAACATTTTAATGAAATTTGGATAGTAGTCATATGGGATTTCAAAATAATCAAATAAGTATTTGTACATTCTTTTGTTGAGTTCGTTATCTTTGGATTTCATTGTTAAGTAATCATATATACAGTCAAAAATTTTCTGATATTTTGAGACACTCAATTTCGGTTCATCCTTTTTCAATTCGGGTATTTGATCTAGTAAGATTTTAATTGCAAAAGTACCTTCGTTGAACTTAATTGCTGAGTTCATCATTTCGTAAATTGACTTTTTATCGAATAGATATTCATATCTTTTAACATTATTATATATTTCTAGTTTCCGTGACCAGTCAAGATTTGTTTTCCATACCTTGTTAACTAAATTGAAAAGAGTGATCATGTAAACACCTTCATAATCATTTTCCCAATCGACTGAATCTTTGAACTTCATGAAATAATCTGCTGCAATTTGAATATTATTGGAATTTTGATCATCTAAACATAGATAATTCAAAACTAATGCAATACTTTTAGAATCTACTGGGACGTTGAATTCATTTTGGAAATCATCTCTAAAAGCTTCAATGTATTTGAAACTTTTATGTGACCAACATAAAGATTCTAATACTAAATTATATGATTCAGTATCTGCGAATTCGTATTCTTTATTCAATGAAGATAACTTATCATTGAATTTTCTAACTAAATCAATAGCTGGGGAATTTTCAGGTAATTTATAAGCATCTACTTGAATAAGGGAAATCCATTCGTATTCGACAAATTGGTTTTCATCCTTTGATTTCAGAAAATCAATAAGATTCTCAGCATATTGAATTTTATTAAATTTTAGGGATGAATTTACCAATGAGAATAAGATATCATTTTCAAAGAAATGTTTGAAATCATCATTTGTAAAATCAGATGTTAAATTTGCTAATTTCTGTAATAAATTTTGAGAAACTATATCGAAATTATTCTTAATTGTAAAATAAAGAATTTCAACATAAGAATTGAAAGGATTATCAAGCTTTGTATTGATATTATTAATTAATTCAATCAATCTGTCACTAACGAAATTATCTTCAAAACTTTCACTGATTTCTTCATCTGCAGCTTTGAAGAATAACGTTAGTAATTTTTGTAATAAATTTGGATCATTCAACGAAGGTGATAAATCCGTCAATAATATCATTGTTTTAGTATCAGGGGTTATATTATTGAAAGCTTCTAATACTATATCAACGACATTAGAAGAAATATCGATATTATGAATTTCTTTCTCCTCATTTATAAAAGCATTAATTACTTTTATAACATTATCTCTATTAGTACTTAATAGAACATAATTAATGAAGATTTCGAAAAGTTGTAATCTTATTGATTGATCATTTTGATAATCTGAAGTTTCTCTTAGAGCGTTATAAAAACGAGGGAAGAAATCGATATATCGTACATCATGTAAAGTCATTGCACCTAATACACTATTAAGCATATTAAGCATTTCATCTGTTGTGAAATTATCCAATGGAGAAGGAGATTGATCTATATAATTGATAATTGTATTTATGAATGGTAATTGACTATGAGAGAATTCACCATTAGGTAAAGATGCAATTAATTGTAGTAAGATCAGTTTAAGTCTTTTAGCTTTCACTTTCGGAGACATTGAATTATTTTTAAAAGTATTCTGTAATTCAAACATGTATTCGATACATTGGTTTTCAGTATTGAATTCATGTTTAGTTGGTAATGAGGAATATGAATGATGATTAATGAGTATTAGTGGGGTTTTGAAATTCCATAAGTGACGGTATAGTTGATTTCTAATTGGAGATATTCTCTTAAATAAACGCATGACGTTTATTGAGAAGTTGTGATATGAAGATTAATAGAAGAAAGTGTTTAAAGTAGAGTATTAGAGAAAAAAAAGAAAAAAAAAATATATATACATGAAATTTTGAAATTCTTGGATTATTTTTCTTTTTTTTCTTTTTTTTCTTCTATAATATTTCTATTATTCTATTATTCTATTATTTCTCTATATAATCTATAATTGTAAAATTTTTAGATGATTTTATTATATATATATATAATGTTATAAATCTTTAGGTCTTTCACTTTCCTTTACACCAATTACATTACCACGATCATCGTAAATTTTAACATTTTGTTGATATTCTTTTATAGCCCAATTTAAACCAACGAATTTAATATCAGGATCAGAAGCACCTCTTGAAATTGTGTAACGTTTCCAAAAATCTACACTTTTAAATCTTGGATCTTCTTCTGAGAATCCATTTTCTAATCTTAAATTAGCAACTTGTTCACGTAAGAATGCACAAACACGAGAACGAAGATTTTTAGCCTCATTACCGAATTTTAATTCATCAGATAAATCATTTGGATTTGAAAGATTTGGATATTTTAAACATAATTTTTTCCATTCATCTCTAAATTGAGCAATTATATTATCATCTAAAGGTTTACCTATATTAATTTTAATATTAGCACCTATATTATTTGGAGTAAGATAATCTGTTTTCATATCAATTTCTTCAGGTTTAATTTTTTCGAAACCATTTGAAAAAATTGGTATAACTACTGGTTGAACAGTTGATTCAAGTATTAATCTAGCAGTACCCCAACGAAAGAAACGCATTGAATTTTGATGAGGTGGATGAAGTTGACAAACATAACCTTCAGGAAAGATATGAACCCAAGAAGTTTTATAACGTAAAATTGGAGGAGTATAATTTGAATTAAATAAAGGAGTTAAATTATTTTTAATACCAATTATATTTTCCATATTAATTGTATTATCAGGTGATAATATTCTAATACAAGCATCTATACCAGGTTGGAAAGGACCTCTACCAAATCTTTCACAAGGTAATATTTTACCTAATGAAAAGAAATAAGTTGATAAAGTATTTGTAAAGCAAACATTTGAAGCTGCTAATCCCCAACGAATATCTTCCCAATCTAAGAAATAACGCCAAGGTAAACAAGCAAATAATAAAGGATCATCACAAGTTGACATATGATTCATAAAAGTAATTATACTACGATTTGAAGATCTTGCATAATTAAATGCAGAATCTAAATAATGTAAACCATTTAATTCGACATTATAAAAAGTTGCAAGTATTAATTTTGAGAAAGCAGTAACTGTACAAGCAGTAAATTGAGAAGCTAAATTCCATAAACGGGATCTTTCTAGTCTAGTTGAGAGTAATTCATCATCACCTCTCTTTAATACGTCATGAAATGACATTATTTTTAAAAGTAAGAATAAAAGAAAAGAAAAAGAAGAAAAAGAAAAGAAAAAGTAAGTAAAGTAAAGAAAAAAAAGATTATATAAGAAAGAAAAATTTTGAGATGAATTATTTTTTCTTATTTGTAAAACGCTCTGTAACGTGTTCAATTTTAAGTTCAATATTATTTTCATTAAAATAATTTTGTAAATAAGCATCAACTTCATCAGCTACATCACCTTGAATTACAATTTCATCCTTTTTTTCAGCATTTTTAGATACACTTGCACCAGTTGCAAATTTTGAAGCAAATATTTTAGCAGTTTTCTTTAAATCGAAATTATTATAATTATTTAATAATTCTAAATTTGAAATTGCGACAATATATTTATGTTTTGTTCTTGGAATTCTTTTAATTAAAATTTTTGAATTTTTCATATTTTCAATATTTCTTTCTTGTTTACGTTCTTCCTTTAATTGCATTTTAGCAAGAGATGAAGTAATTTTAGCTTCATCTTCAATACTAAGTGAAGATTTTATAGTTGATTCATGTAATTTAGAATAAAGAATTGGATCGGTTTCTTTTAACCAAATTTTACATTTTTTGAAAGATTTACCAAATTCACAAAATTCACAAGGAAGTGAACACACATCGCAATATACAGTTGAATGCATTAGTGTTGTTTAGCTATAAAAGACTGTTAAAAAAAAGTAATGTAATGTAAAATAAAATAAAATAAAGTAAAGTATATCTATCTAATACCTAGTAATTGAAAAAAAAATTGGAAAAAATGAAAAAAAAAAAGTACCAATTCTCGCAAAATTATGAGAAAAAAAAACGAATGTGTTGTTGTTTCTGTATTTACTAGTACTTGTTTGTTTACTTTATTGAAGTTTATTTAATATAGTTTATTATAGTTAAATAGTAGGTGAATCATATTTTTTGAAAGATGACTAAATATGCAACATTATTGAAGGGTAAATTACAAGAATTATTAGCAGCTAGAGGATTACCAATTGATGGAACTAAAGATGTATTAATTGAAAGATTAGAAGAGAGTGATAAAGTAGCAGCAGAATTAGATGAAGAAGAGGGGGGAGATAATGGAGATAATGGAGATGGAAATGTTGCAGCAGAAGTAGCAGAAGTAGCAGAAGTAACAGAAGTATCTGAGGATGTGGTGAAAGAAGATGTTGAAGATAAGAAAGAGCCAATAGTTGAATCAAATGGTAATAATAGTGAATCTCTTGAGAGTCACGTGATCTCCCTCTTGAACACCAAGATATCACGTGCACGGAAGTTTGGTGATGATGCTACGGCGGCTCATCTTGAAATTGAATTGGCTCGGGTGACTAAATTCGGAGTTGCGCCAGATTCTGCATTAGCGAGAGAAGTTAATGGTAATAAGGGGGGTAGTAATAGTAATAGTAGTGGTAGAGTAGGTAAAGATAGAAGATATAGTTCAAGAGGTGGTTCAAGAGGTGGTAGATGGAGATGGAGAAGTGGTAGTAGCAGAGGTGGTAGCAGAGGTAGAGGTGGTAGCAGTAGCAGAGGTTATAGAACCAGAGAAAGAGAGAGAAGGTAATAGAAAAAGAAAAAGAAGAAAAAGAAAAAAATTGATAAATCCCTCATTGGAAATATTTGTTTATTTTTCAACCCTTTTTGTACACTCTATTAATTTATTTATTTATATAAGTGGACATAATAATCTGTTGTCTTTTATTGTATTGTATATTTTATTTTATTACTATTCTTAATTCTTTATTCTTTTTCTTTATTCTTTACTTTTTTAATTCTTTACTTCTCCACTCTACAAATGTCTCCCTCAATTCATTCATCACATCCTTCATTAACTTCTCATTCAAATGCTTCATCTTCCTCATCTTCAATTTCCTTACAGGATGACGTAAATAATTTGGCTCCTCAAGCTTATGATCCTGAAGATGCTCAATCTCAATTATCCGGGAATTTATCTTCTTCTTTATCTCGTTCTGAATCACTTAAAGTAGTAAGAACTGAAACTGCTAAATCTTTAAGAGATTTAGGTTTAAATAAAGTTATATCAATTGCAGATCCTGTAAGACCTTCAACAGTTAAAAATCCAATCTTCCCAGAAGAATATACTATAGAAACTGAAACTGGTTTAGTACCTGTTGAAACTTTACATGAAATTGGTAGATCAAGAGCTGAATCTGCTGCTGCAATTTCAAGATCTTTATCTAAAAATTCTAAAAATTCTAAAAATTCAAATTTTCCCAGTAATAAAAACATTGAAAAATCATCTCAAGAATTGGATCAAGAATCTTTACAATTAAATTCAATTAAACCTTTAGATCCTGAAATTCAATTTGTTACTTTTAATATTAATGATCCTTTAAATCCTCATAATTGGAAACCTTCTCTACGTTGGCTTTATACAATTATATTATCAATGATGGTTGTTTGTGTCGCATTTGGTTCTTCAATTGTAACTGGTGCTTTAGGTCCAATGTCTGAAAAATATAATGTTTCAACTGAAGTTTCAATTCTTTCTTGTTCTTTAATGGTTTTAGGTTTTGCTGTTGGACCATTAATTTGGTCTCCATTATCTGAACAAATTGGTAGAAGACCTGTTTATTTTATTTCATTTGGTTTATATTTCATCTTTAATATACCTTGTGCTGTTGCTCCAAATATTGGTACAATCTTAGTTTGTAGATTTCTTTGTGGTGTATTTGCTGCTTCAGGTTTAGCTAATGTTGGTGGTTCAATTTCTGATATGTTCCCAACTGAAACAAGAGGTAAAGCAATTGCTTATTTTGCTGCTGCTCCTTATGGTGGTCCAGTTATTGGTCCTTTAGTTGGTGGATTTATTACAAGATATGATGGTAGAATTTCTTTAATTTTTTGGGTTAATTTTGCATTTGCAGGTTTAATGTGGATTGTTGGTTCAATGATACCTGAAACTTATGCTCCAGTCATTTTGAAAAGGAAAGCTAAAAAATTAAGGAAAGAAACTGGTAATAATAAAATTATGACAGAACAAGAAGCTGCAGGTTTATCAATTAAAGAATTAATTGAAACTTGTCTTTATAGACCACTTAAATTTGCAATTACTGAACCAGTACTTGATTTAATGTGCTTTTATGTTTGTTTAATTTATTCATTACTTTATGCTTTCTTTTTTGCTTATCCAGTTGTTTTCGGTGATTTATATAATTTTGGTGATGATTTAGTTGGTTTAGTTTTAATTCCAATTGTAATTGGTGCAGGTTTTGCTCTTTTAACAACTCCAATAATTGAATCTTTTTATGTTAAAATGTGTCAAAGACGTCAACCAACTCCTGAAGATAGATTAATTGGTGCAATGATTGGTTCTCCTTTCCCTGCAATTGCCTTATGGATATTAGGTGCAACTTCTGAAAAACATGTATTTTGGGTTGGTCCTGCTTCTTCTGGTTTAGCTTTCGGTTATGGAATGGTTTTAATTTATTATTCACTTAATAATTATATCATTGATACTTATGCTAAATATGCAGCTTCTGCTTTAGCAACAAAAGTCTTCCTTAGATCTGCTGGTGGTGCTGCTTTCCCATTATTTACAATGCAAATGTATCATAAATTAGGTCTTCATTGGGCTTCTTTCTTATTGGCATTTATTACAACTGCAATGATTGCTTTACCTTTTGCATTCTATAAATGGGGTAAAGTTTTAAGGAAAAAATTCTGTAAAGAAAATTATTCAGCTTTCCCTGATGATGATGATGATGAATAATTGATATTCTTCACATAATAATCATAATAATAATAATCTATTTCTTATTCCATTTCTTCTACAATTACCTTTTTCTTTTGTGTGTGTGTACTTTCTTAATAACAGACTCTTAATATCTAATATCTATTCATAATATATAATCTTTATAATAACTAATATATAATCTTTATTATTTATAATAAATTGATTTCTGTACCATAATCAATAAGCAAACCGGAAATCGGTCTATCATTAATCCAAATCGATCCACAAAGATCATTTATTCTATTCAAAGTATCATTATTCACTCCATCAATACAAAATTTACTACAATGATGGATTAAAATATCAATATAATAACATTTACAGAATTCACTATAACAAAAGTCACTATATGCTATTCGTACTTTATCATGACAATTCAAATATTCTTCAATATTCTATTCAAATAGTTAGTACAATTTTCTACAATAAATACAATCATTGCACTAAACGTACACATATAGGACCCAAATACAACAAGTCCATACACACTCTCTTGAATAAAGAAAGCAACACTACAATTAATATCATTAATAAAGAGACAGGGAACGGGGAAACGGGTAAATTACACAAAAAAATGCTTTTTTTTTTTCTTTTTTTTTCTTTTTTTCTTTTTTTTTTCTTTTTTTCACCACATTTTTTCTCGAGACTCTTCATTATTTCACGATGATTCAAATATGACTCTTTTCAGATGATTCCATTAAATTCAAACGAATACTCGATTTACTCAATAAATAACGTAACTATTCAAAATAATGGATAAGTCAAGTGGTGGAACTACAACTATCATTCGTAAAAGGTTGAATTTTACAGATGAAACATTATGGAAACAATTTTCATCACGTAGATTACAATTAGTTGAATCCCTATCATTAAGTTCTAAAAAGGCTAGTGAACAAGATGATGAAATTAAAATGTGTGCAAATACTTTATTACATGAATTCAATTTTAATGAAGATGCATTACCAGATTTCGATAAGTTGGTTCGTTTTGCAATACAAAGTGTAAGACGTAATAAGAAAAGATCAGAGAAAAGATTAGCCATAAAATTAGATTCTTTAACTAGTGATGAAGAAATATTAACTAAAAGAACTAAATTAGATCATACTGATGAAGAAGTTGAAAATTCATTGAATGAAATAACTCCAATCATATCTCCAAAAATATCCTTTTTAAATTCAAATGATTCAAATAATAAAATTAATGATAAAAGTAATGAGAAAATCAATAATGATTTGACTAACGATATAAATGAACAATTTGATATTAATAATCAAAATTTAGATTCTAAAATTGCTCTGAAATCTTTAACTAGTCCAATTTTACCAGATTCTGATAAATTACCCTCATTGAAAATGCTAGATAAAATTGAAGAATTTTCTAAATATTCTAAAATTATATTACATGCAATTAAAACTTCTAAAACATGTTTTGAATTTTCCAAAAATTCAGCAAATGATTATACCAAATTGAAAAACTATGAATTATTAGAAGAATTAGGATCAAATTGTATCAATACTGCTGTCCTATATACGTTGGAGAAATGGTTTGATCATTTATTACCAGATTCTTCATCATATATTAAATTAAGATTGAAAAGTGATTTAACATTAGGTTTAATTATTAAAAATTTAGATAGAAATTCAATCGAAGTTAATAATTTGAGTAATTATATTGCTTCTCAATTATTTAAAAAATTAATTGGTGCTTGTGTTAAAGATTTCGGATTCAATTATATTCTTAATCCATTATCTGATATTTTCCATTGTATTATATTAAAAGATTATCCAATAATCAAAAAGGACATTTATGATAAAACTAATTCACAATTGAATCTATCTTCAAATGGAGATTCTAGAAAAACTAATAGTTACAATGATAAAATACCAATTATCGATTCAACTATTCAAAACTCTTCAAATACTAATAATCCTTATAATATCCAAAATAGTCCAATTATAACTCAAAAAATTGATAAGAATGAAATACCGGATTTCCCATTATCAACTGCACATATACCCATTCCGCCACCTTCTGAAAATATAATCAATCTTACCAATAATAGTAATAATAATCAAAATAACACTAATAATAATAATAATAATAACAATAATAATAATAATAATAATAATAACAATAGTAATAATATCCATGATAATAATAATTCAAAACGATACATCAATATAGTCATCAAATTCAAGGAAAAGGAATTGAAATTCAGATATTGTATTGATAGTAATGCACCTCCAACAATTCTAGAACTCTTGCTTAATTGTAAACAAGCATTTGGTATTATAAATTCAACGAAAATTTTAAATTTGAAAGATGTTAGTTCTAACTCGATAATTAAAAATGATCATGATTTAGAGAGATTGTTGAGATTAATTTCAATGTTAAGTAATGAAAATAACTATGAACTTAAATTAGAATTAGTATTCACTAGTTCAACTCAAGGTTTCCTTAATTTAAATTATGATACTAGTACAAATAATTCTAAAAATATAAATTCAAACAATAGTACTACTTCCAGCACCACAACTACTACCACTACCACCACCACCAACAATAATAATAATAATAATAACCTATCTCGTTCCATACCTCCTATTAATCTATTAACCAAGAAAAATAACAAATCTGAAAAACCTACAGATTCTTTAATTGGAAGATATCTACCACCTCCTAGACCAATAAGATCGGATCCAACTCAGAGAGGTCCATTCATGAGTTTCCAACCTTTGTTATAAATAGTTAATTCTTACAAAACACTGAAAAATATAATTGTATAAATTTTGAAATTAATTGTATAAACTGTATAAACTATATAAAGTATATAAATCTTCTTAACTGTTTTAATTAAAGGAGAGAAAAAAAGGAAAATGTACTTGTAATTCTTACATTAATCTGATGGTACTTTTAGTTAGATTCTGGGAAAGTGGTCTGACAAAGCATTTTAAACTCTAACCAAATCCGATATAGTGTAACGGCTATCACGGTCCGCTTTCACCGGGCAGACCCGGGTTCGACTCCCGGTATCGGAACATATACATTTATTTTTGACATTTCTATATATTTTTTTTTTCTTGAGTTTGTGGATGTTATTGTATTCTTCATATAAATATAATCTGAATGATGGTAGTTTGTTGTTTAAATGTACCGAGAATCTTGAGAAGCCAGTATGTACATTATGGGTTCAATATAAGTAAATGAATTTAACTTTAAATAGAGAAAACTTATATAAAAAAATACCATGATGATGTTCTTTAAAACAGCTATTACAAGTTATATCTGTTGCAGAATGTTTGAAACTTTTTGAAAAAAATCACATCATCAATATCATGGTACCCCGGATCTTCTTATGGATGTGCTGGTGTTGGAGAATAAATTTCATCCTAGGATGCAGTTGTTGGCAATTGAAGTAGTTGAGGATTGCAAGAACTGTGATCTTTTCGTTAGTTTTCAAAAACTACCAGCTCTGATGTAAGATGTCAAGGTCCCTTAAGTTTGGTGAGCTTTGGCATATCGATTTCGTCGGCCTTTTGAAAACACCAATGTTTTCTAAAAGAAAATTGGGTTGTAAGTATATGCTGGTTGCAGTGGAGTATGTGAGCGGTTACTGTATCGTTAATCCAGACCAATTGCAAGATTCTGAAGTTATGATATAATTTTGGAAAGAATTGTTCATCTACTTTACCATTCCTGAACAGGTAGTTTTTGATAATGGCACTGTCTTTGTGAGTTTTTATACCCAAGAATAGGTTAAAGATTTCAATATCGAATGACATGGTTCGTGTGTATATTATCCACAAGCTAATTCAAAGGCGGGTAAATGGGTTAATGAAAAAGATTCTGAAATCCTAAACCCTTACGATGACAAAATCGGCAAATGTATTAGTTTATGCATTAAACTTTTATAATAACACTACCACCATTGTCGATGTTTCTGCTGCCTAATCAGTTTTTGAATACCAGAATTTCTTTCTGAACTGGACCATAAAATATCGTATTTGATTTGAAAGTTTTTAATGACGATTAGAGTAAATGGACTGATGAGGAATGATGTCATTTATTGGAATACATTTGAGACCAGCTCTCCAATATCATCGAATCCTAGTTGGATCATGGAAATGTCATAACTATGGAGATGAATATTATGGTATTATGTTTCCTACAGAAGTGTAGTACTTTATATTTAATCAATCAATGCTAATTCAATAAACAAACCACATGTAGTATTAATACTTCGAATTGATTCTAACTTTGTAATCAAATGAATAAACAACATGAATAAGAGAGAAGCAACATGTTCGCGAACTTTTCTATTTCTTTCTTTCCTTTCTCTGATATTTGTCAGATTTCCTGATTTTTTCCAAAATAGTGCTTTGTGTTTGGTATTTTATGGTTTATAGTAATGTATTTGTATAGTATTGTAGCACATAATTGATTGATCAGATCGATATCTCCCTAAACCACCACTGATATATCACCATCTTTTTTAAAATCATGTCGAATTATTCTGATTCTGTACAGTTTCCAATAGATGAAGATACTGTATCATTATCAATACAGGAGAATGATCAACATCAACTAAGTAATAATATTAATGATAATTTGAATAATCAAGTAGAAGGAGAATCAACATTCGATATTTCAACAGAGAAATTAGAATCTTCATTTTTACCTACTTTTACAGAAAATGGAAATGGAAAAGCTACATTCAACCATCTCTCAAATAATGATAGTACCCAAGAAGATGATGTCTCAATAATTGAAGCGGTTGCTGCAGTAGCAGCTGCTATGAACCATAATAACAACAACCACAACCACAACAACAACAACAGCAATAACGATGATCATAATAAAGATCTTACTAATACTGCTTCCATTACTAACAATAATACCAATATCACAGATAATGACGAACTCAATTTCCACAACTCACATGAAAATTCATTACTGTCCGAAACTACTGATTCAATCGGCAATGATAACGATAATATCATTGAAACATCCCAGTCAATCAATTTCAATGATTTCGAAAATCACAATGATGACTTCAGTAAGATTAAAACAATCAAATTCACACCAAATAAAACTAGTGAAAATATAAGGAAACCTCACCTGTACATAACGAATCCAATCAACAAGAAGATCAAAAAGGAGGTAAATAAGGGACCACCTAAAAATTCAAGATTTTTCAAAGTTTATAATTTGGAAAACTCAAATAAATCCTCTAAACCATCTTCTATTCATCATTATAATCCGTATAGATATCCACAGAATAGAAGCAAATTGAATCCTCACCCTGATTTCATCAAAAGTAAAAGAATGAATAAACTAAGAACTGATAGGCTTGGTAATATAATCAACATTGATTCATCGAAAAATTTATTTTATTCAATACCAACAGATCTGTCCGCTGGAAATTCTAACAGTATAACATTAGATAATGATTCAAACCCAATTTCAAGCTCAAACTTAAACTCAAATATAACTAAAATTCCCAAATATGATACATCAGAATTAGAAATACCGATTTTCAAACCAACAATTCAAGAATTTGAAAATATTTATTCATATATCGAATCTATCAAAGATATAGGTCAGAAATACGGTGCTGTTAAAATAATACCACCCGATGAATATACACCAAAACTTTCAATCAACTTAGAATCATTCTGGATCAAATCTTCACGACAATTATGGAGATCTTCTGCTGAAGAATTGAATACAAGATTTGAGTTCTATAGTCAATTGATTCATTATCTAAATGCAAACTCGAAAATCAATCTTAATAAATTACCATGCATCGATAAACGTGCGATTGATCTATACAGATTATTTTGTGTGGTGTCTCTACGTGGTGGTTTCCAAAATTGTTGTAATGAGAAACTATGGGCTCAAATTGGTAGAGAATTAGGATTTTATGGTAAAATCAGTAGTTCCTTATCCTCTTCTATTAAGAGTGTTTATCAAAAATATCTTTTAGGATGGGAAAAAATATATAAAGAAGCTGGTAATTTTGATTTTTTAAATATATCAAGAAATGATGAAAGATATAGTTTATTTTCAAAATCAGACACAGATTTATCGAAAGCTTTACAGAATATAAAAGGGAAGTTTTCAACGAATGAAGAAATAACCAAACAAGAAGATGAACTTAAAGCTGATGATCAAAACAAAGAGCAATATCCAAATGATAAAATACCCATAATATTAGGATCATCAATACCATATACAAGAAATAGAAAGACACTTACAGATTTAGGATTCACAACCTATTTTGATCAATCAACTACTCATAAAAAAGGTATAACTGTGAATAATCTACAAACATTACCTAGCTATGATTTTTATAATTGGTTGAATTCCGATAAAGTTGATGATACCCCTCCTACCGAATTGAAAATTTCCTCATTATATACATTAAAACAATTCAATGATAAGAGTAGGATTTTGAAAACTCAAGTTTTAAATAAATTTTTTCCAAATGATCGTTTAAAGTTTGAAAATCTTGACTTTTTGGAGAATAAATATTGGGAGCTTTTAGAGAATCCTGATATAATGTTTGAAACTGAAGTTTCATTCAATCAAACAACTAATATCCATGACTCAAGCTGTGAAAACAAATTCTTATCTGATAAATTTAATGTTCTAACTGATTCAATCTTAGGTCCTTTAAATTTCAATAACTCGACAATCACAGATGGTTCGATGTTGAAATATATAAACTCCGATTCTGATACAATTTTCCATTCACGTTTGAATTTTGCAATGTTTTATGGGACGCAATCTTGGAATATCGAAGACCACTGGCTTTATAATATTGATTATCATTATTTAGGTGATGCTAAGTCAGTTTATGTCATACCACCAGAATTTCAGAATAAGTTTGAAGAATTACTGAAATCTCAAGAAAAGAATATCCTAAAAGAAACTGAGAAAACTTCAATAGCTATGAAACTATTTGAACAAAATCTATCAAATTATGATATTTACAATTCAAGTATCGAAAATAAAGTTTGCTATGATCTAAATATAAGTCGAGCTAAGGCAAATGATTTGAAATTTAGAACATTGGATAATTTCAAAGATAAGTCAAATATCAAATTCAATAACGATTTAATGTTTTCACCCAAATATTTGAAGAAAAAAGGTATACCTGTTTATCACACATATCAAGAAGTGGGAGAGATGATTATTAAATTCCCGAGATCTTATTCATCTTATTTTTCTGTTGGTACATGTGTTACAGAATCTGTTAATATTGCACCATTGGATTGGTTGAATGAAGCAATTGAAATCAATAAATGGTATCAAAAGCAACAAATTATTCCTAAATTCTCAATGTTCTCAATGCTTCTGATAGCCGCTAGGGAATCGGTTGATTTGAGAATATTGGAGAATGTTAAACCAATTTTGAGAAACCTCATAAATGATGAAATTACGAAAAGAAATAAACTTCGTAGATCAATAACAGAATATCAATGTAATTCGGATTACAATGTTATTAATAATTTGGATAAAGTGAAGTTGGAATATGACTTATCGAATGGTCATCCTGAAGATTTGAAAAATAAAAGGAAATCAATCGAACCTTCAGATAAAGAGCAGAGATTAGATAGCGAAGAACATAATGGAGAAGAGAAAGAAAAGGTAAATGATCAAATTAGATCCAAAGAAGGAGAAGATGAAGATACAGATTATGAAGTCGATGAACCTTTGAATGAAAATGCTGATACTATCGGTTCTGAATTACTTTCTGCGTTGAGTAAATGGAATAAATTCACAGATTCAGATCTAATGGATATTTTCCCAAGTTTTGTTCTCATCAAGAATATGGATAATAAGAGAAGTACATATACGATCTCCTTAAATTTGTTTATTGAAAAATTCGAGAAAGACTCATTCAAATCTGATGAATTTGAATTCAATTTGATTTCATTAGTTAGTGATGATTACTTGAAAGAGAGCTTGGATATACTAGACAGTAAATTTGAGAATATAAGGATATGGTCAAAAAAATTTCATGAGATACTCACCAATGATGCCAAACCATCAATTGAGAAGTTAAGACCACTTTTGAATCAGGGGAAGTTTTTATTCCATTCTACTCAGTTGCAAAAAATTGAACCAAATGAAGAGAATCAGAAGATTATTGAAGAATATGAAAATCTAAAAATTGAAGTAGAGAAAACCGAAGAATGGATTCGAAATGTAAGGACTTTCTTAGATATCAAGAAATTCAATTCGGTACCACTATTAGAATTTGATGATTTGAAGAAATTAGTTGAGGGAATTTCAAATTTGATAATTACATGTAAGGAAGTTGATGAGATTTTGGAGATTGTGGATGAAGTGAAAATCTTTGACTCTAAAGCTAAACAGCTATTGAAAAATGCGAACTACAATGAAGATGATATAACACTAGAAGAATTGAACAGTCTTATGTCAATTGGAAGGAAACTCAATATCAAGCTAGAATCATTTAAGAAAGTTGACCTTTTACTAAGGGAGAAAAACTGGAATGCAGAGATTGAAGGAAAAATAGAATCGTTGAATGAATTGAATACATTATATGAAGAAGGCAAGTTAATACTTGAAAAGGTTAAAAACACTGATAAAATTGGGAAATATGAGAACAATCTTCAAATTTTAAAGGATAAGATCGATAAATGTAACTCTATAAAGGATGAATTGAAGCAAATAGAAAGAGACGACCATTACATAACAATACAAAAATTGGAATTATTGAAAGAATCATGCGAGAATTTACCATTATATGAAGACATCAAATGTATCGATGAGTTAATTAATCAGTTTGAGAAAATTGAAGGTATCATACCAATTTTGATTAAATTGATTGATGATAAGAATAGAACAGTAGAAGATAATTCAGTGAGGTTTAATATCAAATCAGAAATATACCTGAAAACTATGAAAGAGATCAAAGATATTCTTAAAGAGAGATACATTGATATGAATATTCTCGTCAAAGTATTGAAACGATCAGAGAGATTTCATGAATATTTCAATTTAATCAATAAGCAAATTATTGAAAATTCGTTTAATAATATAAGAGAGTTAACAACTGAATTCAATGATATTGTAAAAACAAATGAAAAGGGATTATACGATGATTGTGATAAATATGATGATACTAAAGGTATCAAAAATTTTCTCAACTATAATTTAGATATATTGAATGCCAAATCTGATAGGTATTGTGTTTGTAAACAAACACGTGAAGAGGATATGGTTGAATGTGAAGTATGTAAGCAATGGTTCCATTTCTCCTGCATTGGATACGAGAATACGACATTAGGAAATGCATTAGATAGTAATAAATTTCTATGTCCATTATGTGATTATGAAGGTAAATTGGATACTACGAAGAAATTCTATGAGAAGATCAACCGAAGAGTTACTTTTGAGAGCATGGTTGAATTTGCCAAGGGTATAATGCTGAGTACATGCAAAATGAAAACTACAGGTCTCAACTTTTTAGCAATGGTTGCAGAGTTTCAACACTTTGAAGACTCTCTCATTCAAGAGGGTATTGTTCATGAAGCAATTGGAGATGAAGCGATTAATGGGAAATTTGTTTGTGAAAGTAATGAAATCCATCATATTCACCATTTACTTGAAGTACTGAATGGATGTCTCTTCCGGTACGTGGAATTAGAGAATGCTTTGAAGAAACGGTATGTGGAGTTACGTAAAAGTGTATTATTATAGTATAAGTATCAGTATAAGTAAAAAAAAAAGAAACAGTTTTTCACTCACCCGCATAATGTTTTTGCTTTTCGGAGGTTTCTTTGGCAACCGTTGCAGATGTTGTCAAGAAGTGTGTTTTGGTTCTTTGTTGGTGGTTGTTGTAGAGGATTCTCTTGGAACTTCTTTTGGAAGTTCTTTAGTGGTTCCTTAGAAGAGTTCTTTCTTTCTTTTTTTGGTATCATCTCTTGTGTCAGACATGTTCGTTACTTCATACCTGTCTATACTGAGACCTATAACTAACACCAGAGGTCATCTCTGCGCTATTAACGGATTTAAGCATATTGGATTTCGATTTCATTCACATAATGGTAAACCATGTTCAGGACATTCTCATAGTAACGATGCTGAAGATTTGAATGTTTCTGAAGATAATGTCCATCATTATTACGAATATACACCAGGGGAGAATATCAAAAAAGTTCTAACACTTAAAAATGGGGAAAAAGTTACAAATAGTGAAGATATCTTAAATCCAGTTAAGAAACCGACAAATCATAATCACTCTCATTCATATGGTGAATTTCCTGAATTAGATAAGATGGATCTTGGTGGTGAAGATTTCACAATAAATGTTAATCCAGAAAAGAGAGGTATTTGGTCACAAATTAAGAAATTCTTTGATCCACATTCACCTCTGAGTGAAATGGGTGGTAGTAGTCATTCACATAGTCATTCACACAATCATTCACATTCTCTAGATCCGGAAGCTTTACAACTTTATAATTCTAAAGATTTAACAAATGAAGGTGTGAAAATAACTTGGATTGGTTTTGGTGTTAATTGTGGTATGGCAATTACTAAATTTATTGGTGGGATTTATTTCCATTCACAAGCGTTGATTGCAGATGCAGTTCATGCCGTTGGTGATTTGATATCTGATATTTTAACATTAACAACAGTTAAATTTACAAGTAAAAAGCCTGATTCATTATATCCATTTGGTTATGGTAAAATTGAAACTTTTGGTTCATTAATGGTCTCATTGATTTTATTATATGCTGGTTTCCAAATTGGATGGAGTTCATTCTATGAAATAGTTGCACCTATTCTTCCAAATGCATTACATGATGTACTTTCCTTAATTCCAACTCATTCACATTCACATATTGATTTATCAACAACTGTAACGAATAATGATAATGGTGTAAGTGTTCATGATCATGAAGGAGAATCAGTTAAAGATATTGCGAATATTAATGCTGCCTGGTTAGCACTTGGATCGATTGTTATTAAGGAATGGTTATTTAGAGCAACTCGTAAAGTTGGTGAAAGACTGAATTCTAAAGTTTTAATTGCGAATGCTTGGCATCATAGAATTGATTCATTAACATCTGTAGTTGCAGTTGCTACGATTTCAACAGGTTATTTCCTGAATATCTATTGGCTAGATGCAATTGGAGGTTTGGTAGTTTCAATATTAATTATGAAAGTTGGTATATCAGGTGTTGTTCAATCATTTAAAGAATTAATTGATAAAGCATTACCAACTACTGATTCAAGATATACAGAAATTGAAGACTCAATCAATGTTATATTAATGAAAAAGGATAATCATATCTTAATTAAGGAATTAAGTATTTTACCATCGGGTACTAATTTAAACTTAGTTTTAAAGCTTGGAGTGTCATCTTTTGATAAAGGCTATGAAAATAAATTAACATTAGAACAAATGGGTTCTATTGGTGAATTACTGAAAAAAGAGTTATCTAGAAACTTTCATAATATCAAAAATACATCAGTGCAGTTTATTTCCAACAACGCTGATAGCCTAGAAGATGTAGAAGCAGCAGAAGCAGTAGATACAGAAGATATCAAGAATGATAGCAAGAAAGATAACAATAAAGAAAGTCAGTAAAGTCTATAGAATCACAAGATAAAAACCAAAAAAAAGAAGAAAATTCTGGAATATTCGAGATTTTTACTCACCATAGAAAGAGAAAAAAAAAATGTTGAAAGACTTTCCATGTATTAGAAAGGTATAAAATAAAAGAGTGTAGCATATAATTATTATTTTATTGTAAGATGTAATTTATATCATTCGTATATTCATTAATCTATCGTTTTTTTCATTTATTATTTATCTATAAAAGTTATACAAGTTATAGAAGAAAATGTCTAACAAACCTTTTGATCCAGAAAATCCAGATAATTTAGAAGATATCGAAAAGCAATTTGCTGTTAAGGCAGTACAGCATATGGCAACATATTGGAATCTGTTGTCATCAGTTCCACCATCTAAATTCAAATTCACCAAACAAGATGCTGATATTTTAGAAGAATTTTTCAAAGCATTCCCAGAATACAACAATAAGGAGAAACTTACAGTTTTAGATGAAGATGAATTGAAATCTAGTGAAGCAAAGGAGAGATGGAGAGAATTTATCAAGAACTTTGAAGAAAGTGTTGAAGATTTCAATTTTGGTACATTGATTAGGAAAGATGTAACGAAGGATTACAGTGAAGAGAACACTATATTCGTTGTTAGAATCCAATTTTATGCTATTGAATTAGCAAGAAATAAATTTGGTTTGAACGATTGGGTTTATGAAAGTAACCATAAATGTTGAGTTTAGAATCGGTTCTTAGAATCAAATTTTACTGAATTGAAGAATTTTTGTATATTAAGTAAATAACAAATAACACTGTTTAGTAATTGAATTACAATGAAAGAATATAATGAAAGGAGCAAAGTTGAAAGTTGAAAGTTGAAAGACTACAACAGTAGACTACGAGAGAATAATAATAGAAAAAGTAAATAACAAATCCATGTCAGTCCCGAAAGATGGTTAATTCAAACAGCATCGCCGTAGCTAGTCGATAAAACAGTTGATGTTTCTTCATCACCCTGGTTTGCTATTAAAGAAGAGTAGAAAAAAAAAGAGAGGTATAAATGAAGGAAGAATAATGTATCCAACTGGACACACAACAATTCCCTTGTCTAATGAAAAGAAGATATAAGAAAGAAAAGTAATCAAACGTCCGATTGTCATATGGAATTCACTCTCCTTTTTATACCATTTTTTTTTCAATTCTCTAATTATGTGCAAAACTTTTCCACTTGAAGAGAGGAAGAAAAAAAAAAGGGTTTCTTTTGAATCACATTATTCCATGGTTCTTTTACTTTTTTTTGAATTAGTATTCTAATTAGAAAACTATACATGTAGATAATTATTCAAAAGCTAGAAAAGAGAATGGAAGGAAAAGGAATGATAATGTTTAGCATTCAATAATTGTGTATTATCAATTTATAGAATGTAAAAGAGAGAAAGAGTAAAAAAAAAAAATTATATAAAAAGAAGTAAGTAATAAAAGCTTTAAATCATCTTTTTAACTAATTGGTTAATGTATTCTTCTCTGTTACCAGTAGAACCACCTTGGACGAAATGTTGGAATTTTCTTCTAACACCCCAACCACCAGATGGATTGGATAATTTGAATGGCCATAAAAAGTTATTTGCTTGTTTGAAGTTTGGACCAACAGTGTAAATTTCATGAATTAAATCTTCAACAGATTCAATACCATATTGACCTAATGCACCTTCAATGATAGCATTATCAGTTAATGGGATTCTTTGTTTGTTAACCTTACCGTAACCTCTCTTGTAGATTAATTGTCTGATAGTGGATAATGATGGGTAACCAATAGCACAATATTGTTCAACTAATTTTAATAATTCAGTAGTTGCCTTGGTAACTCTAACGAAAACACCTGCATTAATTTGAGTTAATCTTAATAATTGGAAAACTTTTCTAGATTTTGGTGGAATTTTCATAATACCCTTGATTCTAACAACAAAGACAACTTTTGCTTGTTCTTCAACAAAGTATGAACCTTCAGCCTTTGCAGCTCTCTTAGCATCAATGACAGCTCTTTCTGCAGCTGCATATTCATTGACATATGCTTCAGTTCTCTTGAATAGAGCAGCTCTCTTAGCTTTAGATGCCTATAATAGAAAAGAAATAAACAAGAAACGAATAATGTTAGTAAAATGATCTTTTGATATTAATTTTGATTTTTTTTCTTATTTAGTTGAAATCTTTCTTTTCTCTTTCATAAATGTTTCTCAGCCGAAAGATGGTGTTATAACAGACAACATTGCATTCGCTAGTCGATATAGGAGACAAAAATTTCATCATAAATGAAACAAAATGAAATAAAAGATAAAGAAAAGAAATATTCAACTAAAATTGAAGAAGAAGAAAATATTTTTGAATACATACAGCTTTTCTTGCTTTCTTTGCAGCAGCAGCTTCAGTTGCGTTTCTTTCAACTCTCTTAGCTTTCTTGATTTGAGATTCTGGTCTTGGAATACTATTGAAAAGAAAAAATTAATTTTTTTAAAAAAATATAGTAAAAATGTTAGTAAACTATTGAAAATAAAATTAAAAAAGAAGCTAGAACTCTAGCTTCAAATTATTAATCTATATTTTCTCTGAATCAAATAAACATCATTCTAAGAACTGATTTCTTCAAAAATCATTCAAAGGCTGGTTTATACGCAGAGGAAATACATCAAGTACAATGACCATTTATTGAAAAATAGTTGGAAAATAAAATGAAGCTTGTTCAAATTTTTCCCGTCTAAATGAGACATGGTAATCATTTTATCATTTCAATAAATAGTAATACACTTTCATGGCAGTGAAAATGTGCTCACTATATTTCCCTTGGAATATGTTTAATTAGAATATTATCAGTCAAATAAAATACTTTGAACACAAAGCAATTAAATGCTAGAAAATATAATAACAAGTCTACCGTGAGGTAATAAGTATTTGCGGGTTTCTAGAAACATATCGCAAGATAAAGTTGTTGAATAACTTTTCAAGGATTATGTATAGAGTAAATTGAAACCCTGTTGGAGATAATAACGAGAGAATCCCTTATTAATAAAAGATATTCTTCTTGTTTTGATCCCAAGACGTCGTTAGACAAAAGTAAATAATCAATCACATGTTTATAGAGCTCGATTAGATTAATAAGCTCTTATGAGGAATTTAAAGAAATAAAAAAAGACACATAAACTGAACTAACCATTCATGTTCAGAATCCCAACTATCATATTCAACAAAGTGAAATCAAAATAGCTTTGAATATAATAAATGTGTATTGAATACATACCCTGCCATTGTGTCTTGATGTTTGAAAGAATATAAGCAAAAGAGTTAAGAGTTAAGAATAAGAACAAGAAAAGAAAAAGAGATAAAGTCAAAGTAAGAGTAGTTTGAGTATTTGTAGTTGAAAAATTGAAAAAAGAAAAAGAAAATTAATGGGAAAAACGAAAGAATTTTTTTTGAAAAAGTTGCGTCTATTCTCAAAATAGAAAAACGGGTTACTATCACGTGATACAAACGAGGGTTTACACCACATTATTTTTATTACAATTTATTTGATGAACAAGGATATTGTGAATATAATGCACTGATAGGTAAAGTAGATCAATTTTATTTGAAGTATAGCAAACGTAATAAATAAATAATATATATTTATATATATATATATATATATAAAAATAAAGAGGTATAAACTTAAACTTTTAATTCTGGCTCAGGAGTACCTTCATCATCAAGAGATACAACTGTTTCAACGTAATTATATAGTCTAGCTGTCTTTCTAGTAACTCTCTCAGTTCTATAGTATAATTTGTAACCGAAGATCATTATGAGGTAAACGAAAACTCCGATATAACTAGTAATGAATTGTTTATATTGAAATGTTGGGATGAATGCATTGTAACCATTAAAGAATGTAATGATACATAAGAAGAATATTGTAATATAAGCAGGATATGGTTGAAACCAAACTCTGAATGGAATTTCACTTCTTGGAACTTTTTGATAAACTGTTGCATTATAGAAGGTAATATATGCAACTAAAATATTAATCCAAGTTAATAAACCAAAAACTGAAACTGCACTTGAGAAATATCCGAATATATCAGCAGCTGATTGTGAAGCATTCATGAAAGCTAAAAATCCAAAGAATGAAGTAAATATTGAAGCATAATATGGATTACCATTTCTATTCAATTTTAAAAATATTTTTGGAGCCATACCATCTCTAGCAAGACCATATAATGAACGAGAACCAAGATAAACATCTGAATTTGCTGCACCACCAACGAAAAATAAAAGACATGCATTAATAAATGAAGGTAAAACTTTAATACCAGCTGTTTGCATTGCAATAACGAAAGGAGAAGCAGCTGCATTACTAGCAGAACCTAAAGCTGGATTTAAAGGTGAGACTGCTATACCAATAAGGAAGACACCTAAAACATAAACACCACAAATTCTAAGAAAGACTTGTCTTGTTGCAGAAGGAATAATTTTACGTGGATCAGGTGCTTCACCGAAAATAATACCAATACATTCACAACCTGTATAAGCAAAAACAGATTGAACAACACAAGACCACCAACCTAAGAATCTACCAGTTGAACCTTTTAATAAATATTCCAAAAATGCATCTTCATTCCAGTATTGGAAACCAATAGTTGTATGATTTGGAGCACCACCTGCACTAATAACAATACTTGTAATAAAGCAAATTGCAAGAGTAAGTAATTTAACAACTGAAGTCCAAAACTCGATTTCACCATAAACACGAACATTAAACCAATTAGCAATTACAACAACAACATAGAAAACAGCAATGAAGATACCAGGATTTAAATCTTCTCTCCAATATTGAATAACTAAACCGACAGCACTTAATTCAGCAGCTAATGTAATTGCATAAGTAAAGAAATAATTCCAACCAGCTGCAAAACCTAATGCTTTATCACAAAATCTAACACAATAACCTGAGAATGCTTTATCCATTGGACAGAAAGCTGCCATTTCACCTAATGAAAATAAAACAACCATTAAAAGTGAACCTGTAAATGTATAGCCAATAAATAGGGAAGCAGGTCCACCTCTTTTCAAAGAAGTACCTGAACCAATAATCAAACCTGTACCTAAAGCACTTGCAACTGCCATCATACTAACTTGTCTAGATTTGAAATCTCTCTTTAACACTTGTTCATCTGTTGAGTTCCCATTTTGATCAATTAGAATTGAACGATTTGAACTGATTGGATTAATATTCATATTATCAGATAAATCTTCTGTAACATTTTCAGATATTGTCTCTCCTGCAATACCTTTTTGACCAGTAGCTTTATTTAGGAAACCTTTAAACATAATAAGTAATTTTTTGTTTAGTTTTACTTTTAACAAAGGAAACTATTCTAAAAAGTTTTTTTTTTCTACGGATAAACATAGAATAGAACCATCAGGTATAATGTCCGGATAGTATTTTATTTAAATCAAATAAATGAGATGAGATAAAGAATAGATCTAAACAATAGAATAAGAAGTGGGGTACAGAGAGCAAGTTAGTTTGATCGTTATCATCATCCTTTAGATCTTAATCAAGATTAGATACGATAAAATGAAGGATCTATAGATATGAGAAGAAAGGGCATTAATAGAAAAGAACGAAAAGATAATGTAAGATTGAATGATAAGAAGCATGACAACAAAGAGAAAGTGGAGCAGAATATGGAATTCAATGAAATATATCTCGAGTATCTATTTATAGTGTGGCATTGATGGAAAGATAAGTTGCTATCAACAGTAATACCGTAGCAATTGTAAACAGATCATTAACAATTAATTCCAATTTACTATAATCGATTATATAATGGAATGCCATTTCCTGTAATAATGCCTTTACTAATGCCCGCTACTATTGTTACAACATCCTTTATTGAATACAATGGATTATCGAATGATAGCCAAATGTTTTGAGATTATTGATAATATTATTCAATCAGGATTATTTTAATCAATCTTTCCTTCTAGAATATACAGTAGTCATGATATGTACAATTATCCTATGATATGAATCTATAAACCAGCTAAACAATTGACTAAGAGATGACCTGGGTTGACAATTTATCATATTATCAACAATACTTTTCAAACAACTACTAGTAATACACGGCATTCCAAAAAATAATGTTTTGCGGTTATTTTCTCGATAAGAAGAGTTTTTGGCTCTGCAAAATAGCCTCTTGCTATTTATTCATATTCTTTCTTAAACGGTTTTATCTTTCATTGGTTTCTTCAACTGTAGCTTCTTCTTATTCTTCTTTTCTTTATAAAAGACAGTTGAGGGTAGAGATGTACTATGAATACACACTCATCCAGTGTAGTATAATACTTCCATACAAAACACGCACAATTCGAGATACGTTGTAATTAAATGGAAATTCACTCAATTCGCTGATTGTGTGGAGACTGTATCATTCTCCAAGTATATCTCTCTCTTTTCTGCATTCTCTGCAGCTGATTGATTAAGAATTATAGGAAATGAGTGTCCCTGCTGTTTATGATAATAGAGGTGTAATAAATAATAGTATGTTATATTTCAGTTTCCTTCTTCTTTTTTTTGTAATTATCTTCATGACCTCTATACTAACTGCATATTTACGTTAGATTTTGAACCGGATTATAACCATGTATCGGATCCAGAATATGTGAAATTCAGGAAACTAGCACAAGATGCATATGACAGAAGGGCTGAGTTGTCGAAACAGTCACAACAGGAGTATAAAAAAGGTAATAAGAAGAGAGCTCATGAATTATCCGTTGAAGCAAACAAACAATTCAAAATTGCTGAAAAATTTAACGCTAAAGCAGCAGAATTTGTTTTCATTGAAAATAACAAAGATTCAGATGATAATGATATCGATTTACATGGATTATACGTTAAGGAAGCAGAATATATCTTAAAGCAACGAATAATAAGCGGAATAAAGAAGAATCAATCAACTTTAGATTGTATTGTTGGTAAAGGTTTACATTCAAAGGATGGTATTTCAAAATTGAGACCTGCTGTTGAGAAATTATGTAAAGATGCACATTTACATTGTTGGATTGATGAAAACAATTCTGGTGTTCTCCATATTGATATTAAAAATGCTTCAATTCCACAATCTTGGTATGATGTTGACGATACAGGTATTGGTGCAATGGATGATATTTATTATGCATATCATCCAGAAGAACAACCTTATCAACAACAGCCATATCAACAGCCATACCAACAGCCATACCAACAGCCATATCAACAGCCATATCAACAACCCTATCAACAACAACCACACCAACAACAAAACGAAGACATACCAATGTTACTTTGTGGTGTCTTTGTCAGTATCTTCAAGGCTTTTTGTAAATAGACATTGTGTACACTATATCTATATCTAATCTATCTATCTATCTAACCGCGCATTTCCCCAAAGACCAATTTAATTATCTGTTGGTTGTTTGTTGTAGATGCTTTTTTGATATTATAAATACACAGTATTGACTCCTTCAACAATATAGACAATGTCCGGAGAACTGAATAGACTACATTCGATTCTCAACTCTCTCTTTCAGAGAACACACTACGAAATAAATAATACTCATGATGAAGAGACTCCTATAATACCTAATGTCAATAATACCAATTCGAATAACTTAAATCAACAAAATGTACCTGAGATGCCAGGTGCATTCACATTCCCAATAAATGATATTAATGAATCAAACAATAATCAGAATTTTTCAATCACTTCTACAATATCTAGCATTTTCGACAAGTTAATAGCAATATTCCTAGTTTCATTATTCCTAATTGTTTTCATTCCAATTTACATTTCCTATCGAATAGTTCTTTACACTTTCTTTATAATTCTTTCGATCTTGATTAAAATAAACAGGCATGGTTATAAACGTATTAAAAATAATGATCCAATAAATACAACTAGAAGATTCATTATGAGATTCGATGATAGAATCGGTAATAAAGATAAATCAATCTTGAATAATGAAATTTCAAATGAAAGTTCAAGAAATAATTCTAGAAATAGTACCGCAAATAGTCCTAAGAGTAATTTGAGATCACCAACATTAATTTACGAAAATCATTTACATGAAATTGAGAGACCAGATTTCCTAGAATGTGCATATTCTCATGCACTATTTATAGTTAAAAATGAAATTAAATGGTTATTAGTTTATATCGAAAGTGATCGAAATGATGATTGCACTAAATTTACAAATGATGTACTGATTAATGAGAAATTTTTGAATTTCATTAAAGAGAGAGATATCTTAGTATGGGGGAATGATATTAGTGAAAGTGAAGCATTTCAAGTTTGTAATCAATTTAAAATTACCAAATTACCATTTTTAGGATTATTCTGTCTAACAGTCAATCAAACTCCGACTACATCAGGTGTTCAAAATTCTCTTCCAATTTTATCATTGGTTATGAAAATTCAAGGTTATAAAAGTTTGAATTCAACTTTGAAAAAGCTCAATCGTGTCTATAATAAATATAATCCAACTATAGTTCAATTAAGGAATAACTATGCAGTAAATAATAACAGTGCAATCAATATTTCATCTTCAGATTCTACACAACGTGCATATAGAGAATTTAGAGATAATGTTCCATCTTCAGTAATTCAATCTTTAGATAGAAATAATAATAGTAGTAATAATGAAGCAAGAAGTGAGGAAAGAGAAGAAGAGAATAGAATAAATTGGTTGAAATGGAGGAAGAGTAAGTTAAAACCTGAAAATTTTAATGAAGGAGAATTTTCACGGATTGCTATAAAGTTACCAAACGGTACTAGGAAACAATATAAACTAGATAAAAATATCGTTACTGAAGAATTATATGCTTTGGTGGAATGTACGATTCGTAATAATATAGAAATCAATGAAAATGAAGAGTATCGACAACCTCAAAACTACATACATGAATACAAGTTTCAACTCTTGAATGTATTTCCTCGATCAGTTATTCCTATAAGTTACGATGAAACTATTGAAAGTTTTGATTATTTATATCCAAGCGGCAGTATTATAATATCTAATATATAGTTTATTAGTTGTAGGTTGTTTCTTTTTCTTATATACATCATTATAATTACATAATTAGTTATAATCATCCAAGCATTGAATACTCTATACCTTTTTCGAAGCTTTCTTAGCCTTTTTCTTTGATTTTGGTTTCTTCTTCAGTCCAGTAAAGTTAGTTTTCAAAATATTTGTGTACTCACTCCAAAATGAATCTAAATTGACAGGTTCAACAATTGTACTTAGTTTTACCTTTTTCGATTTATCACTATTACCATCTGTTATCCTGATAAGTATTGGATAAGATTTTGTTGTTGGGTTGTTTTCATGAAGTACTGGTTTTATTTTACTATTTAAATCACTGAATGGCTCTACTCCATCAATCTCATCATCAACAGAGTATGAATACCTCTTTTGTGTGATGTATATGGATGATTTACCATTATTTTTCTCTAATAATGTAGTCACTTGTTTGAAAAACTATATATGAATATGTTAATGTTAGTAGATGATACTTCAGAAAATAAATGCAAAAAAAAAATCATTCAAAAGACATACCTCTTGGTTATCCAATACTGTCATAGCTGTCTCTGACACAATTACTTGTCTCTCTTCTCTTTAAACTTCAAAGAAGAGATCAAAAGTGGAAGAAATGAGTTTCATAAAAGATGTGTGGAAAATATTAGCTTTCTCTCGCGAAACAAAAAAAAAAAAAACAAATTTACAAAACGAGTATAAAAGAAGGAAGCTCCTTGATTTTAGTGATTGTGATAGAAGTTGTACATGTCTAATGCATATCCATATGGTAGACCGAATACTGCATCAATTGCTGATACACTATTCCCAGGTTTTGAATATACTATATCAGTATTTGTAATTCGTTCAGGGTAAGCACAGAACGCATTCCCGTATTTTATTGATAATTCTTCATTGTAAATTTGGAAATGTTGACACATACTTAATCCACAAAGAACGTAATTAGTATGGTAGAAATCAGCACTGCAACCAGGTTTGTCACGAAGACCAAATGTGTCTTGACAACAGCATAGAATATAATTTTGTAGTTTTTGACGATCAATTATCGGCTTGTAAGTAGCTGGAGTTTGATAATTTATGAGAATTTCAATTAATGCACATGTTCCACCTATCCAATGACTATAACAACCATCAACTAATTTATTAGTCCTACCTGAAAATCCACCTTCTAGATTATATTGCCTATCAACACTCCATTTGATTAGACTGTCGAGATTCAAATTTGATTTAATTATTTCTTGTGGATTTTTCAAAATAAACATTGAAGCTAATGCACAATACGTGTAACCTCCATGAGCTTCATCACCTGGTTCACCTGAAAATCCACCTTCATATGTTTGACATTCGACTAACCAATCAAATACTCCATTTGTGATATCATCATCCAAAATATCAAATAATTTAGCAATACATAGTGCACAATAAACTGCTCTAGTATCACATTCACCACCTTTATGCATTATAAATGATCCATTTTCAAGTTTCAAATCCAATAAAGAATTCTTGATCTTTAATGGATCAATTTCAGACCATATTTTCTCATCTTTGGTTAAGGCTAATGTTAAAATTGCTGCGTATGAAGCAGCTAAATGGAATAGTTGAAATTCACCACCACCAAAACCTTGGTATTTATTCTTATTATTAACTGTATCATTGTATAATGTATTTTTGTAAATTTTAGTTAGCAATTTTGATGCATTTTCACGTTCAATTTCCGACAATTCAGTCTCTAGCAAAACACATGAATTCATCAACCAATATGCTATCCAAGTTTTGGAAGCATCTAATTTAGAGAACATTGCTGGGAGTGGTTCTGATAAAACACCATGACAGAAAGACTGATGTTTTCTTTTATTCAATACAGGGAATGAATCAGATCCTTCATTCAAAATATCTTCATAGATAGTTTGAATATCAACTTCTGTTTCCATCTTCTTCTCAATCGTGTCACTAAGTTCTTCACCTAATTGTGCTTTACAATTTGAGAATGAATCATAACTACCATTCAACATATCTAGTAAACTATCGAAATCGGGTATATCTATATTCAAATCAGTTATATTAGGTTGAACCTTGAATATATCCTCTTGTCTAAAATACGTAAATCCACTGATCCTGCTCACATTACCTTCCATACTTGAAATCCGTAACACTCTGTCAACATGACAAATCAAGACTGTTTAAACATAGGAGTGTCATGTATAAGTTATATCCAGCTCGATTGAACTGTCCCAAAATGGAAAGTATCTCATATGTCCAAATGCAGTAAGCCACCCGACATTTTTTATCCGATTTCCTGGAATTTCCTAATTTCAATTTAGAGCATTTACCCGAAAATTTTTCATTTTATTTTTCCTCTCCTTTTGCCGTTTTAGGTAATGTCAACTTGTGGAAAATGATGTATTACATGACAATTACAATTTTCTTTAACTAAGTTAAACTTACAATTCATTTATTGTTATCATAGGTTTGGAGAATAGATCAACATTACAGGATATCGAGTGGATACACAAATTCTATGAAATATGTTTACTACATCAAATCAAACATTCTCGACTGCGATTCCACAATCTCAACTCAATATCCAAAACACAACACAACAACAAGACTTTACTAATAATTCACTGAATGCACCATTAAAGGATACGTTACATTCGAGTACGATAACAACCAACAGTTCCAATTCAGAGAACTCCATCAAATCGTCGGTTTCAAAACACAAAATCCCATCTCGTTTGATCAAGAGAACCAACAAAGTGAATAATAAAAACGAAGATGATAAACCTTCGATTCCAATATTACCTTTCAAACAATCAACACAACCACAAGAAGATACATTCAATGATGATTTCGCATATCTATATAGTCATGACAAGCTACCAACAAAATCTCTATATGATTCCATGACATTACAGGATGAAACCACAACAAGTGAGATACTAATGGGTGATTCAATTTTCAAGAACTTGACGGAAAATCCACTAAATTTCAACAATGTGTTCAAGAGACCTCCGAATAAATTTAAATCAAGCCAGCCGAATATACATGAGTTGAACAATACTAATCTTCCATGGTCAACTAATGACGAAATTATTGACTATAAAGAAAATGGGATCTCAAATGGAATCAACGGTGAACATTTAATGAGAACACCAATTCAAATTGGAAATCAAGTTAACAGAAATGACAACTTACATTCATCAATTTCATACAATAACTCACCATCAATATCTTATAATAACAATCATGAGAAACTGTATTATTCTGTAATAGTATACGGATTTGATGATAGGAATTTCTCATTATTGATTGAACATTTCTCCAAATTCGGTAGAATAATGGAAGATTTCACAATATCAGACGGTGGATATTACTATAGTTCATCAGGTAATCTCATTGCACGTGATAGGCTGGTTGATATATACGATGTCAATAGCAATGATAACGACAAAAGCAACAACAAAATACAAACTTCTTATTCACCAACTAATAGTAAGAATACCACTAGTACAATCACCAAAATGACGACTAGAAACACTAGTAATAATGGTGATAACAACGGATTTACAAGTAATAAATCTGGTAATTTTTTCCCTATTTTCATGGGACATGGTTGGGTCAAATTGACTTACAATAATACCAATTCTGCAATAAGAGCATTGGCTGAAAATCTAACTAGTGACGATAATGGTAATATACTAGGTGTTTTACCATATTCTAAGGATGTTTTAGAATTGTTATTGGGGGAGAAGATTAGTGATGATTTGGATATAGGTAATGGATTGAATGGATTAAGTCGTGATTTGGAAGTTACTTCTGTGATTGCAGATAATGAAATTGGCAGATATTTGAATTCACAACGGGAATCGAAATTAGGTAATAATGTATCGGCGTTGAACGATAAACTAGGTAATAATCATACAAGTTCAGGTAATTATCTTAAGAATGGTTCGAATTTAATACTGCACAATCAAAAGCAAAAGGACCAAAAATCTATATGGACGAAAAGTATGGGTTACTTATTCGGAAGTGGTCAAATTTAATTATGACAATAGAATCAATTTTTTCAATAAATACTATAAACAAAAAAAAGCTGTAAATGTAAAACTTATATAATTAATAATAGTTCACTGTTTCTCCTTCACTGCATCATTATCCGTGATTTTAATCTTCTGTGTTAAATAATGATCCTAGACCTCCATGATCTAAACTATCAAAATTGTTGTTTTTCTTCCTTCCTCTTGATGCACCTTCAATCATCTTATTACGTTGTTCTAAATATGAATCACTTGATCCGTTATTCATTGCATTAGAAAATAATGTTAATAAACAGTTCTTTCTTTCTCTTGATCTTTGACAATTGATAAAGAGATTTTCAAAATTCGTCATGGTTTCATTATTAACTCCAAGTTTCTCCTTCAATAGATTCAGTGGATAATCAGACTTAAATCTTTCACCAATATATAAGATTGATAATGTATATGCGGATTCTGAATGCGCATCAACATAGAATTTATCTAATAATATATTAATCAATATTGGAATTATACTTTCATTGATAATCTTATCAATTCCTTCATTATTTAATGAAATCAATTCCTGGGATAAATGTCTCAAGACTAGAATTGCATTAAATGAACATCTAGTATCTCTAAATGAAATAATATCACATAATAACTTTAAAAATGGTATTAATATTTCTTGTTTTGATAATAAAAATTCTCTAATTTCTCTTTGTCGATCATTTAATGAATTTCTCGATTTTTGACCTGCTAAATCAATCAACATTCTATCGATCACTTGTGTAACCTGTCTTAACATATGTTCCTCCAACATTTCTTCACTCAATTCTTCATCGGATTCATTAATATCTAATCTTAAACCCCTTTCATAAACAATTGACCAACGTTTTAGCAATAATTCATCTAATGTAATGAAAACTTTTGGTAAAAATTCACTCATAAATAAATCAAAATATTGTAATGGACAGTTTTTGATTAAATTTCTAACAATTATATTAATCATATGTCTCCATGAATAAAGTGTAATACCAACAGATTCTTCAGTTAATGCTTTCCATAATAGATTTGCATTTTTCGGATCCATAAATAAAGTTTCTTCTAATTCAGATATTGTAGCAATCATTAAATATGCATATTCTCTAGTATATCTAATTATGTGACCAACTGAATCTGCAAAATCTCTTAATGTATTCATTGCTTTAACATTTTCATCGAAGAATGATTCTCTTGTTTGAATAGAGATACCCTGTTGCCAGAATCTTTCCATTGTAGTATATTTAACAAAAGTTTGAACTTCTTCAGGTAATCCAACCCAATTTGCAGGATTATGATAAGCTTGAATTTGATAAATTAATTGGAAAATATATGGTAAAATTGGTAAAACTCGTGGTTGCCATAGTTTCAATAAATTTTTATAAATATCTGATTTATGATCTAATTTTTCAATACTGTATTGAATTAAAATTCTAGTTGCACGAATTGGGAAGACTGATGACCATTGTTCTTTCAATTGTTTCTTTAATTCACGACCATTATCATCCATTGAAGCTTCTAATAGATTAGTATTTGCAGTTATATTTCTTGATTTGAAATATTCGGCAATCTTAACTATACCTAATCTTTCCATAAACCAATGTAAATCAGATAATCCTTTTAAAGTGATTGGATTTGACCAAGCCATTAATTCAGGATCGATAATCTTACTAAATGTTTCATCTTTATTTTCAAGTGAAGATCTTTGAGAAACAACTAATAAGAATGATTTAAATGCAACTATTTCATGAGATATTAGATTTTTCTGATTTAATATATTATTTATAACATTCTCTAATTCACCATAAATATTTTTCAAAGATTCTGGCATTAAATAAGCCAATCTATTCAATTCTGTACCACTTGAAGCTCTTAAATCTCTAATATTTTCAATATCTTCATCTGTTGGATTTTCAGGATATGGGAAAGTACACGTTTCTATAACTCTCTCTAAAACTTTAAACATTGTTGAATTTACATCTTTCAATAAAGGAGTGAATTGTACTAAAGTTTGAATTTGTTTCCTAACTAAAACAGGGTCTTTGATTTGTAACATAATCAATAATTGGCATAGATTATCTGCTTGTTCAGTCAAATAAATTTTAATTTCATTCATATCATCTCCCTTATACCAAATTTGCCACCTTGTTATACCTCTAACACATGCTTCAATAATTGTAAACTGTGAATAAGCTAAGATATAAGGTTCTGAATTTTTACCTTTAAGAGTTAAATTTGAATTATTCAAACTTTCAATTCCGATTGAAGAAGAAAAGAAATGATTTAGTCTATCAGCTAACCAAATTAACGATTCTTTTGGCTTTTTACAGACAATAATTCTAACGATATCATCATTTAATTTTTTAAATTCACTTAAGAATGAATGTTGATCTGATAAATTATCGAATTCATAAGATAAATATTTCAAAGGTATTGAATCAGGATCATAATCATTATAATTGATTAATTTATTTGAAGTAATTTCTAATAATTCTAGATCGATTGATTCGAAATCTGGTTGATCACTTAAATCATCATTTCTTAACATTATCCCCCAAAATTGGGAAGAAATTGAACTAATTAATAGAGAATCATGTTTACTAGTTTCTAAAACTAATTTATAGAAATTAGTTAGATCTCTATTTTTCGTTTTAATTGAATTTTTACTTGTAATATATTCAGATAAGATAATGATAAATTCAACAGTCTTCTTCAATAAAGTATAATCATCATCATCTATATCATCAGGATCCAATACAATAAATTTGAAAGTTTTGAATAACAACTCATAAGAACTATCATTGAAAATTGAATTAACCAACCATTCATTATCTTCAACATTTGAATAAGGTTTATTATATAGACTATCAAAACATTCAATTGTCAAAAGTTTAACTTTTTTATTATCAATTGTTAATAATTGGAATAATTTATTGATTATATTAACTTCCTTTAGGGCAGTTGGTAATATCCAGAACAATGATATTTTGAATATTTCCAAAATTTTGATGATTAGATCGATATAAAATTCTCTTTTATTTGTTTCTGATGTTAAGTTATTATTATTATTAGTAGTAGCAATGTTACTGTTATCATTGTTTGTATTATTATTGGTATTGTTATTGATATTACCATTATTATTGTTATTTAAATTCCCTATATCATTCAACAAATAATGAATTGATTCATCTAATAATTGACACCATTTAATCAACCAACCTTCATTTGAAGAGACAAACAATCTAACGGTATCATTTGGTTCAAATTTAGAAGATAAAACTTTTTCGGATACCACGATTTCAGGACATAGAGATATTAGGACAGTTCTTCTTTTAGATACAATTGGATCATCTATTAGATATATATCTTCAAATAAAGTTCTTAATATTATTAGTGATAAATCTCTTGTAATTTGACTATAGTTCCATAATTCTAGTAAATTTGAATCCATTGACATCCAAGATTCTAATTTTTCTTCTTCTGTGAATTCTACTAGTTCATTAATTGTATTATTATTTGGAGAATTTGAATTTGGAGTTGAAATATTATTATCATTGGTAGTATTATTATTGGTATTATTGGTGGTATTATTATCAATATTAATATTATTATTATTGTTATTATTTATAGTGTTATTTATATTATTATTTATGATATTTTCATTATTGTTGTTTAATAAATTTGAGAAATCTAGATTTGGATGACGTTGTTTCAATAAACATTCCCCCCAACATCTTTTAGCCACTTCTACCCAAAGAAATGCAAGTTTTGATTTAATATAATAAGGGTCATTAATTGAGATTTTAGTTGCTAATTCTACAATCCAATATCTTACAGCCAATTTTTTCTGTGAATCCCAATCGAAATAATGATTTGTAATTGAATAGAGTAATAAATTAAGAGCATAATGTCTTACTATATTATTATAATTATTATCAATAAGAGCCAATTGATACCCCCAATAAGGACAATCAGGTAATGATTTTATTGATTCTAAGAATTCCTGAGCCTCATGACGTTGATTATTGTTTGAACAAGGATTATAAATAGTATCTAATGATAGTATGATTTGATTGATTCCTTCTGCGGACATTATGGGATGACAATGGTGTAATTTAGAGTAAAGATTGAAGAAACTTTGCTAGATACAAGAGATAATCATTGAATTAAAGTTTAAGAAAATAAAATATAACTTGTGTATATTAAATAAAAGTCAATAGGGTGGCGATTTTTATCAAGATAGAAAAAAAATTGAGGGAAAAAACGAGGATATTTGGGGGAAAAGGGGATAAAAAAATGTGGTGATGTTAACTAAACTTATATCATTGTTGTGTATGTTGTTGTATGGAGGTATGTATGAATAAAGGTAGGTAGTTTATGTAGATGGTGTAGGTACAGAACAGTGTGTATGCTATAGACATTCTCTAGACTTGAAGTTTAAACCCCTTAACATTACATTATTTATCTCCATTTCCCATTCTTTCCCATTCTTCTGTATTGTAATACTTACTTACTCAAAAAAACACATATTTCATCATACATCTACAGACACACACATGTTGATATATAATGACCTAACTATACCAACATATACACATGTACTTAGTTGTATAGTGAATAGAGTGCCATACGCTTATATAAGTTGATGATTACATAATACACATCCTTACCCCACTAAATGTATTTTGTCGTATAATGAGAGAGAATAAAAAAAGAATAGAATAGAGTAGAAGAGAAAAGAAGAGAAGAATATTGTACATTATTACTAAATGTATAATTTCTTTTATCAACTGTACAATGCTAAGAGTGGGTATGAAATTACCTTTGGGATTGAGGTCTTTAAAGATCACTCCATCAGTTCCATTGGTTCCATTGAGTAGAAGAAATTCAATGATGACATATTTAGTAAATAAAAGATTTTTATCTTATCCTGCCAAACCACCCAAACCACCTAAATTTCGATTTAAATCAAAGAAAGAATTAGCACCAGAAGAAGCCAAAAGGGAGGAAGATGAACGTAAATATAATGAAGCAATTAATAGTGGTATCTGGATTAAAAAATGGGGTGCAATAGTTGGATCAAATGCATTTAATAAAAAAGCAACTAAATATTATATTTTATTATATGTTGCATTTTTATGTTATGGTATTTATTATTTCCGTAAATTATTTGAAAGACATTTAGAAGAAGAAGAATTGAAAAAGAAACGTGATGAAGAAGGTGTTCAATTAAGTGAATACCAACAATTAAGAATTAGAGATTTATCACATGATTTATTAAGAACTAAAGATTCACGTAAATTAATGGCTTACTATAAATTAAAGGAAGAATATGATAAGAAAAGTAAAGAAGAAAAGGAGAAAATTGGACCTTTTGATCCAAAACCTGAAGATATTGAAAATATCGTTGATTTAGATTATGAAAAATGTATTTTACCACCAAGAGATTTAAGTGATATGTATGATCAATTAGCTGAAGAATATGATAGTGATGTTAATATTGAAGAAATGATGTCATTTATGAAAAGTAAGAGGAAATGGGTTATGAAACATGTTAAAGGTGATGTATTGGAAGTTGCATCTGGTACAGGTAGAAATATCGATTATTTAGATCCAACAGTAATTAATAGTTTAACATTTTTAGATGCATCAAAGAAAATGATGGATGTTTGTTATGATAAATTTTTCGAAAAATGGAAAAATTTTAGGAAAGTTAAATTTGTTGTTGGTAAGGCAGAAGAGTTAGTTGAATTATCACAAAATAGTAACAGTCAAGATAAAGACAAAAAAATGTTTAAATATGATACAATTATTGAAACTTTTGGATTATGTTCACATCAAGATCCTGTTAAAGCATTGAAAAATATGAAAGAATTATTAAAACCAGGTGGAAGAATTATTTTATTAGAACATGGTAGAGGTAAATATGATTTTATTAATAAAATACTTGATAAACGTGCACATAAACATAGTGAAAAATGGGGGTGTAGATGGAATTTAGATATTGGAGAAATTGTTGATGAATCTGGATTAGAAATTACAGAAGAGAAAAGAGCTCATTTAGGTACTACATGGATGTTAGTATGTAAAAGACCTGAAGATGCAGCAGAACTTGAAGAAATGTCATTTGTAGAGAAATACATATTCCCGAAGAAGACTAATATAGATTCATCTGTTTCATCTAAATAGAAATAAAGTGGTATTTTAAGAGAGACTGTGTATATAGAGAGTAGTAAATAATAATAGAAATAATAATAAAAATTGAAATAGACTATTGATAACAAGTGAAATTTTATTTCTTTTCATTTTATTTTTTTTTTTTCATTCGCGGGAATATTCATTTTTTTTATTTTTTTTTTTTCTTTTCTTTTCAAGTTTTTCTTTGTAAGGTGGCTAATACTTACACTTGATACATCTTTTAACCTCATTTGATTTGAATACTTATAATCTTTACAAGATTATAGTCTTGTGACAATGGCTTCAAGACGTGTAAAGAAAGTCTCTTTCAATAAGAGTTCTAAAATAGTTGAAATCAATGAAGAAGACGGTGCAATGGATGTAGAAATCGACTATGAAGATGTCGATGTCAAAGTTAGTGGTGATGGTGATGCTGATATCGATGGTGATGGCGATGGTGATGTTAATGTTGACAACAATATCAATGATGTTAACAATACAACAAGTAATGATGATGATTTTGATCCTGATACTATGGATATAGATCTTACTACAGGTAAGAAAAGAAGAGGTCGTGCTGCTGCTAGAGCAGGTGCTACAACTTCTTCAAGTGATGCAATAGAATCAACACCAGTAGAAGCATTACCAACTTCAATTTCATTAATTCCATATCATTTACCATTACTTTTATTTACAATTTTAGTTGATGGTTCAATTATGACAAATACTTTTGAAACAATCCAGAAAACTTTCTTCAATTTAGTCGTTACTAGTTTGATTTATTCAGTTTTAGTTGGTGAAATGGCTAAATTACAGAAAAATCCAAATAAAAAATCAAATGGTCCAACTGGTGCAGAATTCTTATACACTGCAATTTCATTCCCAATTTCAATTTTCTTATCAATTCCAATCTACTTAACATTTCTTTTATTTGGTGCACCTGCAGGTCCATTAAATTCATTAACATTTTATCTTGCAGCTCATGTATCTTTGATTGTTTTCTTCCCATTATTAAATGTCTATAGATTTACTGATAAAAATGCAAAAAAAATTTGGTGGAAATTACTTACTTTCCAAGTACCAAATTGGAAATTAAATCAATTATACAGTTCTTCAATTGGTGGTTTAATTGGTTGTTGGTTAGGTGTTATTCCTATCCCACTTGATTGGGATAGAGATTGGCAAGATTGGCCAATTACTCTTTTAATTGGTTCTTATGCTGGTGCTTTTGTTGGTGCATTTGCAAGTTATTTCTACGGAATCTATGTGATGTCAAAATTCAGGAAAAATGCTTAATTCTATTTTATAAATGTATTCAAAGTTATTTCATATTTAAAATTATATATCTAAGATGAATAAATGTATTACGCGTAAATTGTCATTTTGATGGAAGATAATATCATAATATCTTTTACATCGTTGTTTCTTTCTTTCTTTCTTTCATTTGTTCAATCATTCGTTCTCTCTCGAAACAATGTCGAAAAAAAGAACTAGGGATGTCAGTAATGATATAATTGATTCAGAGTACGATTCTGCAAATACTTCCTCTAGTAGTATCTCAAAATCAGGTAAGAGATCCAAAATCTCTCCATCAGAGAATAATATAAAGTATTCATCATCATCAACATCATATTCTAAAACTAATGATGTATCAACAAAACTGGCAATTGCAACTTGTCGTGTTATATTAGGTTTCTCAAATATGCAAAAAATACTAAATAAAACTTCAATAGCTAAGATTTTAGAAACTGAAAATGAGAAAGGTTCAAATATTCAGTTTAAAAAACACATCTTACCAGTTTTATCAAAGATTTTGAGAGACACTTTCAATTATGATATTGTAGAACTACCTTCAAAAAAACTAATTCAATCATTATCAATCAATAAAGAGAATAGTTCATTAAACTCCAACTCCAATGTCAATGCAAATGATAGAAACACAAAACTGAACTATCCTTCCTCAGATGATTTCATACTAGTTAATAATATACCAGCTTCTTTACGTGCACTTAACTATTCATTCTTAGCTGACTACACTAAACCTATAAGTAAATCTCTTAAACGCATGGAAGATAGCAAAATTGGTAATTCAAATGTATCTATATATGGTGAAAATTTACCGAGACCAACAACAAATGTTGTTCAAAACGGTGTAAAACTACTAATAATCAGTATAGTTCTACTACATAATAACAATTTACTACAAAGTGATTTGTTGACAATTTTAAGGACTAAATTCGGCCTAAATTTTAAGGAAAAGGAGCCAGTTGAAATTCTTGGTAATAGAACATTAGGCGATTTCCTATTAATGTTGAGCAAACAAGAATATCTTGAAAGGACATTGATCACAGTATCAAACTTCAGTAATATGGTATCTCAAAGAAGTATAAATTCGAAAAATGCCAAACATGAAGATAACACTCTAATGATAAGATTAGGTAGAAGATGTGTTGTTGAATGGAGTTGTACACAATTTATTCATTTGTTACGTCAAATTATGCAAGATAAATGGGACTCACAGCTACAAGAGAATACCATTTTCACTGTTGAATCTGTGTGGAAGGAATATCAATCTATATCTACTATTTAACTCTGGTATTACTTAATGAGATCATGCCCTTTTAATATCCAAAAAAAGATTCTAAACTCATTCTACTTTTAATTGTAAACTGTAATGTAACGTATTTTATCTCTATTGTAAGTCTGGCTTTGTAGAACTTAAAATCAAGGGATTTAATGCCAGATACAAAGTATGTGATATGCTAGTTTTTAAAATGCTTTTATAGTCAATACCAAGAGAGTAAGATGCAAGCTATTTTATAAAAGAATTATCAAGCCACCATCAAAATTTACATGTGGAGTAATTAAAGTCCGTCAAACTCAACATTTCTTCTTTCTTACTTCTTCTTATTCTTCTTCTCTTTGTTTCTTGTACTTAACGCATGGAAGACAGTCTTACAACATAGCAACAAATACTACTATGAAACATCCAGAGGCAGTCATCGAAGATTCTCAGCTAAATTCCCAAAATCTAGCTCCGATTCAATCAGATCAAATGACCGTCAAAAATCATGATAATAGTTACGGCAAGCGTGTGTCTCTTTTATCTTCGTCGTTGGCTGCATTAGCATCCGGAACACCATATTTATATGGTGTTTATTCACCTCAGCTGATTAACCGATGTGGATTTTCAGCTTTAGATTCATCATATCTCTCCTTTTTTGGTAATATTGGTTCTTCAATTGGTGGGTTTATTGCAGGTTTAATAATTGATAAATGCGGTGTTCGTACAGGTTTACTTCTCGGTGCATTATTAGAATTTATAGGGTTCTTCATACTCTACATTAACTATAAATATTCATTGCATAAGTTCATACAGTTGCTCTTCTCAATGTATTGTATTGGATTCGGATCGGTTCTAGCTTATTTTGCAACTCTCAAAGTTGCTACTTTCAATTTCCCTAAACATAGAGGTTTTGCCAATGCTTGCCCGGTAAGTTCTTTTGGATTAGCTGCATTATTTTATTCATTCACATCTACAGTTTTTTTTCCAGGTGATATACAAGGATTGCTCCAATTCATTGCTTTTTTCTCAGGTATCGTTATCTCAATTTCCAGTATCTTCATCAAAATCTATGATAAAAATGACGACGACGACGACTATGACGATGACGATGAGGTAGAGGTTAACTTAAATAATAATGAAAATGAAGGTGAAGGTAACGGTGAACTCTCTAAAGGTTTAAAATATTTGTTGAAAGGTCATCGTGGATCTTTTGCTCAAATAAACAATTTATTGAGAAATGATTCTTCAAGTTCTCTATTCTCTGATGCCTCGGAAGTTTCTTCATTAATGTCAAAATCAACATCTTCTCTATCAAGAGAATCCTCACAGCAAAATGTTACGATACTCAATCCAATATCCATCAATAATCAACAACAAATTTTGAGATCAAATAGTAATTTTTCCTTATCTTCAATTGAGTTTAAGGCAAAACAATCATTGATAAGATCTAATTCATCTAGATTAGGTACAACTTTCAATAGCTCTCCAAGAAATTCACGTTTATTTGGTAGTATTAGTAATCAAAAATCCTTAAAGATGTCAACAACTGATGAATCTCCCTTACTACCATCAACTATCGATGGTGTTGTGAATAACTCGGTAACTATGGATTCATCATATCCTCCTTCTTTGATGACATTGCCAAGTTCAACAAACTTATACTTACCCAATCAAGATAAATCTTCATCTAATGATTTGAAAACTACAACAAAAGCAAACAAAGTGAATAATTTGATTATGGGATCAGGTTCATACTCTTCTGATATGATAGATTATCAAAGTATACCCCAAAATAATGACATTAGAAGTGATAAATCCTCATTTTTCCCAGAATTGATTAACGAGAGTATAACTGATGATAACAATACCTTCAATAATTGTAATAGCACAGTTAAGATTCCTAATAAAAAAAGGAAAAAACTAACGACGATGGAACATATTACACAACTTTTCCAAAACAAACTATTCATATCACATTATATTCTAAATGCTTTCTACTGTGCAACAGGTCAACTTTATATATTTAGTGTTGGATTTATTGTTCGTGCACAAATCAATTACTACAGACTTCACAAACCATCACTAATCGTTAAATTAGCAATATATCTATCAAGTTCAACAAAACCTGAAAAAATGGCAATATCTTATCAAGCTTTACAAGTTAGTATTATATCATTTTCAAATTTTCTAGGTAGATTAATTTCAGGTCCATCATCGGACTTAATTCACAAGAAATTGAAATTAGATAAAATATATGTGGTTATATTCTCATTAATTATTCTGTTGATAGGTCAGATATCACTCCTTTTACTCAATAATTTGGATTATTTATCATTAACATCCTTTTTCATTGGTTTATCTTATGGTTCAATTTATGGTACTATGCCATCGATAGTAGCTGATTCATTTGGTTCTACTCACTTTGCCACTACATGGTCGTTATTAGGCACAGGTCCAATTACTATCTTTCTTTTATTAAGTAACTTCTTTGGAACTGTTTATGATTCCAAAAGTGAATGGTCCACCATAGGTGATTCACATATCAAAGTATGTTTAAAAGGTAAAGAATGTTATCAAAATGTTTTCCAATTGAGTTCCATCATATGTGGGATATTACTCATAGGATATTTCTGGTTATTGTTTGTTTCAAGTAAAAAAAGTAGACAGTAGAAGAAACCGTTGTATGATTGTTATTTCTATATTGAGTTATGTTTGAATTCACTGAATTCTCACTATTGAGTACCGAATGTCAATCATTCGTATTGTAATTCTCATATTATTCGTACACATTGTAGAATCTACGAAACATCTCTTCATACACTACTCTGTATCTTTCATAATATTCGTAGAACAGTGATATAATTTTTCATATAATTTAAAATATTTACTTCGCTAACTCAACACCTTCCACACAATTCATCCATTTCACTATTTCCGAAATCAAGTTATAAAAGCTTCTTCAACTTCATCTGGAGATTACTAACTACAACTCGAAACAGGGGCCAGATAAGTCACTGATTTGTCACGACTTAGTAATGGACGTTTATAATCAATTTGTTCTACCCACAACATCACTGTTCAGTCTTTACTGTCATTTCACCGCAGAAGATGATGATAATCTTATTGTGTCCAAAGGTAACTTACTACAAATTTTTAAGCTTGTTGACGTCAATAACATCAACAACATTGAAGAGGGTCTAACTGACTTGAAAAATGGCAAAACAAAAGAAAATCCAATAGCCAACAATCTTACAAATGAAGATGTAGCTATTGACGAAAAATTAGATATGCCAGAATACCAAATTGAAAAAGATCCACTCTATAAAATGATACTTATATCTGAATATTCACTGAATGGTAAAATTATAGATATCCATAAATTCAGACCATCGAATCTACGTGATATTTATGGTGAAATTAATGATTCTAATGAAAATAATGGGAAAGTTACATGTAATGTTGATTTCCTAATAGTCTCTACTGAAACTGCTAAATTATCAATTGTCAAATGGAATCCATCCGATCATTTGGTAAGTGTAATCAGTTTACACTACTATGAATCTATACTAGATTCGTTATCAATGGAAAAGCTGAAAACATCGGATGTTGTACATAGAACTGATCCTAATTTTGGATGTACATTGATGCATGTTAATGATTTACTTGTCTTTCTACCATTCAAAAAGGATGATGATTATGATGTCGACGAAGGTGTTGGGAACCATGATTTGAATGATGATTACAATCCATCAGCAACTATAACTGAAACCCCTAAAATAACCTTATCTGATTCTAAAATTGATAATGGTTTCTTTCTTGAGAGTTTTGTACTTAATTCTAAAACTTTACATCCAGACTTGATGAATATTGTAGATATTCAATTTTTAGACTCTTATAGAAATCCAACCATTGCAATTCTATATGCCCCAGAGACACTCTCGTGGACGGGTTTATTACCAAAAGTGAAGGATAATATGAAAGTCATAGTGCTGTCACTAGATCTAGAGAAGAAATCAGCAAATGTTATCATAGAGGTTAACAACTTGCCGTATGATATTGAAAGAATCATTCCGTTACATCAACCGATAAATGGATTTATGTTATTGGGATCGAATGAAATTATCCATGTGAACTCCTTGGGTTCTCCGAAAGGTATGTATGTCAATGAATTTTATACAAAGACAAGTACATTCAATTTGAAAGCATATGACAATTTGAATCTATTTTTGGAGTTATCACAACTATCTCAAGTAAGCGATGATGAAGCTATGCTTATTACTAAAGAAGGTAAATTTTACACTTTGATTTTTGACGAAATCGGTGGTGTCTCTAGTTTAAACAGAATTTTAATGAATCCAGAAAATTCCTATTCCGAAATAAAGATCAACAATATTTTGGATATTACAAATATCCCGAAAAAAAATTTAGTTTTCATTTGTTCTCAAGGTAGTGATTCAATGTTAGTGAATTGGGATTTTCAAACAAAATTCAAAACCGATTTATCGTCCAAAGCCGATATTTCTAATGATATATTCGACGAAGATGAAGATTTTTGGTTGTATGAAAACAATGATAATCAAAATGATGAATCAAATAGTTCATTGATAAACTGTAAATTCAGTATATTTGATAAGCTAATTAATATTGGGCCCCTATCTGATTTTACATTAGGTTTTTCATCAATGGAACCTAAACTACATGGTTTACCTAACCCAAATTTCAGGGAGAGTACTATTTATGGATCTTCTGGATTGGATAATACTTCAGCTATATCAGTTGTACTTCCATCTGTTAAGCCATTGATTAAATCATCATTGAAATTTTCCAATGCCACTAAAATCTGGACTGTTGCAGATCATAAAAATGAGACCAAATATTTAATAACAACAGATCATAGAAAAGCAAAGACAGAAATATTTGAAGTAAAGAAAGATTATAGAACCATAAAAAGTAGAAACTTCATTAATAAATCATTTACAATACAGTTTGGTGTAATCATCGATGGAAAGAGAATTAGACCTGTTCAAGTCGTCTCATATAAAATCATGGTATTCAACATGTCATTTAATCATTTGACTGCCATGACATTCAAAAATGAAATCAATCATTGTATTATTCAGGAAAATCACATTATTGTGTTGATGAAAACTGGTGAAATTGAAATTTTAGAATACCATTACGAGTCCGAATCATTGATCAAAATGGATTTACCAGCGTTGCTCAATTATCAAATATTCACCAATGCATGGATTTCCAAATCTTCCTTATTAAGCCATGCGACTCCAATCAAAAAAAGAAGCATAGATGGTAATATTACTAAAGTAGATTTCAGTAGTGAAGAAGAGGAGTTATTTTGGTTGGTTACAGCTGATAATCGTCTATTAGTATTCAGGAAAAATCATCTGGAAAAAGTCTTCGAATTCAAAAATATTCATAAAATGTCAGAATATTTACAATTATCGAGTATGGATCCAAACTACGAAGCAGATGTCGATCCTATACTAAAACAATGTATCTATACAAAAATTGGAGATGAATATAATTCAAAAAATTATTTGATAATTCTTACATTTGGTGGTGAAATCATAATATATGAATCATTTTTTGATCCCTCTCAACAATGTTTTAAATTGATAAAAGCCAACGATCTATTCCAATTCCCAATATCAGGTGCGCCAGGAAACTCATATTCGTATGCTACTAAGATTGAACGAAACCTTTTCAAAATCAACAACTTAGATGGGAAAAATGTTGTTATGGTTACTGGTGCTATGCCATTTATTATCTATAAACAATATAACTCTGTGCCGAGAATGTTTAGATTTACTTCTAGGCCCCTTTTATATTTTGCTCCATTTTCAAGTGAGTCATGCGTCAATGGATTGATTACTATTGATGACAAGATATCATGTAGAATGATTCAGTTAGATTTGACATATGATTATTCAAATAAGTTGCCCATCAGAAAACATTATATGGGAGAAACTATAAATAAAATCGCATATCATGATGCAACTAATACATTTTTAATATCAACATTGAAGAAGCAAATTTATAAACTACTTGATACAGAAGGTGAAGATACTATCAAATATGACAAAGACTTGAAATGTCCTGCTAAAAATTATAGAGGTACTATTAAGTTAGTTTCTCCTAATAATTGGACAGTTATTGATACAGTAGAGCTCGAAGAGAATGAAGTATGTACAACATTGAAGATAATGAATTTGAAAAATAATGGAACTGATGGAAGTAAAGTTATAATTTTCGTAGGAACTGGTGTTTACCAAAATGAAGATGTTTCAACATTGGGTACATGGAAATTATTAGATCTGATCAGTGTTGTACCTGAACCAGGTAATCCAGAAGCAAAGTTTAAATTCAAAACGATACGTAATGAAACATCCAAAGGTCCAATCTTGGATGCATGTAGTGTTGATGGTAGATTTTCTTTGATACAGGGACAAAGGTTAATGGTTAGGATGATCAAGGGAGAGGATAATGCAATTCCTGTTGCATTCACAGATACGTCATTGTATTCTGCTAACGTTAAATCATTTGAAAATTTGATGATTGTTGGGGATTCATATCAAAGTGTTTCATTGTATGGATTTGATGCTGAACCATATAGAATGATCCCATTAGGTAAGGATGAGCATAATATGAACTTAAGTGAATGTGAATTTGTGGTACATAATCAAAATCTGTATATACTAGCAGCAGATGATAACTGTGTGTTACATATTTTAAAATATGATCCATATGATTCTTCTTCATTGAAGGGACATAAATTAATCAGGAAATCTGCATTTAGATCAAACTCTCATACTACAAAAATGATTAATGTAAATAGAAGATCATCTTTATTTTCCATGGTTTCAACTTTACCAATTAGAAGTGATGTCGATTTAGGGTTTGAAGTTATAGGAAGTAACATTGATGGGTCATTATATAAAGTTTCACCAATAAATGAATATCAATATCGTAGACTTTATTCATTACAGAATTACATAGCTGACAAAGAACATCATTGGTTAGGTTTGAATCCTAAAATGAATGCAACGGGCGATTTACAGGATGAAATGACGGTGATTAAAAGACCTTTCATTGAATACCGTCTTTTAACCAAATTCAGTACTATGAATGAAGATAAAAAGAAGATGTTTGCAATAAGACTTGGAAAAGATGTTTTAGTAGATATTTATAGAGATATGATTTCTCTTCAATGAGAATACGTGTGTAATACTATCGATTTATTTAGATATTTTTTTGTTATAACCGAATCCATCAAACGGCAGTGGACTTAAACTAAAATTCCTACCACTTTTTATTCTTTCCTTTTAAAATTTTATTGAAATAAGTATGGTAATATTGAGAGATATAAATGAAAATGAATGGCAATATATAGGTTCGGGATCAGCGAATGTTGTGTTTGGGTATTACGGTATAAAAGATCATTTGAAAGGTAAAGTTGTCAGAATACGATTAGCTGAATCTGATATTTCAACCAAAGAAATATTCAAATACATCAACTCTAAAAAGTTTATCAAATTTAGAGATCATATTCTAGAGACCACCATTCATGAGATTGATCAAACTGGTCTCTCATCATTCCAGAATATATTAGATAACTGTCACCTGAAGTTGAGAATCAATTTCAGCGATCAACATGTGCTAGTGATGAAAAATATCATGACCTATCCAACTACTGAATATCAGAGGATTGAATTGAACAAATATTACATATTTCTCATACATTGCAAAGAGATAATTTTTGAATTCAAACCAAAATGGCTCTACTCTTTACCAGAAGGGCATGCAACATGTCGTAACTGCATTATAGCAAAACTAAAGGGACAGCCGTTCATCAATTGTCAACTTAAGTTACTACAAGAGGAAGCTGGTGTTTCAACCTGGTGCAGGGAAATCATTGATGAAGTGAATAGGAAAGGCGTATCGTTGGATCTATACAATCCTTTCAAGATGTGTATATTGAAGAACATTGATATTCTTCATAATCTATACGAATTACAGGGCAGAGTTGGTATCCATGATAAGTTAATATCATTAAACTCTGAAGAAGATGTAGATGATGAAATAAAGTTTGGTATGACAATACGAGATATATCAATTTTCATGAAATTAAATACATTGGAGGCATTTATTGTTGATTTGGATGAGAAATCTTCAAAGAAATGGAAGGCATGGAAAAACCAAGAATTGAAAATCAAAGATATGTATTTACAAGATTTAAGATTCAACTGTGGACTCAAAACAGATGTTTGAGTCGTTATTTAACATCCATATTCGAGTTTTATTGGTTCCAATATGTTTCAGGTTTATTTTCAAAGGTTTATCGATGAAACTTGGGTTGATTATTTTATATTTGAATGAATGTAATGAGGTGTTCGGATACTGATTTCTCCAAAATTCCAAAGCCAAGGAAATCAGCAATGGAGCTTCAACAACTATATTTGGATATTTTTCAACATTTTTAGCATAGTCGGAGTTGTAGTGTATTTGATGAGAATTGAATGTTACTGCACTCATTCTGAAACTGGAAATTACTGTCGGCGTCACATCAATACTTTTCTCAGGAACCATATCATCATTATCAATTGCCTTTTTCGATGAGGGTTCGAATAAATCGTTAAGGTAACATAGAATACGATGCTCTGTTATTGAATTTCCTGAATCGTTATCAAAGGATCTTTTATAATCAGCAACTATCATTTCATTCCTTGTTAATATCTTTATTTTATCTATAGTTTCTGTAAATTGGACAGCATCACCGAATTTTATCATATTTGAGCTATTGTATGTAAACGATCCACTTACCCACATTCTACGCTTAAAATATTCTTTATTATTCAATATTGGTGCATGATAGTTATCATATCCATCACTGCTTAACTCACTTTCATTAGATAATGGGTTGAAATATGCTAAAGAATAACCAGCGGGGAGTACATCGCCGAGTTTGAAAGTTGAGTTCATATATCCATTGTTATTTATGCTTAATGTGGAATTCATGTTGAGGGATTCCATGTAAGGTAGTTCATCTTTATTCAGCAATGATTGAATTGTGACAAATAACTGTTTAGCAGAGTGGGTTGATATTACATCTTTTTGCATGAGCCATTTGGCATTAGTTAAACGATTTTTGAATTGAGATATTTCATCTTCTGTAGGTAGTCGATTGGATTTGATGAAGTGGGAGAAAAACCTAGGGAGCATTGGTGTGAGAATGGTGGGAAATGTCTGGTATTACACACAATCAACTATTAGCCTAAATAGAGCTACTGTCAGGAGAAGGGAAGATTGAAAGAAAAAAAAAAGAATTCATTTCATCATTTACATGCGATGTCCATAAAACAAATTCTAAAAATTAATAAAAAATAAAAATAAAAAAACATTTTCTATAAAAAATAGTTATGATTCAAACATGTATGCAATTCTTGTACACAGATATTAACAATTCGTCAAAAGAAAGGAAATAAGTATAAATATATATATATATATAATATATATGTGAAATGTACCAACTCTTTAATCATTGTATTAACTTTTGAATTTCCGAATCACTTATAATTCTATCGTTAATATGAACTGAGTTAGTCAAAAAGATGGTTTTAGGACCTTTTAATTCAATGAAAGTTCCTGATCTGTTCTGTGGTAGTATATTCTCTTTTATAAACTTTACGACATGATCAAAGGTTCTGGAGATAGTTTTAAATGCCTCGAGGAATGATTTAACACTGGGATTATCAAGCAATTGTTTTGGAATTGATATGTATTTCCTAATCCAGTTGAATCTCATAAGTATTGGTGGGATATGTATTCCTAAATCAACGATGCTTTTGACGCAACCATTGAGTTCTTGTGGTAAGTCTAAAGTTGAAGTTGAAGTATATGCGACAATTGATTTTGTATTGACTTGAATAGCTTCTTTCTCATTAAGGTCTACTTGAATAATCTGTCCAGGGGTTGAAATGATGAAAGTTCCTTCTCCTTTCATCAGAAGTCTCGATGAACATTTTGAAATAGATGAAGGCTTGATTGAAGGGCCGGACCATGCGAACAAACAACTTCTTTTAACAAACCAATTTGATTTGTTAGTATCTAAAACTGCAAAATTTGAGTTTTGAGCATTATTTGCCATCAGAAATGACATTGGTTCTTTCTCATTGAAACATCTTTGAAAGATCAAATTGCATTCTTTCAATCTTGCTAATTCTGTATACATTGATGTAATATGACCATTCATTGCTACTATTTTTTGTTGTGAGTTGGAATAACGTATATTCAGAATAGATGACTTTGGGAGTTTGATGTTAAGTAGATTAGAAGAAGACCCTAATACTTGGTATGAAATTGGTTCAACGAATGCACCACTTCCTGTTGCCAAAGGTAAAGATGTCAGTGGTTTCTCTAATTGAGTCGAAGGAGTTGATTTCGAAAATCTAAAAAAGGATTTAATAGCATTGAAGGATATGCCTCTTTTCTGTATATTACTTATCATTGGTATTCAAGCACCCACTCTATTGGTAATACTGAAAAGTCACAAATAATTGATTGTTAAAACCTATTGGGGTGGAAATGTCTTTCAACCCGATGTCTCTGTAAATCATTGAGCGACAAATTGTCTCATAGAAGATTCAGAAAACACTACAATTGTCATTGAACCTCATTCAATAAACTATTCGATTAGGTAGAGACTATCATTTAGTATGTCACTTCTTTGTTTATATGTTTCGAAAGTAAGTACCTTTACCATTCACTTAATGTGGAAGTTATTATAAGATTGGTGTAATCAAAGGGTAAAAAGAAGGTAAAAAATATAAGAAAAATAATTTATTAAAAGGTTATGCGAGCTGTGTGGATCGAACACACGGCCTCCAGATCTTCAGTCTGGCGCTCTCCCACTGAGCTAAGCCCGCATTTCTTGAATTTTAAGTGTGTCAGATCAACATAGATGAGTTTTTTTTATTTCTCTAATGATAGTCATGCCATGATCCTATGATAATAGACTTTATGAGTAAACTGTAACAAACTCTACTTCTATTTATTATTTTTATATATATGAAAGGAATAAATAACAGTTACCAAGAAATAGATAATTCAGTTTCACTGAATTTGGTTTTAACAAAACGCAAATTAGGGGAATGAATACGAGAGTAAAAAAAAAGGAGAAATTATGGAGAAGGGAAGGGGATAGCACAGTATAAATACAAAATGAACTAAAGAATTGACAATGGAATATAAAGTTCGAATACATATTTTGTTCCAAAAAATATGTACTCAATTCATACATATTCTGTATCAAACAAATGGGCGAAATAAAAAAACTAACTTCTCATGTAATTACCAGAAAAGTCCACAAAAAACCATTTTATTCCTTGAATTATGATAAGGTAAACATTCGAGTTCCGCGTGATCACCGTGAACATGTTTACGAACAATAATCTCACACCTACGATATAGAGTATCGTAATCGATATTGAAATAAGATGGTTGTGTTATATTGAAGTAGTAAGATGTATCAGTTAGATGGAGATGATCATGATGAACAAAGGCATCAAGATTTCGTTTCACCTCCAAATAATGGTCCTTTGTGACAGTTTTAACAATAGTTTCTCCTGGCTCGGTATAAGCTGCAAATCCTTTTTCAAAAAAGCTACTAAATAATTTTTCTGCTTGATAAGCACATAAGACGTACATATCTTTTGTGCCTGATTTCGTGTAGTGGATACACGCAAAACTAGTAGATAATGGATCAACAGCTAGTTTTCTCCACAATGGAACAGAATCCAGAACATAATCTGCTGCAGCTTTGCCTTTTACATATGGATATGAACCATAAACACCACCAAGAAATGCGGTGTTATTCGTGACTCCTGGTGTAAAGTTAAAATTTACTGCTTTACCCGATTCAATATCCGGTGTTTTTGAATGAAGATATCGTTCAAGCACAGAATCCCAATCTAGTTTGGTGGTTAAGCCTTTAGCTGCTCTATATTGTTCTTGAGCGTCAATCATAGCGTGTTTGAAGAGTACTGCACCGGTTGGAATATGAATTTTAATATCATCTGTCTTTGAGGTTGATGTTTTTTTACTTGAGCTTGAACTTTGAGGAGATGTAGTTGGTGATGTGGTAGGAGAATCTTTTGGATGTTTTTTAGGAGATGTAGTTGGTGATGTGGTAGGAGAATCTTTTGGATGTTCTTTTGGATGTTCTTTAGGAGAAGTGGTTGGGGAAGTGGTTGGGGAAGCCTTTGGATGTTTTTTAGGAGATGTAGTTGGTGATGTGGTAGGAGAATCTTTTGGATGTTCTTTTGGATGTTCTTTAGGAGAAGTGGTTGGGGAAGCCTTTGGATGTTTTTTAGGAGATGTAGTTGGTGATGTGGTAGGAGAATCTT